>JAWNPN010000022.1:0-448247 GCA_035047485.1 Drosophila peninsularis | reverse complement strand
AGCAAACCGTGACTCGTTTAATGTCGACTTTGAATGTGAGCCATCGATCTCCACCCAATGTCTTACCGTGTACGACAGTTCAAATGTCATCGCCAAGTCATACGTCAGTACATACTAGTCAAGTTGCGCAAATAATGCAGAAATGGAATATCCAATTTGATGGTACGGATGAGGGTTTGAGTGTCAGTGAATTTATGTACCGCGTAAAGGTACTAACCGATGATACGCTAGAAATTCTTAAAAATAATCTCCTCCCGGAAGCGCGACAGTTATTGTATCAACCTGTACATTCAGTGGGTCAGTTGCGAAAGCTGGTTCAAATGCAGGAGAATTTGATTTCAGAGACCGGTAGCCAGGTTGAGAGCACTTCACGTGTCAGACAGCCTGTGCAACGGCGACAAATTTTGCAGTTGATGAGCTAGATAGAGAAAGTGGTCCGATTGATAACAACGAACCGGACATCGCGGCTATTCAAAAGGGAAACATAACCTGTTGGAATTGTCGTACGCCAGGACATGTTTGGGAAAATGGTCTAGCTGAGCGTCGCACATTTTGCTATGGGTGTGGTGCTCTTAATGTATATAAACCTCAATGCAAGGTCTGCATTCAGCGGTTGTCGGAAAACCGTCAAAAGGGTGCCGACACCAACATCAGGACGCTCCCTTCAAAGGAAAATTAAGGAATCCAGAGGCAAGCAAAGATAGTCCTGTTGAATCTCATCCGCCTGAATCCAATTTGGAAACAGTTTCGGACGAGCAAATCACGCCTATGTATTTGCGGCCGTATCACGAACGACTTAGAAATTATTTAGAAGTTAGGCATAAGATTTTTAGTGAAATAAGTCCTCTAAAAACTAGAAGTGCTTTGCGCTGTAAACATTATTATAGAAGAAGATAAGAAAATATAGGAAGTTATTAATTTCTTCAGTTATATGCAACAAAAATGATTCGCGTTGCTATGCCGAAGTTAGCTTTTTACAATTTACGGAATTAGGTTTATTAGACACAGGCGCAAGTGTTAGTTGTATTGGTTCCGATCTGGCGTTAGCGAACTTTTCAAACTATCGTGAGTTTAAGTCACTTAAATCTCAGGTTCGCACAGCAGACTGAAAAGCTCATGGTGTTGTCGGCGTACTGTATGCGCCAATCAAGTATAAGGGAGTAACCAAGTCCCTACAGCTTTATATCATTCCATCTATAAAGCAACGACTAATACTGGGAATAAATTTTTGGAAGGAATTTGCTTTAGCTCCTCATGTTATTAGTGCTCTGCAGTTCCCTTCTAAGGAGTCGGATAGTGACGAGGTAGGCGAAAGTAACTCTTTTCCCTTGACTGAGAGCGAAATGCGTTTTTATCCAGTCAGCCCAGCAGTGGAAACACTTTTATACGGGGAAATTGACCGAATGCTAGAGCTCGACGTTATCGAACCATCGAACAGCGCTTGGAGTTCTGATTGTGAAACCAAACAAAATACGACTCTGTTTGGATGCTCGGAAACTAAACGAAGAAACTAAAAAAGAGGCATACCCTTTGCCGGGTATTGAAGGCTTTTTCGCGGATGCCCCAAGCCAATATTATCTCCAAATTGGATTTAAAAGATGCTTTTTGGCAAATTGAGTTTACCGAAGAGGCAAGGCCATTGACAGCCTTTACCAGGTTTTTCTCAGCTCCCTTAACAGTATTGGTACGCCTCGCAGAACAATTTCGGAAAGCAAATTTAACTCTGAATATTGCCAAAAGTCATTTCTGCGTAAAAACGTCAATTATTTGGGACATATCCTAGGTAGTGGCGGTATTCGTATCCCAGCAAAATCGAATGTATTGTAAATTGGCCACCACCAAAGAACCTAAAGCAGGTTCGTGGGTTTTTAGGCATATGTGGTTGGTATAGAAGGTTTATTAAAAACTATGCTGAACTCACGTGCCCTATAACCGATGCCTTAACTAAGAAGAAAAAGTTTGTTTGGTCACAAGAGGCACAAGAAGCAATGGACAAGCTTAAAGCTATCCTCACTACGGCTCCGGTGTTGCAGAACCCGGATTTTTCGAAAAAATTTTATCTGCATTGCGATGCCAGTGACTATGGCATAGGAGCTGTATTAGTCCAATTGTCATCAGATAATGATGAAATGCCGATTGCCTTTATGTCAAAAAAATTGAGTCGTGCGCAGCGAAATTATAGTGTAACCGAAAGAGAATGTTTGGCAGTTGTTTTAGCCATAGAAAAATTTCGCTGTTACTTAGAATTGCAGCCATTCGAAGTATTAACTGACCATTCTAGCCTGTTATGGCTTATGCGTCAACAAAACGCTTCGGGTAGGCTTGCTAGATGCATTTTCCGCTTGCAGCCCTATAACTTCACAATTGCGCACAGAAAAGGTAAAGATCATATAGTTCCGGATGCCCTATCAGGAATTTGTGAAGAGGAAGTGTCAGCGCTAGAAATTGGTCCGATTGTGGATTTGGACTCAGCTGCTTTCTTTGACCCTGAGTATCAAGAGCTGAAAAAGAAGTTTACTCTGCAACAGTCCAAATTCCCAAACATTAAGATTTCTAGCCAGTTTATTTACATTCGAACCGAGCACTCTAAAGGCAAGGAAGACCACGATGACAATCAGTGGAAGTTATGGGTTCCTACTCGACTTAGGTCAGATGTACTTAGGCAAGCATATGATAGTGTGATTTCATCACACTGTGGTATGCAGAAGACCATAGAAAAACTGCGAAGGAATTTGTTTTGGCCTGGATTGGCTAACGATGTACGTGCTTACATTCGTAGCTGTGACACCTGCAAGGAAACAAAAGCACCCAACCATATCCTTAGACCGCCAATGGGGTTACAGTCTCCCACATGCAGACCATTTCAAAGGCTTTATGTGGATATTTTGGGACCGTATCCGAGAAGTAAAGGAGGTAATATCGGGTTGCTTATAGTAGTAGACCAATTTAGTAAATTTCATTGGCTTTGTCCATTAAAGAAATTTACTTCTGCTTTAATTCAGGAATTTCTACTCAAAGCAATATTTCACTGTTTTTGAGTTCCTGAAGTCTTAGTGAATGAATTTAACGCCTTTCTAACCGAATTGGGCGTGAGGCACATATATACTGCTTTGTATTCTCCTCAGAGCAATGCGGCCGAGCGAGTAAATCGTTCGATTTTAGCTGCAATTAGGGCGTATATTAAATTAGATCACACTGAATGGGATAAGAACTTAACTGCTATCTCATGTGCGCTGAGATCGGCATTTCACCAGTCTTTACAAAGCTCTCTTCGGGTTAGATATGATAACCCATGGGGCCGATTATCGTCTCCTAATGTCGGTATCGTTGTTGGAAGAGCCACAGTGGACAGTTCACAGAACAGATAAGCTCGCCTTGCTGCGAAATGATCTCCAAAAGAATATTCGCACTGCATATGAGCGCAATGCAGCCCAATAAATCTAAGATTCAAGCCAGTGTCTTTTAAGGAAGGTCAAGAGATTTTTAGAAGAAACTTTAGTCTAAGTAAATTTTCTCAGAATTTTAATGCTAAGTTGACACCACAATTTATTAAATGCCACATTAATAAGAAGCTTGGTAATAACTTTTACTTATTAGAGAATTTACAAGGGCTAGAAGTAGGGACTTATCACGCGAAAGATATTCAGAGCTAATTCCCGCTCGGCTAGTTCAGTACAGCAAAAAGATTGTTACAGCGCAAAGCGAGGCTGACGAATTCGTCACCTGCGCTGTAACGGGGAGACCAAAGGAGATAAGAACAAAAAAAACAAAAAGAAAGCAAGAGAGCAAAATAGAGCTTTTTGGGAGCGAGATTGCGCTCCGCAGATATCAAGCAGCTTCTGCATCATTGCACGTGAGAGTCAGCTGCGCATGCGAGCTTTGCTTAAATGCAACCATGCCAAATATATTCTCATTGGAATGTGGGCATATAAAAGGCAGTCACATTCCCAAATAATCTCTTTTCTCTCGCCAACCATACCACGAGAGAAAAGAGATTATTTGGGAATGTGACTGCCTTTTATATGCCCACATTCCAATGAGAATATATTATATATAGATATATATATTTATATATATACATATATATATATAGCAGAAAAAAATTATATATATAAAATTAATATATATACAAAAATAAGAATTTAGGATCCAAATTTTATATATCGTCGTTGGAACAGATATGTGTAGCTAATCGGCCAATGCTTAGTTTTTTTTTGTAAACTAAGTAGCCACTTTCCCTTTTTTTCAGTAGACTCCTAACCTCCACGCCCTACTTTTTCCACATGGTAGCCTGGCGGAGGTTAGGGTCAAATTTTTTCTTCTCCTTTTTCTTGTTGGAGCCCACCCGAGACCAGCAGCGCTAGCAGCCGAAAAAAAAGAAGTGTAGTGCAAGCGACCCGCAGAAGCGGCGTATAAAGAAAAAAAAAACAGAAAAACCGAACTAAAATATTGAATATAAAACTAAATATAGAAAAAAACTTTAATTATAAATAATACTATATATATTATATATAGTATCATTAAATTTATGGACCCGCCAAATTCCTAATAAACTTTAAAAGGAAAAGAAAACATTGAATAAAAGTACTTTGGCAAACCACTGCCAAAGTGAGTGTAATTTTTGTGAGTGAAGCGAACCGCGTGTTCGACAACCAAAGAAGAAAAAAGAAAAGAAAAAAAGAAAAGAAGAAAAGAAAAAGAAAAAAAAATTGAAGAGCCCTCGTGCTAAGTAACATTTGCTAAACTCACAATTTATTAGTTATAGGTATATGTACATATATATATATATATATATATACATATACATATACATATACATACATATATACGAAGAAAAATTATATATATATTTTTTTTTTTTGTAAGTGCTAAATTTAGAAAATTTCATTCATCATTCATAATAATCATCACCAACATTCATCGACATACCGACGGAAAGCTTTCCAGCGCGGGAGTTCATGTAAGTTAATTTTTTTTTCATTTTTACTACAACGTGTGAAGTTTAAAAAAAAAAACAAAGAAAAAAAAGGAAAATTATATATTCACAAATTTTATAATATTTTTCGTTAAAACTAAATTTACATTTTTTTCTAAATTCAGCATTTTACAAAGGAAATTTTTGTTGTTTGAATACCCATAATTATTTACATCTACATACAATATATATATATTCGCACCTCTACATACCCAAATTTTAGGTTTTAGGAAATTTTTTTTGTATAAAAAAAATGAAATATTAGTTATTCGGCAATAACATGTATTTTAGAATAAAGTCGTAATTAAATGAAATGATTTTTTTTTTTTAATGAAACAATGATTGAATAATTTTTAGGGGCTACAAAATGTTAGGGTGATAGGATAAATTAGGGAATCTCCAAAAACATCCGCCGATAGAGATTCATGGTAGGGAGGGTACAGAATAAGTTAATAAGTTATAACTGTTCACTTCATAACACGAATAGAAGTTTCAGTGAGAAATAAAGAACTAATTTATAATCTGTACATATGTAAAATTTTTTGTTAAAAAAAAAAAGAAAAAAAAGAGAAAAGTAAAATCAATCTTACAGTATAATTATATTACATAGCCAACCACGTGTCGAAATAAAAATTTTTAGTTTTAGTGCAGAATAACACCATAGGAAATAGGAACTCATGAAAGTTCACAATTAATGTGAAATAATTAAAAATATAATATATATAATATATAAATATAATAAAATATATAATAAATAAAAAATAATAATAATAATAAATAAATAAATAAAATGAATAAAAAAATAATAATAATAAAATAAAAAAAATTATATTTATAAATATATACATATATAACACCAAAAATAAAATTAAAAAAAAAATAAATAAATAAATAAATAAACACATAAGTAAATAAATAAGATTTTTTTAAATTATGAAATAAAATACAGAACCAAAAAAAAACCCCAATTTATCAAATTGTTATTAAAAATGAATTAAATACATAGCATATTTTTTTCTGGTTTTTTGAAATTGCATGCGAAGATGCAAAAAATCACAATTTTCAAACAAATCTAATTCAATTTAACCCTAATTTACCACACCACGAGGAAAGGCCTTTCACCGCTGAGAAAATAAAAAACTCATCAAAACCGTAAGTGTTTGCTTCTTTCTTTTTCGCTTACTTATTGAAAAAACCATTTAAATAAAAACAATCCCAATATTCAAAAAAAAAAAAATAAATAAATAAAAAAATTGTGTTTTGAATGGAGATAAAATAGAAATTTAAAAAAATGAAAATAACATAAAATGACAAAATAAAATAAGTCAACTTTTCTTGAAATTTCATAATCATATACTTACATCTAAATCATCTAAATCATCTAAAAATAAATTATCTTATATATGAATATACTTTAGCTTTCAACAAGTTTTTATTTTTTTGTTAGAATGTAGAGCCAGTTAATTGTATTAAGGAATGAGCTTTTATTAAAGAAGAATGTTTGGATTGTGAAAAAACGAAAAATTTCTGGTCTTAGACAGGATAGGGTCAGTGTAATGGGGTAGTGAATTTGTATGTTTCGCTTTGAGGGTTTCCGAAACGGAAGAAACCAGGAAACCATGGTAAGGAGGGGCGAGAACACCTGTGCCAACCTCCATCTTGGCCACGGGTGTTAGTGTACTGGTTTTCTTGACCAACTGTTGTGCCAGTCTTCCCTTGTGTTGGCTTTTGTTGTGTCCCCATATTTCGGAGTATAGCTCCAACCAATCTTAGGGATCTTAAAAAAAATATAAAGTTTATGTACATCGGCCGTGAGGTAGCTAAGAACTCCCCCACACTCCCGAATGAGCTACGGAACCAGAAGATCCCGTTCAGTTACCTCACGACCGCAGGCAGGTACCACGGCTCCACTTTAACTTTGCCGCAATGTGCGAAGGATCCGGAACTTTCCGTTTGCTGTTTCTTCTCTATCTTTCCGCAAGAAGGATTTGGTGAAATCCTGATTTCAAGTCAAAATTTTTTTGAAAATTTCTGAGAAGTTTACATTCGGACATTTTTTATATTGAATTATCTCAGACTCGGATTTCGTATTTAGAATTTTTTTTTTAAAGTCTAATGCGCCATTTACTTTATTAAGAAAATAAATTCCTATTATACCATCAAAACTCCTTAGACTTGAAAGCAAAAAATGTGGTTGTGGTATCGGGAAGATACATACGACATTTATTTCTAACTACGGTAAAGACATGAAGAGACTTAACCAGAAATTTATTTTTAACTTTGATTACTTACACATTTAATTCCGGAATAGGTCTAATATAGTTTTTGAAACGCCTGTTTCAATGATTAATTTTATTGTCTTACCTGCTACCGCTCGCTCTAAAAACGGTAACAGGAAGCTGTGTCTAAAAAATTAACTTCTTGAACTTCCTCTTCATCATCAATGTCTGATACTTAAGATTCTACAATTACTTGATATTCTTGTTCTATTTTTACAGAATTCTCCTCTTGTGAGATGTGATTTCTTTCTCTGTCTTTGGGCCTATGAATCAAACTATTCCACTATTTGCTCTTTTTGAAACTTGATTTTGATACGAAACATTATTTTGATTGGATCGGATATATAAATCGGGAGGAAGTAACAACTTTCATTAGTTAGGGCGGTTCTTGTTTTGGGCTTTGGTTACTAAATAGTGACTTTTGTTTAAAAAATGGATTTTCTATTTGCTGCGACGTATTACTTTCTGGAGTCAAATTAAAGAATTTGAAGAACAAAGAAGCAGAAGTGCTGTCTTTGTTTTTTGGGTGTTGATCTTTTTACTCACTATTCCTTGCAAAACTGCTTGCGAATTGGAAACGATCGTGATTCGATTCAACTATCTGAGCCAAGGCGAAAGCTGACGGTAACTGTTTTCGTCTTGCCAAAAAAGGGAAATCACACAAGAATTTTTTTGTCCCTGAAATAAATACTCTCAATGCGTTCAATCATTATTTTTCGTTCATTGAACTAGCTACAGCTGGGTCACAAGTCATAATCGTTTTATTAGTGAGATGTGTTAGTTTTTTCCCTAATTCTTTATAATATTGAGTTAGAGTAAGGTTTCATATGAATAACATAATCATGCCCTGTAAGTTTTAATAAGAAAGTAAATTTTAATAAGAAAGTCATGCTAGAAACAAGTAAGAATGCTCTAGTCGAGACGGCCCTGCCAAGTGCCGATACTTCAAATATTCTATGCTTAGTTTACATATACATATATTGCAAGCAACACATTCACACACACAGACGCACACTCAAGCACACGCTCTGCCAACTGCGCAGTTGACGTAGCGACTGTGCTTTGGCTGCAAGACGCCTACGCTATGGGAAATTAAATGTTTAATAACTTTTTTTCTAGCAGGACTTTTTTATTCAAACTTTCAAGGCATGATTATGTTATTTATATCTGTGTATGTGCCGAAGCACAAGTCTCTAGTATTTGAAATGCGTTTTTTGCAAATTTAGGGCGAAGGGGGCGTGGCATTCAAAATCCAAAAATTACAAAATGTCTGTATTCACAACAGGCATCTACACAGTAAATTTCATGTCTCTAGCTCTTACGGTACGTAAAAGAGACGAAAAGTTATCGAAATTTATCGATAAAAAGAGAACGGAAAGAGTTATCGAATTTTTGAAAAAAACTCGTATAGCGTATGGTATCCAGGAGTATATGTGTCAAATTTCAGCTCTCTAGCTTCTGTGGTTTACGAGATCGCTGCGTTCACACAGACGGACGGACGGACGGACAGACGGACGGACAGGGCTATATCAACTCAGCTCATCGAGCTGATCAAGAATATATATACTTTGTATGGTCTGCGAGGTCTCCTTCTGCCTGTTACATACATTTTCACAAAAACATTATACCCTGATTTCCCATTTTCAATGGGCTCAGGGTATAAAAAATAAGAATTTAGAATCCAAAGTTTATACATATATCGTCGTTGGATCAGGTATGTGTAGCTAATCGGCCAATGCTTAGTTTTTCTGTAAACTAAGTAGCCACTTTCCCTTTTTTTCAGTAGACTCCTAACCTCCACGCCCTACTTTTTCCACATGGTAGCCTGGCGGAGGTTAGGGTCAAATTTTGTTTCTTCTCGTTTTTCTTGTTGGAGCCCACCCGAGACCAGCAGCGCTAGCAGCCGAAAAAAAAGTGTAGTGCAAACGACCCGCAGAAGCGGCGTATAAAGAAAAAAAAAACAGAAAAACCGAACTAAAATATTGAATATAAAACTAAATATAGAAAAAAACTTTAATTATAAATAATACTATATGAATTATATATAGTATGATTAAATTTGTGGACTCGTCAAATTCCTAATAAACTTTAAACGGAAAAGAAAACATTGAATAAAAGTACTTTGGCAAACCACTGCCAAAGTGAGTGTAATTTTTGTGTGTGAAGCGAACCGCGTGTTCGACAACAAAGAAGAAAAAAAGAAAAGAAAAAAAGAAAAAAAGAAAAGAAAAAGAAAAAAAAATTGAAGAATCCTCGATATTTGATATTTTTACTTTAAGTTGATGAAATTTCATATTGTTGGCCCACTTCTGGAATAAGAAGTATTCGGCTCAGATCGGATACCTTACCGATGTAGGAATACCACATAAATTAAATAGATTAATGAAATTGGTTTTTATTCCCGATTGTTCTATCGGATACTAATTGCAATAGAAAAAATAAAATAAAATACAAAAATAATAATAATGCTAAACTTGTTTATTACTAACTGTTATACAATTTTTTTTTCCTATCACCTAATCATTACGTAGCCCATTTGAAAAATTTTAGTTGAACAACTATGCCATTAGCACATAGCCCACAACTTACCCCCGTCTCTTCTGATGAGGGGAAAAATTGTGATATATGCTGTCAGATTCTGACAAACACGCAATCTTGCTATATCACCAATTGCTGACATATTTATTATAGAAGATGCTTAGAAGATTGGTTACAAAATCACAATAATTATCCAATTTGTGCCGCGGAGGTACAGTTAGCTGATTTAAAGTTAGTGATTGGAAACTGCTCGCCTCAATCGAAGCAACCAGATCCTTCACTTCCAGGTCCAAGTACTCGGGTAGTGACTCGTAACTTGGTCAAAACCTTAAAAGACATCGAAACTAATAAGGTCATCTCAGACCAGCGCGCATTAGAGGCGAGTGATGAGCCGCTAGTGGAGCTAGATAATAGCAACGGACCTAACCCAAATGAACGTCCTCCTTCACGGAGTGTAAACTCAAGGAGAAGAGGACGTGCCTGTTGATTATTCGACCATACAGAACATGATTGAGCAAACCGTGACTCGTTTAATGTCGACTTTGAATGTGAGCCATCGATGTCGATCCAATGTCTTACCGTGTACGACAGTTCAAATGTCATCGCCAAGTCATACGTCAGTACATACTAGTCAAGTTGCGCAAATAATGCAGAAATGGAATATCCAATTTGATGGTACGGATGAGGGTTTGAGTGTCAGTGAATTTATGTACCGCGTAAAGGTACTAACCGATGATACGCTAAAAATTCTTAAAAATAATCTCCTCCCGCAAGCGCGACGCCAGTTATTGTATCAACCTGTACATTCAGTGGGTCAGTTGCGAAAGCTGGTTCAAATGCAGGAGAATTTGATTTCAGAGACCGGTAGCCAGGTTGAGAGCACTTCACGTGTCAGACAGCCTGTGCAACGGCGACAAATTTTTGCAGTTGATGAGCTAGATAGAGAAAGTGGTCCGATTGATAACAACGAACCGGACATCGCGGCTATTCAAAAGGGAAACATAACCTGTTGGAATTGTCGTACGCCAGGACATGTTTGGGAAAATGGTCTAGCTGAGCGTCGCACATTTTGCTATGGGTGTGGTGCTCTTAATGTATATAAACCTCAATGCAAGGTCTGCATTCAGCGGTTGTCGGAAAACCGTCAAAAGAGTGCCGACACCAACATCAGGACGCTCCCCTCAAAGGAAAATTAAGGAATCCAGAGGCAAGCAAAGATAGTCCTGTTGAATCTCATCCGCCTGAATCCAATTTGGAAACAGTTTCGGACGAGCAAATCACGCCTATGTATTTGCGGCCGTATCACGAACGACTTAGAAATTATTTAGAAGTTAGGCATAAGATTTTTAGTGAAATAAGTCCTCTAAAAACTAGAAGTGCTTTGCGCTGTAAACATTATTATAGAAGAAGATAAGAAAATATAGGAAGTTATTAATTTCTTCAGTTATATGTAACAAAAATGATTCGCATTGCTATGCCGAAGTTAGCTTTTTACAATTTACGGAATTAGGTTTATTAGACACAGGCGCAAGTGTTAGTTGTATTGGTTCCGATCTGGCGTTAGCGAACTTTTCAAACTATCGTGAGTTTAAGTCACTTAAATCTCAGGTTCGCACAGCAGACTGAAAAGCTCATGGTGTTGTCGGCGTACTGTATGCGCCAATCAAGTATAAGGGAGTAACCAAGTCCCTACAGCTTTATATCATTCCATCTATAAAGCAACGACTAATACTGGGAATAAATTTTTGAAGGAATTTGCTTTAGCTCCTCATGTTATTAGTGCTCTGCAGTTCCCTTCTAAGGAGTCGGATAGTGATGAGGTAGGCGAAAGTAACTCTTTTCCCTTGACTGAGAGCGAAATGCGTTTTTATCCAGTCAGCCCAGCAGTGGAAACAATTTTATACGGGGAAATTGACCGAATGCTAGAGCTCGACGTTATCGAACCATCGAACAGCGCTTGGAGTTCTAAAGCCATTGACACCTACGCGTCTGCTCCCTTAACAGTATTGGTACGCCTCGCAGAACAATTTCGGAAAGCAAATTTAACTCTGAATGTTGCCAAAAGTCATTTCTGCGTAAAAACGTCAATTATTTGGGACATATCCTAGGTAGTGGCGGTATTCGTATCCCAGCAAAATCGAATGTATTGTAAATTGGCCACCACCAAAGAACCTAAAGCAGGTTCGTGGGTTTTTAGGCATATGTGGTTGGTATAGAAGGTTTATTAAAAACTATGCTGAACTCACGTGCCCTATAACCGATGCCTTAACTAAGAAGAAAAAGTTTGTTTGGTCACAAGAGGCACAAGAAGCAATGGACAAGCTTAAAGCTATCCTCACCACGGCTCCGGCTCCACGAACCCGGATTTTTCGAAAAAATTTTATCTGCATTGCGATGCCAGTGACTATGGCATAGGAGCTGTATTAGTCCAATTGTCATCAGATAATGATGAAATGCCGATTGCCTTTATGTCAAAAAAATTGAGTCGTGCGCAGCGAAATTATAGTGTAACCGAAAGAGAATGTTCGAAGTAGTAACTGACCATTCTAGCCTGTTATGGCTTATGCGTCAACAAAACGCTTCGGGTAGGCTTTCTAGATGCATTTTCCGCTTGCAGCCCTATAACTTCACAATTGCGCACAGAAAAGGTAAAGATCATATAGTTCCGGATGCCCTATCAGGAATTTGTGAAGAGGAAGTGTCAGCGCTAGAAATTGGTCCGATTGTGGATTTGGACTCAGCTGCTTTCTTTGACCCTGAGTATCAAGAGCTGAAAAAGAAGTTTACTCTGCAACAGTCCAAATTCCCAAACATTAAGATTTCTAGCCAGTTTATTTACATTCGAACCGAGCACTCTAAAGGCAAGGAAGACCATGATGAGAATCAGTGGAAGTTATGGGTTCCTACTCGACTTAGGTCAGATGTACTTAGGCAAGCACATGATAGTGTGATTTCGTCACACTGTGGTATGCAGAAGACCATAGAAAAATTGCGAAGGAATTTGTTTTGGCCTGGATTGGCTAACGATGTACGTGCTTACATTCGTAGCTGTGACACCTGCAAGGAAACAAAAGCACCCAACCATATCCTTAGACCGCCAATGGGGTTACAGTCTCCCACATGCAGACCATTTCAAAGGCTTTATGTGGATATTTTGGGACCGTATCCGAGAAGTAAAGGAGGTAATATCGGGTTGCTCATAGTAGTAGACCATTTTAGTAAATTTCATTGGCTTTGTCCATTAAAGAAATTTACTTCTGCTTTAATTCAGGAATTTCTACTCAAAGCAATATTTCACTGTTTTTGAGTTCCTGAAGTCTTATTGAATGAATTTAACGCCTTTCTTCGGGTTAGATATGATAACCCATGGGCCGATTATCGTCTCCTAATGTCGGTATCGTTGTTGGAAGAGCCACAGTGGACAGTTCACAGAACAGATAAGCTCGCCTTGCTGCGAAATGATCTCCAAAAGAATATTCGCACTGCAAATGAGCGCAATGCAGCCCAATAAATCTAAGATCCAAGCCAGTGTCTTTTAAGGAAGGTCAAGAGATTTTTAGAAGAAACTTTAGTCTAAGTAAATTTTTTCAGAATTTTAATGCTAAGTTGACACCACAATTTATTAAATGCCACATTAATAAGAAGCTTGGTAATAACTTTTACTTATTAGAGAATTTACAATGGCTAGAAGTAGGGACTTATCACGCGAAAGATATTCAGAGCTAATTCCCGCTCGGCTAGTTCAGTACAGCAAAAAGATTGTTACAGCGCAAAGCGAGGCTGACGAATTCGTCACCTGCGCTGTAACGGGGAGACCAAAGGAGATAAGAGATAAAAACCGATAAAAACAAAAAGAAAGCAAGAGAGCAAAATAGAGCTTTTTGGGAGCGAGATTGCGCTCCGCAGATATCAAGCAGCTTCTGCATCATTGCACGTGAGAGTCAGCTGCGCATGCGAGCTTTGCTTAAATGCAACCATGCCAAATATATTCTCATTGGAATGTGGGCATATAAAAGGCAGTCACATTCCCAAATACTCTCTTTTTCTCTCGCCAACCATACCACGAGAGAAAAAGAGATTATTTGGGAATGTGACTGCCTTTTATATGCCCACATTCCAATGAGAATATATTATATATAGATATATATATTTATATATATACATATATATATATAGCAGAAAAAAATTATATATATAAAATTAATATATATACAAAAATAAGAATTTAGGATCCAAATTTTATATATCGTCGTTGGAACAGATATGTGTAGCTAATCGGCCAATGCTTAGTTTTTTTTGTAAACTAAGTAGCCACTTTCCCTTTTTTTCAGTAGACTCCTAACCTCCACGCCCTACTTTTTCCACATGGTAGCCTGGCGGAGGTTAGGGTCAAATTTTTCTTCTCCTTTTTCTTGTTGGAGCCCACCCGAGACCAGCAGCGCTAGCAGCCGAAAAAAAAAGAAGTGTAGTGCAAGCGACCCGCAGAAGCGGCGTATAAAGAAAAAAAAAACAGAAAAACCGAACTAAAATATTGAATATAAAACTAAATATAGAAAAAAACTTTAATTATAAATAATACTATATATATTATATATAGTATCATTAAATTTATGGACCCGCCAAATTCCTAATAAACTTTAAAAGGAAAAGAAAACATTGAATAAAAGTACTTTGGCAAACCACTGCCAAAGTGAGTGTAATTTTTGTGAGTGAAGCGAACCGCGTGTTCGACAACCAAAGAAGAAAAAAGAAAAGAAAAAAAGAAAAGAAGAAAAGAAAAAGAAAAAAAAATTGAAGAGCCCTCGTGCTAAGTAACATTTGCTAAACTCACAATTTATTAGTTATAGGTATATGTACATATATATATATATATATATATATATACATATACATATACATATACATACATATATACGAAGAAAAATTATATATATATTTTTTTTTTGTAAGTGCTAAATTTAGAAAATTTCATTCATCATTCATAATAATCATCACCAACATTCATCGACATACCGACGGAAAGCTTTCCAGCGCGGGAGTTCATGTAAGTTAATTTTTTTTTCATTTTTACTACAACGTGTGAAGTTTAAAAAAAAAAAAACAAAGAAAAAAAGGAAAATTATATATTCACAAATTTTATAATATTTTTCGTTAAAACTAAATTTACATTTTTTTCTAAATTCAGCATTTTACAAAGGAAATTTTTGTTGTTTGAATACCCATAATTATTTACATCTACATACAATATATATATATTCGCACCTCTACATACCCAAATTTTAGGTTTTAGGAAATTTTTTTTGTATAAAAAAAAAATGAAATATTAGTTATTCGGCAATAACATGTATTTTAGAATAAAGTCGTAATTAAATGAAATGATTTTTTTTTTTTTAATGAAACAATGATTGAATAATTTTTAGGGGCTACAAAATGTTAGGGTGATAGGATAAATTAGGGAATCTCCAAAAACATCCGCCGATAGAGATTCATGGTAGGGAGGGTACAGAATAAGTTAATAAGTTATAACTGTTCACTTCATAACACGAATAGAAGTTTCAGTGAGAAATAAAGAACTAATTTATAATCTGTACATATGTAAAATTTTTTGTTAAAAAAAAAAAAAGAAAAAAAAAGAGAAAAGTAAAATCAATCTTACAGTATAATTATATTACATAGCCAACCACGTGTCGAAATAAAAATTTTTAGTTTTAGTGCAGAATAACACCATAGGAAATAGGAACTCATGAAAGTTCACAATTAATGTGAAATAATTAAAAATATAATATATATAATATATAAATATAATAAAATATATAATAAATACAAAATAATAATAATAATAAATAAATAAATAAAATGAATAAAAAAATAATAATAATAAAATAAAAAAAAATTGTATTTATAAATATATACATATATAACACCAAAAATAAAATTTAAAAAAATAAATAAATAAATAAATAAATAAACACATAAGTAAATAAATAAGATTTTTTTAAATTATGAAATAAAATACAGAACCAAAAAAAAAACCCCAATTTATCAAATTGTTATTAAAAATGAATTAAATATATATCATATTTTTTTCTGGTTTTTTGAAATTGCATGCGAAGATGCAAAAAATCACAATTTTCAAACAAATCTAATTCAATTTAACCCTAATTTACCACACCACGAGGAAAGGCCTTTCACCGCTGAGAAAATAAAAAACTCATCAAAACCGTAAGTGTTTGCTTCTTTCTTTTTCGCTTACTTATTGAAAAAACCATTTAAATAAAAACAATAACAATATTCAAAAAAAAAAAAAAAAAAAAAAAAAAAAATTGTGTTTTGAATGGAGATAAAATAGAAATTAAAAAAAATGAAAATAACATAAAATGACAAAATAAAATAAGTCAACTTTTCTTGAAATTTCATAATCATATACTTACATCTAAATCATCTAAATCATCTAAATCATCTAAAAATAAATTATCTTATATATGAATATACTTTAGCTTTCAACAAGTTTTTATTTTTTTGTTAGAATGTAGAGCCAGTTAATTGTATTAAGGAATGAGCTTTTATTAAAGAAGAATGTTTGGATTGTGAAAAAACGAAAAATTTCTGGTCTTAGACAGGATAGGGTCAGTGTAATGGGGTAGTGAATTTGTATGTTTCGCTTTGAGGGTTTCCGAAACGGAAGAAACCAGGAAACCATGGTAAGGAGGGCCAACCTCCATCTTGGCCACGGGTGTTAGTGTACTGGTTTTCTTGACCAACTGTTGTGCCAGTCTTCCCTTGTGTTGGCTTTTGTTGTGTCCCCATATTTCGGAGTATAGCTCCAACCAATCTCAGGGATCTTAAAAAAAATATAAAGTTTATGTACATCGGCCGTGAGGTAGCTAAGAACTCCCCCACACTCCCGAATGAGCTACGGAACCAGAAGATCCCGTTCAGTTACCTCACGACCGCAGGCAGGTACCACGGCTCCACTTTAACTTTGCCGCAATGTGCGAAGGATCCGGAACTTTCCGTTTGCTGTTTCTTCTCTATCTTTCCGCAAGAAGGATTTGGTGAAATCCTGATTTCAAGTCAAAATTTTTTTGAAAATTTCTGAGAAGTTTACATTGGGACATTTTTTATATTGAATTATCTCAGACTCGGATTTCGTATTTAGAATTTTTTTTTTAAAGTCTAATGCGCCATTTACTTTATTAAGAAAATAAATTCCTATTATACCATCAAAACTCCTTAGACTTGAAAGCAAAAAAATGTGGTTGTGGTATCGGGAAGATACATACGACATTTATTTCTAACTACGGTAAAGACATGAAGAGACTTAACCAGAAATTTATTTTTAACTTTGATTACACCTTTAATTCCGGAATAGGTCTAATATAGTTTTTGAAACGCCTGTTTCAATGATTAATTTTATTGTCTAACCTGCTACCGCTCGCTCTAAAAACGGTAACAGGAAGCTGTGTCTAAAAAATTAACTTCTTGAACTTCCTCTTCATCATCAATGTCTGATACTTAAGATTCTACAATTACCTGATATTCTTGTTCTATTTTTACAGAATTCTCCTCTTGTGAGATGTGATTTCTTTCTCTGTCTTTGGGCCTATGAATCAAACTATTCCACTATTTGCTCTTTTTGAAACTTGATTTTGATACGAAACATTATTTTGATTGGATCGGATATATAAATCGGGAGGAAGTAACAACTTTCATTAGTTAGGGCGGTTCTTGTTTTGGGCTTTGGTTACTAAATAGTGACTTTTGTTTAAAAAATGGATTTTCTATTTGCTGCGACGTATTACTTTCTGGAGTCAAATTAAAGAATTTGAAGAACAAAGAAGCAGAAGTGCTGTCTTCGTTTTTTGGGTGTTGATCTTTTTACTCACTATTCCTTGCAAAACTGCTTGCGAATTGGAAACGATCGTGATTCGATTCAACTATCTGAGCCAAGGCGAAAGCTGACGGTAACTGTTTTCGTCTTGCCAAAAAAGGGAAATCACACAAGAATTTTTTTGTCCCTGAAATAAATACTCTCAATGCGTTCAATCATTATTTTTCGATCATTGAACTAGCTACTGCTGTGCCGAAGCACAAGTCTCTAGTATTTGAAATGCGTTTTTTGCAAATTTGGGGCGAAGGGGGCGTGACATTCAAAATCCAAAAATTACAAAATGTCTGTATTCACAACAGGCATCTACACAGTAAATTTCATGTCTCTAGCTCTTACGGTACGTAAAAGAGACGAAAAGTTATCGAAATTTATCGATAAAAAGAGAACGGGAAGAGTTATCGAATTTTTGAAAAAAAACTCGTATAGCGTATGGTATTCAGGAGTATACATGTCAAATTTCAGCTCTCTAGCTTCTGTGGCTTACGAGATCGCTGCGTTCACACAGACGGACGGACGGACGGACGGACAGACGGACAGGGCTATATCAACTCAGCTCAATCGAGCTGATCAAGAATATATATACTTTGTATGGTCTGCGACGTCTCCTTCTGCCTGTTACATACATTTTCACTAAAACATTATACCCTGATTTCCCATTTTCAATGGGCTCAGGGTATAATAAAATTTGAACACTAGCTATAAAGATGATTTAGATATAATTTTATAGCGTAATCGGTATTCTGATTTAGTTTTTAATCATTCTCGAATTTTTAAAACAAACTTGATCTGCGCGTGCTAAACAGGGACCTACAAAATCTTCTCATCACAGAAGTTAATAAGTAGTAAACTCAACATCGTTCGATCAACATCGTTGGACCTGCACTAACAAGCAAACATAAACAAGTAAGAATGCTCTAGTCGAGACGGCTCGACTAGGAGATACTGAGCCCTGCGAGTGCCGATACTTTAAATATTCTACGCTTATTTTACATATACAAATATTGCAAGCAACACATACACACACACAGACTTTTTTTCTAGCAGGACTTTTTCGTCCGTCCGTCCGTCTGTGTGAACGCAGCAATCTCGTAAACCACAGAAGCTAGAGAGCTGAAATTTGACATGTATACTCCTTCCCGTTCTCTTTTTATAGATAAATTTGGATAACTTTTCGTCTCTTTTAAGTACCGTAAGAGCTAGAGACCTGAAAGTCACTGTTGCGAATACAAACATTTTGTAATGTTTGGATTTTGTATGCCACGCCCCCTTCGCCCTAAAAAAACGCATTTCAAATACTAGACACTTGTGCTTCGGCACATACACACATATGAATAACATAATCATGCCGTGAAAGTTTAAATAAAAAATTCCTGCTAGAAAAAAAGAAAGTTATTAAACATTTAATTTCCACAACATAAGCCTCTTGCAGCCCAACCGCTATCGCTACGGCAACTGCGCAGTTGGCAGAGCGTGTGCTTGAGCGTGTGTCTGTGTGTGTGTATGTGTTGCTTGCAATAAATGTATGTAAACTAAGCATAGAATATTTGAAGTATCGGCACTTCGCAGGGCTCAGGGTATCTCCTAGTCGAGCCGTCTCGATTAGAGCATTCTTACTTGTTTAATTATATATAATGAAAACTCGAGTTAAATAAAAAGCAAATAAAGAAGAAATTTTTGGGGGAAGGGGGCGTGGCTTCCAAAATTTAATGAAAATCAAAATTGTATGAATCCACACATAAAACTAAAAACGAAATACCAACTAGAGCTATAAAGATGAATTAGATAGAATTTTTTTCACCTGAATATCGATTTAATCGATAACATTAAAACAGGATGAGTTATCGAATTTTTAAAACAAACTTGACCTGCGCGTGCTATACAGGGACTTACAAAATTTCATCCTCAGATCGACACGTTCACACATACGGACGGACGGACGGACAGGACTAAATCGACTCGGCTTGTCTCCCTGATCAAAAGTATATATATATAGTCTGCCACGCACCTTCTCCCTGTTACATACATTTTCATAAATCATTATACCCTGATTTCCCATTTTCAATCAGAGTATAAAAAGAGTTTATATATGTATATCTCTGTAATAATTGTCAAGCCGTTTAACTTTTAAATTGAAACATAAAAATATAATTCTTTTCCTCCTCAAATATATTTCCATTACCGAATACCTATAAAAAATGCCACCCAAAAAAGGAAAGAAAAAGATAAAACAAGGGGAAAAAAAGTCTGAATTAATATTTGATGAGGCAACCGATGAGACTGATGTTCTAGAACTTAATTTATATACAGACATTAATGATAATTTTTTTAATGAAGCGAGTCGGGTGAGCACAAAATATTTTCACAGGTTATTAAATAAATATAAATTTTATTAACTTAAGATTGTACAATTTTTAATGGAAGCCGAGCGGTTTTTTGAAGCTTCCCGTATCAAGAGATATGCTGATATAATATTTAACTTGCACCGTCGTTATGTGGATGAAGTAAATGACAATGAAGTGTTGCGGCCACAAATCAAATCTTCCGAAGAGAAGCTGCGTCTAGCACTTGATTTAACAGCAACATCTGAAGAAGCTTTGCAAAAGCTAAAGGATACATTAGGAGACGCATGGAAAGAGTCTGACGCGTCCGCTCTGCGAGAGCAACTAGTGCAAGAAAAACTTCAAGAAGTTTTAATTAAATGTGAGGGTATAGGAGATCGCGACGCAGGGAAAACAGATGATGCTGCAGAGTAAGTTGCTGAAATACTCAACATATTAAAATTCAAATAATAACAAGTAAAAAAACTCTAGTCGACACTGCTCGACTAGGAAATCCCCTGAACCCAGCGTAGAACCACTATTCCGATCATTCTCCATTTCTTTTATTTATCTGTATGTATATATGAAGCCAAAAGTTTTCTTGGCTGTATTAAACGATGGTCGACAGAGTTTAATGCCCCGTTTGTTACTAAACTTCTTTTTTTTCGCAGCTTCGTCCAATTTTAGAATATTGGATGAATTATATGGTCGCCATAGAATAAATTGTATCAGGTCCGTATTGAAACACTTTAGAAACAGTTGCTTCTCTTTGCGTTACGCAATCTTAACTGTGATCGTAACCTTCGTTTACCAGAAGGTATGTATTATATTTATCATAGTAAGCTTCTTCTTAAGATCTTCCGTCACAATTACCTTTAGTCGCGTTTGTCCATATACTGCTCATTATACAATCAATAATGATTCCTTGCAACGTATTTCCACAGTGAAAGATCTTGGGGTACTCTTTGACTCTAAACTTAGTTTCAATGCCCATATATCAACCATCATTAATGAAGCCAAAAGTGTTCTTGGCTTTATTAAACGATGGTCGAAAAAGTTTAATAACCCGTTTGTTACCAAACTACTTTTTGTTTCGCTGGTTCGACCAATTTTGGAATATTGTTCAATTATATAGTCGCCACAGCATAAATTGTATCAGGACCGTATAGAATCGGTTCAGAAACAGTTGCTTCTCTTTGCGTTACGCAATCTTAACTGGGATCGTAACCTTCGCTTACCCTCTTATCATAGTAGTCTTCTTCTTATAGATCTTCCGTCACTAATAAACCGTAGAACAGTCTTGGGTATTGCTTTTCTACATAATTTGATTAGTGGTAATACTGATTCGCCTGCTCTTTTAAAGCAAATTAATTTTGTAATTCCTTCTCGTATTTCCCGTCACTTTCGTCCTCTATATTTACCTATATGTACATCTGATTACTCCTTGCATAGTGCGTTTCAGGTCTTATGTGCTACCTATAATAAATATTTTTATGTATTTGCTTCAGAACTCTCTCTTCCTTTAATAAAATCCTTGCTTTCAATGATATCACTAACCATATTTGGCTGTGATTCGGGGCATAGCTCGCCGGCATGGCAAATAAAACACCCCCAGCGGGTGGTGATATCATTGATAAAATATTGTCAATTTTAGGCTTTTACGTTAATTACTTATTAGTGACACTCGTTCTGTCAACTATAATAAATAAATAAATAAATATCCGTAGAACAGTCTTGCTTTTCTACATAATTTGATTGGTGGTAATACTGATTCGCCTGCTCTTTTAATGCAAATTAATTTTGTAATTCCTTCTCGTATTTCCCGTCACTTTCGTCCTCTATATTTACCTATATGTACATCTGATTACTCCTTGCATAGTGCGTTTCAGGTCTTATGTGCTACCTATAATAAATATTTTTATGTATTTGCTTCAGAACTCTCTCTTCCTTTAATAAAATCCTTGCTTTCAATGATATCACTAACCATATTTGGCTGTGATTCGGGGCATAGCTCGCCGGCATGGCAAATAAAACACCCCCAGCGGGTGGTGATATCATTGATAAAATATTGTCAATTTTAGGCTTTTACGTTAATTACTTATTAGTGAAACTCGTTCTGTCAACTATAATAAATAAATAAATAAATATCCGTAGAACAGTCTTGCTTTTCTATATAATTTGATTGGTGGTAATACTGATTCGCCTGCTCTTTTAATGCAAATTAATTAAAATAATTTTTGTCGTATTTCCGGTCATTTTCGTCCTCTATATTTACCTATATGCACATTTACGTCTTTCATAGTTTTGTCATATAGCTTAACATATTTGGCTATGACTCGGGGCATAGCTCGCCGGCCTGGTAAATAAAACACCCCCAACAGGCGGTGATTTCGTTGATAAAATTTTGAAAATGGGTGCTGAGATCGACGGGTTCCCTCAAACGGACAGACGGACGGACAGGCGGACAAAAGGACAGAAGGACAGACAGATGGACAGGGCTATGTACTATATATATACCTCAGCCACGCCTCCTTCTCCCTGTTACATACATTTCAACAAAACCATTATACCCTGATTTCCCATTTTCAATGATATGAGGATAAAAACAAGTAAGAATGCTCGAGACGTCTCGACTAGGAGTTACCCTGAGCCCTGCGAAGTGCCCATACTTCAAATATTCTATGCTTAGTTTACATACACATATATTGCATGCAACACATACACACACACAGACGCACGCTCAAGCACACGCTCTGCCAACTGCGCAGTTGCCGTAGCGACTGCGCTTGGGCTGCAAGACGCCTACGCTATGTGATATTAAATGTTTAATAGCTTTTTTTCTAGCAGGACTTTTTTATTCAAACTTTCGGACTCAATTGTTGACTGGTCTAAATACTCTTTAGATAAGTCAAATTTCAATATTTTTAATTCTCGTTGCTATGAGAATTACCTCTTACGAAGGCAGTTCGTTCGTGACCCTTAAAGGTTTTATTCATTTGTAAATTCGAAGCGTAAATCTTCCGGAATGCCCTCTTCATTTTTCTTGGGTTTAGACAAGACCTGTAATGAATGATCAAGTTGCCTCAGATCTATTTGCAGATTTCTTCCGATACACTTACACTCTGCTATACCCGATCACATTCAACTTTGAATACTATAATGAATGTAAATACCATTATTTCGTCTCCCTCTTTCTTATCCGCTATTCGGACGTTGAAATCATCGTTCTCTCTTGGAGCAGATGGTATTCCAAGTTGTGTGATTAAAGAATGCAGTGTTTCTTTGCGGTCACCTTTATTAAAACTGTTTAATTTCTCCCTTGATACCACAGTATTACCTTCAATTTGAAAAGAATAATTTATTATTCCTCTGTATAAACAAGTAAAAATGCTCTAGTCGAGACGGCTCGACTAGGAGACCTGCGAAGTGCCGATACTTCAAATATTGTTTGCTTAGTTTACATATACATATATTACAAGCAACACATACACACCCATAGACGCACGCTCAAGCACACGCTCTGCCAACTGCGCAGTTGACGTAGCGACTGCGCTTGGGCTGCAAGACGCTGATGTTGTGGAAATTAAATGTTTAATTACTTTTTTTCTAGCAGGACTTTTTGATTCAAACTTTCAGGGCATGATTATGTTATTCATATGTGTGTATGTGCCGAAGCACAAGTCTCTAGTATTTGAAATGCGTTTTTTTGTAAATTTAAGGCGAAGGGGGCGTGGCATCCAAAATCCAAAAATTATAAAATGTCTGTATTCACAACAGGAATCTACCTAGTGAATTTCAGGTCTCTAGCTCTTACGGTACGTAAAAGAGACGAAAAGTTATCGAAATTTATCGATAAAAAGAAAACGGGAAGAGTTATCGAATTTTTGAAAAAAACTCGTATAGCGTATGATATTCAGGAGTATACATGTCAAATTTCAGCTCTCTAGCTTCTGTGGTTTACGAGATCGCTACGTTCACACAGACGGACGGACGGACGGACAGACAGACAGACGGACGGACAGACGGACAGGGCTATATCAACTCAGCTCATCGAGCTGATCAAGAATATATATACTTTCTATGGTCTGCGACGTCTCCTTCTGCCTGTTACATACATACATTTTCACAAAAACATTATAATCTGATTTCCCATTTTCAATGGGTTCATAATCATGCCCTGAAAGTTTGAATAAAAAAGTCCTTCTAGAAAAAAAGTTATTAAACATTTAATTTTCACTACATAAGCCTCTTGCAGCCCAAGCGCTGTCGCTACGTCAACTGCGCAGTTGGCAGAGCGTGTGCTTGAGCGTGCGTCTGTGTGTGTTTATGTGTTGCATGCAATATATGTATGTAAACTAAGCATAGAATATTTGAAGTATCGGCACTTCGCAGGGCTCAGGGTATCTCCTAGTCGAGCCGTGTCGACTAGAGCATTTTTACTTGTTTTAAAACTATGTTCATATAAAATGACTTGAAAGGCCGCTGGGCTTCAATTAAATTCCTCCTTCGTGATGAGTATTATAGCAGTGTAGCAAAAGACAGCATTTGAAGGACTAGCTGATATAATGGCCTTACGTAAAGAATGTTACATTGCAACCGTTGCACTAGGCTGTACTGGCCTTACTGGCTGATCTTCATGCGTCGAAACAGAGGTATCTATTAATGACCGATTTTAATTCAGAAGTAGATGGAGTGTGGTGCTTCGAAAGGAAAGTACGGTATAAACTCCATTTTCAATCTGTAATTTGATGCCACTTCTTAGGCAATTGAGACACAGAGCAAGTCTTACTTTCTCCTTATGCCGTGCAATTGGCGATAATTATAATTACTCTTACAATGGAAAATCATAAAGTCCGAGTCTCGTCGCAAAAAAAACACAGCGACTTGGAACTTTTGAAGAAACAAATGATTTTCTAATTTGTGTACTCATGATCCGCCCTGACTTGCCATCCTGACTATTGTAGCACGTGCTCCACTTTTTGAAGCATTCGATATTGTCTTGTAGACGTCTCCTCCCATTTGACAATTGCCTCACATATGTATCCGCTTTCTGCACAAATATCTCTCTGGTACGTGCCTGCAAAATATATAGCTTATTATCAAAGCAGCGTTTTAAAATATCAAAAGCGCGGCAGCACTTAAGCAGCAAGTTGCTGGAATTTCGCAGTTGGGCTAAGGACATTATTCTTATTAATGATTGTTTTAAACATAGAGTAAAAGTTTTCCCATTCAGTATTCCTCTAACTGAGGAAAACATCATCGATTGGACGGACAGACAGACAGACGGACAGGGCTAAATCGAATCGGCTTGTCTCCCTGATCAATGGTATAAATATGTAGTCTGACACGCTCCTTCTCCCATACAGCTCAATGAAACCATTATTCCTTGATTTCCCATTTTCAATGGGTTCAGGGTATAATAAACAAACTTGACCTGCCATTGCTATTATTAAATGAATTGAACTCCATGGAACAAATGATAAATAATCTAGACAAATTATTCTCGAGAGTTGCAGACTGTTATCAAACCTTAGCTTTGAGCTTTCCTTTTAACACTCAGAGTTTTTTTGCTCTTGAATAAACAGAGAGATCGGTCTTTAGGGAGCGTGAACCCCAATGGTTGCAATAATAATTCGAGCTTTTGTGCATGTTAATTATTGGGAAGCTATATTATAATTTTCACCATTAACTCATAATGTTTGTTTACTTTTACTGTGTGAAAATAATTTGTAATTGATAACTGGCGTGGGTGCGTGCATGCATATGCATATCCTCAAAAATATAGGCGCATTATAATGTTTTCAATTTCATTTACAGTTGTTTGAGTTTTCGTTCTTTATCATCATCTAGGGCTGATTTTCTTCTTCTTTTTTAAGTTTAATAATTAATTTGTAAGTAACATTTTATATTTGTATGTAAATAATGGTACAACGTTATAGTTTGAGCACAAAAATTGAACTGATTTATTCTTTTAAATCCTTCTCCTTAAATACCTTGTTTGAGAAGTAAGAGAAGAGCATCTCTCAAATACATTGACATTTATTACTCACTTTATAACGGTTCGTGGGCGACCCTTCTGGGTATTTGCGGCAAATGCTACAGCCAAATTCTTGTCGCGGCCGCGCAAGCGCTCTGATTCGCGAAATACGATTTACCGTTGAAATGCACCCGCGCTCACAACAAAAATAACTACAACGGAAAATGTCGCAGACGAATCTTAGGCGCCGTCGCTGTCGCAGTCGCAGTCGCAGTCGCAGTCGCAGTTACAGAGCGAATGTCAGCAGAGAGCACAACGCAAGTCAAATGCAGATACTTGAGTTCTATGTTAGTCTTATCTTATTTCAGGCGTCTCTTACGAACATGAAAGAGGATCACACGTACTGAATTTTGTAACATTATCTTAAGGGTCGTTTACGTTTTGTAATCTATTTTTATGTTATCACTACATGGCGAGATCTGTGTTCATGCTTGAACATTCTGCCAAGGGCCGAAAGAAGTGACGGTAACAGAGAAAAGGTTAAAATGCTAATGCATACATTTGATTTCTATGTTAGTCTTATCTTATTTCAGGCGTCTCTTACGAACATGAAAGAGGATCACACGTACTGAATTTTGTAACATTATCTTAAGGGTCGTTTACGTTTTGTAATCTATTTTTATGTTATCACTACATGGCGAGATCTGTGTTCATGCTTGAACATTCTGCCAAGGGCCGAGAAAGTGACGGTAACAGAGAAACGATTAAAATGCTACTTAAATTTGTTGAAAAGCTATGGCTTGTAATCGTCTGCGTACATGTATTTTTCTTACAATATATATTATTATAATTATTATAATTATCATACCAAGTCCTCAGGATATGTGACCGGTCGCATGATGCCATTTAAGAGCATTCATTTTAAAATTATGATTTTTTATTTGTCTAAGTTCGTTTTTTAATTGATCTAGTTCTAAATATGATTAATAATTGGGGTATTTAGGGGATCCCATAAAATTTTGGGTATTTCACTTATATTACTTATATAGGGAGTTGATACCGTTTCGTAACTTTCAGAGTGAAGTATGTAATTTGCCATTAGTTTTGAAGTTCTACCTCTTCTTAGTGAGCGTTCTCTTTTTTTCTTTTTCAGTACTATCGTCTGATTCTTGCGTTCCACTGAGTGGACATATTTTAGTAATGGGTCGTGTTACAAAACCTTCTTGAGTTTTAATTTTAGCAACTCTAACCATTTCGTCAGCACCTTTGTAAACTTCTTCAATTTTACCAAGTGGCCATCCAGCTGGATGGCAGTTTTCCGGATTTACTAACACTATTTGACCTTTCTTAATATTTTGATTTCCGCGTTTCCATTTATTTCTTTGTTGTAGAGTATGCAAATAATCTTCTTTCCACTTGATCCAAAATTCTCTTTTCAATTTTTTTTATCAGTTTCCATCTATCCAAATTGTTAATTTTTTTCTTCGTCTACATTTTCTACTGCATCTAAATTCGGTCTACCAATAAGAAAATGTCCTGGTGTTAGTACTTTCAAATCATATATATCATCTCCTGTTGTGTATAAGGGTCGTGAGTTTAATATCGCTTCAATTTGACATAGTAACGTTGACATTTCTTCAAAAGTTAAGCTGCTATCACCAATTTTTTCAATTTCAACCAATTTCAAATGATATTTTACCGATTTAACTCCGGCTTCCCAAATATCTCCGAAGTGAGGTCCTGCGGGGGGAATAAAGTGCCAACTAATCCCCTTGTTTTCTAATAAAGGAGCGATTGTATTATTGTCTACTAAAGCCTGTTTATACTCTTGGTCTAGCTTTCTTGCTGATTCTATAAAATGTTTTTCGCATATTTCAGCTTCTATGTCATCATTATCTTCTTCCATTTCCCAAAATTTTTCTAAATTTTCAACTTTCATAGTGGTTGCTGTTATCACTGTACTTCCTTTTGATTTTGTACACCCTGATACTACCCAACCAAACTCCGTATTCTATCCAAGAAGTCCGTCTATCTTTACTATCCCATTTTTGATGATTTGGGAATATAAGTCGGCTCCTTTAATTAAGTCTATTCTACTAGGCTTATTAAATTTTGGATCGGCTAATACGAAATCTTGCCATTTTTGCTTATTAATTGTTGCAGTTTTAATTTTGGCAGAACAAAAGCTTTGGTTGAAAATTGTGTGTTTTTTGTGTTAAGCGATTGAATGCATATCTTAACTTTGTACTTTGAAGTAGTTGAATTCGTTTCTGATACGCCACTTATTTCTGTGACAGTTTTGATTCTGTACAATTTCAGAATTTGAGCTGCCTCTTCTGAGATAATAGTGCATTGAGATATACTAACGATCAATGCTTTAAAATTTTCATATTCAGCATTCTTTGCTCTGATCTTCACTATTGCTGTAGCCAATAGTGCTGTATCTTTTGAAACACATGTGTTCACTTTTTCATTTGAAATGTAGTGTTATAAGCTTTTTTGCAAAACGCACATGAAACCGCAGAAGCATTTTTTGTGCTTTGATATTTTAAGGCACTTCCAGCACAGCTGCGCTTTTTTTGCCGTCTCGCATCTATCTTTTGAATTCATTGCTTTAAACTTGTAGCATTGTGATACATAGTGTCCAGGTATTGCACCAGCTGGCTTTCTTTACCATTTGAATTTTTATTACAATTTATTGTTTTAATTTTTATTTCTTTCTTCATTACTCAATGAAGTTATAGAATTATAACGCTGTTCCAAAAATTCCATTACATTTGACAACTCTTGAATTTCTTTTGTCTTTTTGACGTGAGATTCATAGAGCTGCAGCGTTTCTTTGTTGAACTTTCTCAACAAAGTGTGGGCGAAAATTATGTCCACTTCTGTGGGTAAATTGGTTTTAAGTTTTATTATATGTATAGCCTCATTGCTATTATCAATAAAACTTTTAATATTTTTTGCGGAATCCATATTCAAATTTGGTAATTCAATTAATCGATTCATTTCATTGGAAAAAATTTTCCTTTTATTTTCGAATCGCTTAATTAATAATTCCCAAACTGAATGGTAATTCCCAACTGAGCCAGTGAGCAAATGAGAAACCATGCTCTTGGCTTCATCCTTGAATGCCGTTTTTATACCCTGAGCCCATTGAAAATGGGAAATCAGGGTATAATATTTTTGTGAAATGTATGTAACAGGCAGAAGGAGACGTCGCAGACCATACAAAATATATATACTTGATCAGCTCGATGAGCTGAGTTGATATAGCCCTGTCCGTCCGTCCGTCTGTGTGAACGCAGCGATCTCGTAAACCACAGAAGTTATAGAGTTGAAATTTGACATGTATACTCCTGAAGTTTTTTCAAAAATCCGATAACTCTTCCCGTTTCTTTTTATCGATAAATTTCGATAATTTTTCGTCTCTTTTACGTACCGTAAGAGCTAGAGACCTGAAATTCACTACATAGATTCCTGTTGTGAATGCAGACATTTTGTAATTTTTGGATTTTGGATGCCACGCCCCCTTCGCCATAAATTTGCAAAAACCGCATTTCAAATACTAGAGACTTGTGCTTCGGCACATACAAACATATGAATAACATAATCATGCCCTGAAAGTTTGAATAAAAAAGTCCTTCTGGAAAAAAAAGTTATTAAACATTTAATTTTCCACAACATAAGCGTCTTGCAGCCCATGCGCAGTCGCTTCGTCAACTGCGCAGTTAACAGAGCGTGTGCTTGAGCGTGCGTCTGTGTGTTTGCATAAAATGCTTGATATATATGTATATGTAAACGAAGCATAGAATATTTGAAGTATCAGCACTTCGCCTAGTCGAGCTGTCTCAACTATAGCACTTTGACTGCTTAATATCTATTTTTTAATCTTTTCGCCGTCGTTGGTTTGGCACTGTCTGCAAAATTTGGAATAAACTTTCTATAATATCCCGTTAATCCAAGGAAACCTTTTATTCTTTAAGTTTTTGTGGAAATAGGATATTTTAGAATTGGCTTGATTTTATCAGGAGTGGGTTTTATTCCATCGTTAGTTATGACGTGTCCTAGGAAGTTTGTTTCTTGTTTTAGAAACTCGCATTTGAGATTTGCTTCAGAAAGCTTTTCGAAAACTAATTGCAGTGAGTGTAGGTGTTCTCTTAAAGATGTTGAATATACAATTACATCGTCAAGATATACTAGACAGTGTTTATTTAGTAATGGTCGTAAAACATTATTCATGCAACGTTGAAAGGTTGCAGGTGCATTCTTTAATCCAAATGACGTACGAAGATATTCATAGTGGCCATGTTTAGTAGAAAAAGCTGTTTTACTAATGGAGTCTGGGTGCATTTCAAGTTGATGGAATCCTTTTGCAAGGTCGATTGTTGTAAAATAGTTGCATCTACCTAGTTTTCCTAAAATTTCGTCCATATTTGGTATTGGGTGTCTGTCGTTTAGTTTTATATAGTCAATTACGATTCTAAATTTTTGTTTACCTGATGCGTCTTGTTTTTTCGGCTACGATCCATATAGGACTACAATAAGGGGGATTACTGGATAGCCAAAACAACAATACTGGCAGAAAATTTTAAAATAGCCGTTAATTCAAGTTGTCAAGTAAAATACAAATCGTGACTTTGTCTTTCAAAAATCGCATCAACGTTGACATTAGATGGCGTGGCATTAGTTCGACCCAAATTTCTTATATTCAGTTGGTGCAGCCGGTAGGATAGCAAAAACCTACTAACGCAAACGCAACCCACACGACAGTCAATATCACGTTAAGTTTTAAATAAAAACCCCGACATTGAAGTGAAAACTTAAATAAGTATTTTGCCAAAGCTGTGCAAATAATAATGAAATTAATTCAGGAAGACGCGATAGAATTCGAAGAGACTATAATTCCAGAAACAAAATTAGAAAGAGCTATTTGTCTAAACCAAACAATCAGAACTATACAAAATTAAGTGAATAATTAATTAAACAAATAATCTAATCTAATCTAACGGACGGACGGACGGGCTATATCAACTCAGCCCATCGAGCTAATCAAGAATATATATACTTTGTATGGTCTGCGACATCTCCTTCTGTCTGTTACAACCATTTTCATAAATCATTATACCCTGATTTCTCATTTTCAAAAGGCTCAGAGTATAAAAAGAGTTTATATATATATATCTCTGTAATAATTGTCAAGCCGTTTAACTTTTAAATTGAAACATAAAAATATAATTCTTTTGCTCCTCAAATATATTTCCATTACCGAATACCTATAAAAAATGCCACCCAAAAAAGGAAAGAAAAAGATAAAACAAGAGGAAAAAAAGTCTGAATTAATATTTGATGAGGCAACCGCTGAGACTGATGTTCTAGAACTTAAATTACATACAGACATTAATGATAATTTTTTTAATGAAGCCAGTCGGGTGGGCACAAAATATATTCACAGGTTATTAAATATATATATATTTTATTAACTTAAGATTGTACAATTTTTAATGGAAGCCGTGCGGTTTTGAAGATTCCCGTATCATGAGATATGCTGATATAATATTAAACTTGCACCGTCGCTATGTGGATGAAGTAAATGACAATGAAGTGTTGCGGCCACAAATCAAATCTTCCGAAGAGAAGCTGCGTCTAGCACTTGATTTAACAGCAACATCTGAAGAAGCTTTGCAAAAGCTAAAGGATACAATGCGCTCTGCGAGAGCAACTAGAGCAAGAAAAACTTCAAGAAGTTTTAATTAAATGTGAGGGTATAGGAGATCGCGACGCAGGGAAAACAGATGATGCTGCAGAGTAAGTTGCTGAAATACTCAACATATTAACATTCAAAAATAATAAGTAAAAAAACTCTAGTCGACACTGCTCGACTAGGAAATCCCCTGAACCCAGCGCAGAACCACTATTCCGATCATTCTCCGTTTCTTTTATATATCTGTATGTGTATATGAAGTTGAATTAAACAGATTTTTATACCCGGAGCCCATTGAAAATGGGAGATCAGGGTATAATGTTTTTGTGAAAATGTATGTAACAGGCAGAAGGAGACGTCGCAGACCATACAAAGTATATATATTCTTGATCAGCTCGATGAGCTGAGTTGATATAGCCCTGTCCGTCTATCCGTCCGTTGTTCCGTCCGTCTGTGTGAACGCAGCGATCTCGTAAACCACAGAAGCTAGAGAGCTGAAATTTGACATGTATACTCCTGAATACCATACGCTATACGAGTTTTTTTCAAAAATTCGATAACTCTTCCCGTTCTCTATTTATCGATAAATTTCGATAACTTTTCGTCCCTTTTACGTACCGTTAGAGCTGCAGACCTGAAATTCACTGTATAGATTCCTGTTGTGAATACAGACATTTTGTAATTTTTGGATTTTGGATGCCATGCCCTCTTCGCCGTAAATTTGCAAAAAACGCATTTCAAATACTAGAGACTTGTGCTTCGGCACATACACACATATGAATAACACAATCATGCACTGAAAGTTTGAATAAAAAAGTCCTGCTAGAACAAAAATTAATAAACATTTAATTTCCACAACATAGGCGTCTTGCAGCCCAAGCGCAGTCGCTACGTCAACTTCACAGTTGGCAGAGCGTGTGCTTGAGCGTGCGTCTGCGTGTGTGTGTATGTGTTGCTTGCAATATATGTATATGTAAAGTAAGCATAGAATATTTGAAGTATCGGCACTTTGCAGGGCTCAGGGTATCTCCTAGTCGAGCCGTCTCGACTAGAGCATTCTTACTTGTTTTAAAACTATGTTCATATAAAATGACTTGAAAGGCCGCTGGGCTTCAATTAAATTCCTTAAATGATTCGTGATGAGTATTATAGCAGTGTAGTAAAAGACAGCATTTGAAGGACTAGCTGATATAATGGCCTTACGTAAAGAATGTTACATTGCAACCGTTGCACTAGGCTGTACTGGCCTTACTGGCTGATCTTCATGCGTCGAAACAGAGGTATCTATTAATGACCGATTTTAATTCAGAAGTAGATGGAGTGTGGTGCTTCGAAAGGAAAGTACGGTATAAACTCCATTTTCAATCTGTAATTTGATGCCACTTCTTAGGCAATTGAGACACAGAGCAAGTCTTACTTTCTCCTTATGCCGTGCAATTGGCGATAATTATAATTACTCTTACAATGGAAAATCATAAAGTCCGAGTCTCGCCGCAAAAAAAACACAGCGACTTGGAACTTTTGAAGAAACAAATGATTTTCTAATTTGTGTACTCATGATCCGCCCTGACTTGCCATCCTGACTATTGTAGCACGTGCTCCACTTTTTGAAGCATTCGATATCGTCTTGTAGACGTCTCCTCCCATTTGACAATTGCCTCACATATGTATCCGCTTTCTGCACAAATATCTCTCTGGTACGTGCCTGCAAAATATATAGCTTATTATCAAAGCAGCGTTTTAAAATATCAAAAGCGCAGCAGCACTTAAGCAGCCAGTTGCTGGAATTTCGCAGTTGGGCTAAGGATATTATCCTTATTAATGATTGTTTTAAACATAGAGTAAAAGTTTTCCCATTCAGTATTCCTCTAACTGAGGAAAACATCATCGATTGGACGGACAGACAGACAGACGGACAGGGCTAAATCGAATCGGCTTGTCTCCCTGATCAATGGTATAAATATGTAGTCTGACACGCTCCTTCTCCCATACAGCTCAATGAAACCATTATTCCTTGATTTCCCATTTTCAATGGGTTCAGGGTATAATAAACAAACTTGACCTGCCATTGCTATTATTAAATGACTTGAACTCCATGGAACAAATGATAAATAATCTAGACAAATTATTCTCGAGAGTTGCAGACCGTTATCAAACCTTAGCTTTGAGCTTTCCTTTTAACACTCAGAGTTTTTTTGCTCTTGAATAAACAGAGAGATTGGTCTTTAGGAAGCGTGAACCCCAATGGTTGCAATAATAATTCGAGCTTTTGTGCATGTTAATTATTGGGAAGCTATATTATAATTTTCACCATTAACTCATAATGTTTGTTTACTTTTACTGTGTGAAAATAATTTGTAATTGATAACTGGCGTGGGTGCGTGCATGCATATGCATATCCTCAAAAATATAGGCGCATTATAATGTTTTCAATTTCATTTACAGTTGTTTGAGTTTTCGTTCTTTATCATCATCTAGGGCTGATTTTCTTCTTCTTTTTTAAGTTTAATAATTAATTTGTAAGTAACATTTTATATTTGTATGTAAATAAAAATACAACGTTATAGTTTGAGCACAAAAATTGAACTGATTTATTTTTTTAAATCCACCCACGCTCACAACAAAAATAACAACAACGGTAAATGTCAGCGCAGACGAATCTTAGGCGCCGTCGCTGTCGCAGTCGCAGTCGCAGTCGCAGTTACAGAGCGAATGTCAGCAGAGAGCACAACGCAAGTCAAATGCAGACACTTGAGTTCTATGTTAGTCTTATCTTATTTCAGGCGTCTCTTACGAACATGAAAGAGGATCACACGTACTGAATTTTGTAACATTATCTTAAGGGTCGTTTACGTTTTGTAATCTATTTTTATGTTATCACTACATGGCGAGATCTGTGTTCATGCTTGAACATTCTGCCAAGGGCCGAGAAAGTGACGGTAACAGAGAAACGATTAAAATGCTACTTAAATTTGTTGAAAATCTATGGCTTGTAATCGTCTGCGTACATGTATTTTTCTTACAATATATATTATTATAATTATTATAATTATCATACCAAGTCCTAAGGATATGTGACCGGTCGCATGATGCCATTTAAGAGCATTCATTTTAAAATTATGATTTTTTATTTGTCTAAGTTCGTTTTTTAATTGATCTAGTTCTAAAGTATGGTTAATAATTGGGGTTTTTAGTGGATCCCATAAAATTTTGGGTATTTCACTTATATTACTTATATAGGGAGTTGAGACCGTTTCGTAACTTTCAGAGTGAAGTATGTAATTTTCCATTAGTTTTGAAGTTCTACCTCTTCTTAGTGAGCGTTCTCTTTTTTCTTTTTCAGTACTATCGTCTGATTCTTGCGTTCCACTGAGTGGACATATTTTAGTAATGGGTCGTGTTACAAAACCTTCTTGAGTTTTAATTTTAGCAACTCTAACCATTTCGTCAGCGCCTTTGTGAACTTCTTCAATTTATCAAGTGGCCATCCAGCTGGATGGCAGTTTTCCGGATTTACTAACACTATTTGGCCTTTCTTAATATTTTGACTTCCGCGTTTCCATTTATTTCTTTGTTGTAGAGTATGCAAATAATCTTCTTTCCACTTGATCCAAAACTCTCTTTTCAATTTTTTTTATCAGTTTCCATCTATCCAAATTGTTAATTTTTTCTTCGTCTACATTTTCTACTGCATCTAAATTCGGTCTACCAATAAGAAAATGTCCTGGTGTTAGTACTTTCAAATCATATATATCATCTCCTGTTGTGTATAAGGGTCGTGAGTTTAATATCGCTTCAATTTGACATAGTAAGGTTGACATTTCTTCAAAAGTTAAGCTGCTATCACCAATTTTTTCAATTTCAACCAATTTCAAATGATATTTTACCGATTTAACTCCGGCTTCCCAAATATCTCCGAAGTGAGGTCCTGCGGGGGGAATAAAGTGCCAACTAATCCCCTTGTTTTCTAATAAAGGAGCGATTGTATTATTGTCTACTAAAGCCTGTTTATACTCTTGGTCTAGCTTTCTTGCTGTTTCTATAAAATGTTTTTCGCATATTTCAGCTTCTATGTCATCATTATCTTCTTCCATTTCCCAAAATTTTTCTAAATTTAGAAACTTTCATAGTGGTTGCTGTTATCACTGTACTTCCTTTTGATTTTGTACACCCTGATACTACCAAACCAAACTCCGTATTCTGTCCAAGAAGTCCGTCTATTTTTATACCCTGAGCCCATTGAAAATGGGAAATCAGGGTATAATGTTTTTGTGAAAATGTATGTAACAGGCAGAAGGAGACGTCGCAGACCATACAAAGTATATATATTCTTGATCAGCTCGATGAGCTGAGTTGATATAGCCCTGTCCGTCCGTCCGTCCGTCCGTCCGTCCGTCCGACCGTCCGTCCGTCCGTCTGTGTGAACGCAGCGATCTCGTAAACCACAGAAGCTAGAGAGCTGAAATTTGACATTTATACTCCTGAATACCGTACGCTATACGAGTTTTTTCAAAAATTCGATAACTCATCCCGTTCTCTTTTTATCGATAAATTTTGATAACTTTTCGTCTCTTTTACGTACCGTTAGAGGTAGAGACCTGAAATTCACTATGTAGATTCCTGTTGTGAATACAGACATTCTGTAATTTTTGGATTTTGGATGCCACGCCCCCTTCGCCCTAAATTTGCAAAAAACGCATTTCAAATACTAGAGACTTGTGCTTCGGCACATACACACATATGAATAACATAATCATGCCCTGAAAGTTTGAATAAAAAAGTCCTGCTAGAAAAGTTATTAAACATGTAATTTCCACAACATAAGCCTCTTGCAGCCCAAGCTCAGTCGCTACGTCAACTGCGCAGTTGGCAGAGCGTGTGCTTGAGCGTGCGTATGTGTGTGTGCATGTGTTGCTTGCAGTATATGTATATGTAAACTAAGCATAGCATATTTTAAGTATCGGCACTTCGCAGGGCTCAGGGTATCTCCTAGTCGAGCTGTCTCGACTAGAGCATTCTTACTTATTTGTGTTAAGCGATTGAATGCATATCTTAACTTTGTACTTTGAAGTACTTGAATTCGTTTCTGATACGCCACTTATTTCTGTGACAGTTTTGATTATGTACAATTTCAGAATTTGAGCTGCCTCTTCTGAGATAATAGTGCATTGAGATATACTAACGATCAATGCTTTAAAATTTTCATATTCAGCATTCTTTGCTCTGATCTTCACTATTGCTGTAGCCAATAGTGCTGTATCTTTTGAAACACATGTGTTCACTTTTTCATTTGAAATGTAGTGTTATAAGCTTTTTTGCAAAACGCACATGAAACCGCAGAAGCATTTTTTGTGCTTTGATATTTTAAGGCACTTCCAGCACAGCTGCGATTTTTTTGCCGTCTCGCATCTATCTTATGAATTCATTGCTTTAAACTTGTAGCATTGTGATACATAGTGTCCAGGTATTGCACCAGCTGGCTTTCTTTACCATTTGAATTTTTATTACAATTTATTGTTAGAATTTTTATTTCTTTCTTCATTACTCAATGAAGTTATACAATTATAACGTTGTTCCAAAAATTCCATTACATCTGACAACTCTTGAATTTCTTTTGTCTTTTTGACGTGAGATTCATAGAGCTGCAGCGTTTCTTTGTTGCACTTTCTCAACAAAGTGTGGGTGAAAATTATGTCCACTTCTGTGGGTAAATTGGTTTTAAGTTTTATTATATGTATAGCCTCATTGCTATTATCAATAAAACTTTTAATATTTTTTGCGGAATCCATATTCAAATTTGGTAATTCAATTAATCGATTCATTTCATTGGAAAAAATTTTCCTTTTATTTTCGAATCGCTTAATTAATAATTCCCAAACTGAATGGTAATTCCCAACTGAGCCCGTGAGCAAATGAGAAACCATGCTCTTGGCTTTATCCTTTAATGCCGTTTTTATACCCTGAGCCCATTGAAAATGGGAAATCAGGGTATAATATTTTTGTGAAAATGTATGTAACAGGCAGAAGGAGACGTTGCAGAGCATACAAAGTATATATATTCTTGATCAGCTCGATGAGCTGAGTTGATATAGCCCTGTCCGTCCGTCAGTCCGTCCGTCCGTCCGTCCGTCCGTCTGTGTGAACGCAGCGATCTCGTAAACCACAGAAGTTATAGAGTTGAAATTTGACATGTATACTCCTGAATACCATACGCTACACGAGTTTTTTTCAAAAATTCGATAACTCTTCCCGTTTATTTTTATCGATAAATTTCGATAACTTTTCGTCTCTTTTACGTACCGTAAGAGCTAGATATATGAAATTCACTTTGTAGATGCCTGTTGTGAATAAAGACATTTTGTAATTTTTGGATTTTGGATGCCACGCCCCCTTCGCTCTAAATTTGCAGAAAACGCATTTCAAATACTAGAGACTTGCGCTTCGGCATATACACATATATGAATAACATAATCATGCACTGAAAGTTTGAATAAAAAAGTCCTGCTAGAAAAAAAGTTATTAAACATTTAATTTCCCCAATATAAGCCTCTTGCAGCCCAAGCGTAGTCGCTACGTCAACTGCGCAGTTGGCAGAGCTTGTACTTGAGCGTGCGTCTGTGTGTGTGTATGTGTTGCTTGCAATATATGTATATGTAAAGTAAGCATAGAATATTTGAAGTATCGGCACTTCGCAGGGCTCAGGGTATCTCCTAGTCGAGCCGTCTCGACTAGAGCATTCTTACTTGTTTTAAAACTATGTTCATATAAAATGACTTGAAAGGCCGCTGGGCTTCAATTAAATTCCTTAAATGATTCGTGATGAGTATTATAGCAGTGTAGTAAAAGACAGCATTTGAAGGACTAGCAGATATAATGGCCTCACGTAAAGAATGTTACATTGCAACCGTTGCACTGGGCTGTACTGGCCTTACTGGCTGATCTTCATGCGTCGAAACAGAGGTATCTATTAATGACCGATTTTAATTCAGTAGTAGATGGAGTGTGGTGCTTCGGAAGGAGTGTACGGTATAAACTCCATTTTCAATCTGTAATTTGATGCCACTTCTTAGGCAATTGAGACACAGAGCAAGTCTTACTTTCTCCTTATGCCGTGCAATTGGCGATAATTATAATTACTCTTACAATGGAAAATCATAAAGTCCGAGTCTCGCCGCAAAAAAAACACAGCGACTTGGAACTTTTGAAGAAACAAATGATTTTCTAATTTGTGTACTCATGATCCGCCCTGACTTGTCATCCTGACTATTGTAGCACGTGGTCCACTTTTTTGAAGCATTCGATATCGTCTTGTAGACGTCTCCTCCCATTTGACAATTGCCTCACATATGTATCCGCTTTCTGCACAAATATCTCTCTGGTACGTGCCTGCAAAATATATAGCTTATTATCAAAGCAGCGTTTTAAAATATCAAAAGCGCAGCAGCACTTAAGCAGCCAGTTGCTGGAATTTCGCAGTTGGGCTAAGGATATTATCCTTATTAATGATTGTTTTAAACATAGAGTAAAAGTTTTCCCATTCAGTATTCCTCTAACTGAGGAAAACATCATCGATTGGACGGACAGACAGACAGACGGACAGGGCTAAATCGAATCGGCTTGTCTCCCTGATCAATGGTATAAATATGTAGTCTGACACGCTCCTTCTCCCATACAGCTCAATGAAACCATTATTCCTTGATTTCCCATTTTCAATGGGTTCAGGGTATAATAAACAAACTTGACCTGCCATTGCTATTATTAAATGACTTGAACTCCATGGAACAAATGATAAATAATCTAGACAAATTATTCTCGAGAGTTGCAGACCGTTATCAAACCTTAGCTTTGAGCTTTCCTTTTAACACTCAGAGTTTTTTTGCTCTTGAATAAACAGAGAGATTGGTCTTTAGGAAGCGTGAACCCCAATGGTTGCAATAATAATTCGAGCTTTTGTGCATGTTAATTATTGGGAAGCTATATTATAATTTTCACCATTAAGTCATAATGTTTGTTTACTTTTACTGTGTGAAAATAAATTGTAATTGATAACTGGCGTGGGTGCGTGCATGCATATGCCATCCTCAAAAATATAGGCGCATTATAATGTTTTCAATTTCATTTACAGTTGTTTGAGTTTTCGTTCTTTATCATCATCTAGGGCTGATTTTCTTCTTCTTTTTTAAGTTTAATAATTAATTTGTAAGTAACATTTTATATTTGTATGTAAATAATGGTACAACGTTATAGTTTGAGCACAAAAATTGAACTGATTTATTCTTTTAAATCCTTCTCCTTAAATGCCTTGTTTGAGAAGTAAGAGAAAAGGATCTCTCAAATCCATTGACATTTCTTACACACTTTATAACGGTTCATGGGCGACCCTTCTGGGTATTTGCAGCCGCGCAAGCGCTGATACGCGAAATACGATTTACCGTTGAAATGCACCCGCGCTCACAACAAAAATAACAACAACGGTAAATGTCAGCGCAGACGAATCTTAGGCGCCGTCGCTGTCGCTGTCGCAGTCGCAGTCGCAGTCGCAGTCGCAGTCGCAGTCGCAGTCGCAGTCGCAGTCGCGGTTACAGAGCGAATGTCAGCAGAGAGCACAACGCAAGTCAAATGCAGACACTTGAGTTCTATGTTAGTCTTATCTTATTTCAGGCGTCTCTTACGAACATGAAAGAGGATCACACGTACTGAATTTTGTAACATTATCTTAAGGGTCGTTTACGTTTTGTAATCTATTTTTATACCCTGAGCCCATTGAAAATGGGAAATCAGGGTATAATGTTTTTGTGAAAATGTATGTAACAGGCAGAAGGAGACGTCGCAGACCATACAAAGTATATATATTCTTGATCAGCTCGATGAGCTGAGTTGAAATAGCCCTGTCCGTCTGTCCGTCCGTCCGTCCGTCCGTCCGTCTGTGTGAACGCAGCGATCTCGTAAACCACAGAAGCTAGAGAGCTGAAATTTGACATGTATACTCCTGAATACCATACGCTATACGAGTTTTTTTCAAAAATTCGATAACTCTTCCCGTTCTCTTTTTATCGATAAATTTCGATAACTTTTCGTCTCTTTTACGTATCGTAAGAGCTAGAGACCTGAAATTCACTACATAGATTCCTGTTGTGAATGCAGACATTTTGTAATTTTTGGTTTTTGGATGCCACGCCCCCTTCGCCCTAAATTTGCAAAAAACGCATTTCAAATACTAGAGACTTGTGCTTCGGCACATACACACATATGAATAACAAATTCATGCCCTGAAAGTTTGAATAAAAAAGTCCTGCTAGAAAAAAAGTTATTAAACATTTAAATTATCATAGCGTAGGCGTCTTGCAGCCTAACCGAAGTCGCTACGTCAACTGCGCAGTTGGCAGAGCGTGTGCTTGAGCGTGCGTCTGTGTGTGTGTATGTGTTGCTTGCAATATATGTACATATATGTAAACTAAGCATAGAATATTTGAAGTATCGGCACTTCGCAGGGCTCAGGGTATCTCCTAGTCGAGCCGTCTCGACTAGAGCATTCTTACTTGTTATGTTATCACTACATGGCGAGATCTGTGTTCATGCTTGAACATTCTGCCAAGGGCCGAGAAAGTGACGGTAACAGAGAAACGGTTAAAATGCTATTTAAATTTGTGGAAAAGCTATGGCTTGTAATCGTCTGCGTACATGTATTTTTCTTACAATATATATTATTATAATTATTATAATTATCATACCAAGTCCTAAGGATATGTGACCGGTCGCATGATGCCATTTAAGAGCATTCATTTTAAAATTATGATTTTTTATTTGTCTAAGTTCGTTTTTTAATTGATCTAGTTCTAAAGTATGATTAATAATTGGGGTTTTTAGTGGATCCTATAAAATTTTGGGTATTTCACTTATATTACTTTTATAGGGAGTTGATACCGTTTCGTAACTTTCAGAGTGAGTATGTAATTTGCCATTAGTTTTGAAGTTCTACCTCTTCTTAGTGAGCGTTCTCTTTTTTTTCTTTTTCAGTACTATCGTCTGATTCTTGCGTTCCACTGAGTGGACATATTTTAGTAATGGGTCGTGTTACAAAACCTTCTTGAGTTTTAATTTTAGCAACTCTAACCATTTCGTCAGCACCTTTGTGAACTTCTTCAATTTTACCAAGTGGCCATCCAGCTGGATAGCAGTTTTCCGGCTTTACTAACACTATTTGACCTTTCTTAATATTTTGAATTCCACGTTTCCATTTATTTCTTTGTTGTAGAGTATGCAAATAATCTTCTTTCCACTTGATCCAAAATTCTCTTTTCAATTTTTTTTATCAGCTTCCATCTATCCAAATTGTAAATATTTTCTTCGTCTACATTTTCTACTGCATCTAAATTCGGTCTACCAATAAGAAAATGTCCTGGTGTTAGTACTTTCAAATTATATATATCATCTCCTGTTGTGTATAAGGGTCGTGAGTTTAATATCGCTTCAATTTGACATAGTAAGGTTGACATTTCTTCAAAAGTTAAGCTGCTATCACCAATTTTTTCAATTTCAACCAATTTCAAATGATATTTTACCGATTTAACTCCGGCTTCCCAAATATCTCCGAAGTGAGGTCCTGCCGGGGAATAAGTGCCAACTAATCCCCTTGTTTTCTAATAAAGGCGCGATTGTATTATTGTCTACTAAAGCCTGTTTATACTCTTGGTCTAGCTTTCTTGCTGATTCTATAAAATGTTTTTCGCATATTTCAGCTTCTATGTCATCATTATCTTTTTCCATTTCCATAGTGGTTGCTGTTATCACTGTACTTCCTTTTGATTTTGTACACCCTGATACTACCCAACCAAACTCCGTATTCTGTCCAAGAAGTCCGTCTATTTTTACTATCCCATTTTTGATGATTTGGGAATATAAGTCGGCTCATAGGAGCCGGAGACTTATAGAAGTCTATTCTACTACTACTATTCTATTCTACTTAAGTCTATTCTACTAGGCTTATTAAATTTTGGATCGGCTAATACGAAATCTTGCCATTTTTGCTTATTAATTGTTGCAGTTTTACTAGGCAAGGTTTTCATTAATTTTGGCAGAACAATAGCTTCGGTTGATAATTGTATGTTTTTTGTGTTAAGCGATTGAATGCATATCTTAACTTTGTACTTTGAAGTACTTGAATTCGTTTCTGATACGCCACTTATTTCTGTGACAGTTTTGATTCTGTACAATTTCAGAATTTGAGCTGCCTCTTCTGAGATAATAGTGCATTGAGATATACTAACGATCAATGCTCTAAAATTTTCATATTCACCATTCTTTGCTCTGATCTTCACTATTGCTGTAGCCAATAGTGCTGTATCTTTTGAAACACATGTGTTCACTTTTTCATTTGAAATGTAGTGTTATAAGCTTTTTTGCAAAACGCACATGAAACCGCAGCATTTTTTGTGCTTTGATATTTTAAGGCACTTCCAGCACAGCTGCGCTTTTTTTGCCGTCTCGCATCTATCTTATGAATTCATTGCTTTAAACTTGTAGCATTGTGATACATAGTGTCCAGGTATTGCACCAGCTGGCTTTCTTTACCATTTGAATTTTTATTACAATTTATTGTTAGAATTTTTATTTCTTTCTTCATTACTCAATGAAGTTATACAATTATAACGTTGTTCCAAAAATTCCATTACATCTGACAACTCTTGAATTTCTTTTGTCTTTTTGACGTGAAATTCATAGAGCTGCAGCGTTTCTTTGTTGAACTTTCTCAACAAAGTGTGGGCGAAAATTATGTCCACTTCTGTGGGTAAATTGGTTTTAAGTTTTATTATATGTATAGCCTCATTGCTATTATCAATAAAACTTTTAATATTTTTTGCGGAATCCATATTCAAATTTGGTAATTCAATTAATCGATTCATTTCATCGGAAAAAATTTTCCTTTTATTTTCGAATCGCTTAATTAATAATTCATCCTTTAATGCCGTTTTTATACCCTGAGCCCATTGAAAATGGGAAATCAGGGTATAATATTTTTGTGAAAATGTATGTAACAGGCAGAAGGAGACGTCGCAGACCATACAAAGTATATATATTCTTGATCAGCTCGATGAGCTGAGTTGATATAGCCCTGTCCGTCCGTCAGTCCGTCCGTCCGTCCGTCTGTGTGAACGCAGCGATCTCGTAAACCACGGAAGTTATAGAGTTGAAATTTGACATGTATACTCCTGAATACCATACGCTATACGAGTTTTTTTAAAAAATTCGATAACTCTTCCCGTTTCTTTTTATCGATAAATTTCGATAACGTCCTCGTCTCTTTTACGTACCGTAAGAGCTAGAGATATGAAATTCACTTTGTAGACGCCTGTTGTGAATACAGACATTTTGTAATTTTTGGATTTTGGATGCCACGCCCCCTTCGCCCTAAATTTGCAAAAAACGCATTTCAAATACTAGAGACTTGCGCTTCGGCACATACACATATGAATAACATAATCATGCCCTGAAAGTTTGAATGAAAAAGTCCTGCTAGAAAAAAAGTTATTAACATTTAATTTCCATAATATAAGCCTCTTGCAGCCCAAGCACAGTCGCTACGTCAACTGCGCAGTTGGCAGAGCGTGTACTTGAGCATGCGTCTGTGTGTGTGTATGTGTTGCTTGCAATATATGTATATGTAAAGTAAGCATAGAATATTTGAAGTATCGGCAAATCAGGGTATAATTTTTTTTTACAAATGTATGTAACAGGCAGAAGGAGACTTCGCAGACACTAAGTATATATATACTCGATCAGCTCGGTGAGCTGAGTTGCTATAGCCCTATCCATCAGTCCGTCCGTCCGTCTGTGTGAACGCAGCGATTTCGTAAATCACATAAGCTGAATAAATAAATTTGGAATAAACTTTCTATAATATCCCGTTAATCCAAGGAAACCTTTTATTCTTTTAGTTTTTGTGGAAATAGGATATTTTAGAATTGGCTTGATTTTATCAGGAGTGGGTTTTATTCCATTGTTAGTTATGACGTGTCCTAGGAAGTTTGTTTCTTGTTTTAGAAACTCGCATTTGAGATTTGCTTCAGAAAGCTTTTCGAAAACTAATTGCAGTGAGTGTAGGTGTTCTCTTAAAGATGTTGAATATACAATTACATCGTCAAGATATACTAGACAGTGTTCATTTAGTAATGGTCGTAAAACATTATTCATGCAACGTTGAAAGGTTGCAGGTGCATTCTTTAATCCAAATGACGTACGAAGATATTCATAGTGGCCATGTTTAGTAGAAAAAGCTGTTTTACTAATGGAGTCTGGGTGCATTTCAAGTTGATGGAATCCTTTTGCAAGGTCGATTGTTGTAAAATAGTTGCATCTACCTAGTTTTCCTAAAATTTCGTCCATATTTGGTATTGGGTGTCTGTCGTTTAGTTTTATATAGTCAATTACGATTCTAAATTTTTGTTTACCTGATGCGTCTTGTTTTTTCGGCTACGATCCATATAGGACTACAATAAGGGGGATTACTGGATAGCCAAAACAACAATACTGGCAGAAAATTTTAAAATACCCGTAATTCAAGTTGTCAAGTAAAATACAAATCGTGACTTTGTCTTTCAAAAATCCCATCAACGTTGACATTAGATTTTGGCGTGGCATTAGTTCGACCCAAATTACTTATATTCAGTTGGTGCAGCCGGTAGGATAGCAAAAACCTACTAACGCAAACGCAACCCACACGACAGTCAATATCGCGTCAAGTTTTAAATAAAACCCCCGACATTGAAGTGAAAACTTAAATAAGTATTTTGCCAAAGCTGTGCAAATAATTATGAAATTAATTCAGGAAGACGTGATAGAATTCAAAGAGACTATAATTCCAGAAACAAAATTCGAAAGAGCTATTTGTCTAAACCAAACAATCAGAACTATACAAAATTAAGTGAATAATTAATTAAACAAATAATCTAATCTAATCTAACGGACGGACGGACGGACAGGGCTATATCAACTCCGCTCATCGAGCTAATCAAGAATATATATTCTTTGTATGGTCTGCGACGTCTCCTTCTGTCTGTTACAACCATTTTCATAAATCATTATACCCTGATTTCCCATTTTCAAAAGGCTCAGAGTATAAAAAGAGTTTATATATATATATCTCTGTAATAATTGTCAAGCCGTTTAACTTTTAAATTGAAACATAAAAATATAATTCTTTTGCTCCTCAAATATATTTCCATTACCGAATACCTATAAAAATGCCACCCAAAAAAGGAAAGAAAAAGATAAAACAAGAGGAAAAAAAGTCTGAATTAATATTTGATGAGGCAACCGCTGAGACTGATGTTCTAGAACTTACTTGATTTAACAGCAACATCTGAAGAAGCTTTGCAAAAGCTAAAGGATACATTGCGCTCTGCGAGACCAACTAGTGCAAGAAAAACTTCAAGAAGTTTTAATTAAATGTGAGGGTATAAGAGATCGCGACGCAGGGAAAACGGATAATGCCGCAGAGTAAGTTGCTGAAATACTCAACATATTAACATTCAAAAATAATAAGTAAAAAAACTCTAGTCGACACTGCTCGACTAGGAAATCCCCTGAACCCAGCGCAGAACCACTATTCCGATCATTCTCCGTTTCTTTTATATATCTGTATGTATATATGAAGTTGAATTAAACAGATTTTTATACCCTGAGCTCATTGAAAATGGGAAATCAGGGTATAATGTTTTTGTGAAAATGTATGTAACAGGCAGAAGGAGACGTCGCAGACCATACAAAGTATATATATTCTTGATCAACTCGATGAGCTGAGTTGATATAGCCCTGTCCGTCTATCCGTCCGTCCGTCCGTCCGTCCGTCTGTGTGAACGCAGCGATCTCGTAAACCACAGAAGCTAGAGAGCTGAAATTTGACATGTATACTCCTGAATACCATACGCTATACGAGTTTTTTTCAAAAAATCGATAACTCTTCGCGTTCTCTTTTTATCGATAAATTTCGATAACTTTTCGTCCCTTTTACGTACCGTTAGAGCTGCAGACCTGAAATTCACTATGTAGAGTCCTGTTGTGAATACAGACATTTTGTAATTTTTGGATTTTGGATTCCACGCCCCCTTCGCCCTAAATTTGCAAAAAACGCATTTCAAATACTAGAGACTTGTGCTTCGGCACATACACACATATGAATAACACAATCATGCACTGAAAGTTTGAATAAAAAAGTCATGCTAGAACAAAAATTAATAAACATTTAATTTCCACAACATAGGCGTCTTGCAGCCCAAGCGCTGTCGCTACGTCAACTTCACAGTTGGCAGAGCGTGTGCTTGAGCGTGCGTCTGCGTGTGTGTGTATGTGTTGCTTGCAATATATGTATATGTAAAGTAAGCATAGAATATTTGAAGTATCGGCACTTCGCAGGGCTCAGGGTATCTCCTAGTCGAGCCGTCTCGACTAGAGCATTCTTACTTGTTTTAAAACTATGTTCATATAAAATGACTTGAAAGGCCGCTGGGCTTCAATTAAATTCCTTAAATGATTCGTGATGAGTATTATAGCAGTGTAGTAAAAGACAGCACTTGAAGGACTAGCAGATATAATGGCCTTACGTAAAGAATGTTACATTGCAACCGTTGCACTGCGCTGTACTGGCCTTACTGGCTGATCTTCATGCGTCGAAACAGAGGTATCTATTAATGACCGATTTTAATTCAGTAGTAGGTGGAGTGTGGTGCTTCGAAAGGAAAGTACGGTATAAACTCCATTTTCAATCTGTAATTTGATGCCACTTCTTAGGCAATTGAGACACAGAGCAAGTCTTACTTTCTCCTTATGCCGTGCAATTGGCGATAATTATAATTACTCTTACAATGGAAAATCATAAAGTCCGAGTCTCGCCGCAAAAAAAACACAGCGACTTGGAACTTTTGAAGAAACAAATGATTTTCTAATTTGTGTACTCATGATCCGCCCTGACTTGCCATCCTGACTATTGTAGCACGTGGTCCACTTTTTGAAGCATTCGATATCGTCTTGTAGACGTCTCCTCCCATTTGACAATTGCCTCACATATGTATCCGCTTTCTGCACAAATATCGCTCTGGTACGTGCCTGCAAAATATATAGCTTATTATCAAAGCAGCGTTTTAAAATATCAAAAGCGCAGCAGCACTTAAGCAGCCAGTTGCTGGAATTTCGCAGTTGGGCTAAGGACATTATCCTTATTAATGATTGTTTTAAACATAGAGTAAAAGTTTTCCCATTCAGTATTCCTCTAACTGAGGAAAACATCATCGATTGGACGGACAGACAGACAGACGGACAGGGCTAAATCGAATCGGCTTGTCTCCCTGATCAATGGTATAAATATGTAGTCTGACACGCTCCTTCTCCCATACAGCTCAATGAAACCATTATTCCTTGATTTCCCATTTTCAATGGGTTCAGGGTATAATAAACAAACTTGACCTGCCATTGCTATTATTAAATGAATTGAACTCCATGGAACAAATGATAAATAGTCTAGACAAATTATTCTCGAGAGTTGCAGAATGTTATCAAACCTTAGCTTTGAGCTTTCCTTTTAACACTCAGAGTTTTTTTGCTCTTGAATAAACAGAGAGATCGGTCTTTAGGGAGCGTGAACCCCAATGGTTGCAATAATAATTCGAGGTTTTGTGCATGTTAATTATTGGGAAGCTATATTATAATTTTCACCATTAACTCATAATGTTTGTTTACTTTTACTGTGTGAAAATAATTTGTAATTGATAACTGGCGTGGGTGCGTGCATGCATATGCCATCCTCAAAAATATAGGCGCATTATAATGTTTTCAATTTCATTTACAGTTGTTTGAGTTTTCGTTCTTTATCATCATCTAGGGCTTCTCTTCTTCTTTTTTAAGTTTAATAATTAATTTGTAAGTAACATTTTATATTTGTATGTAAATAATGGTACAACGTTATAGTTTGAGCACAAAAATTGAACTGATTTATTCTTTTAAATCCTTCTCCTTAAATACCTTGTTTGAGAAGTGAGAGAAGAGCATCTCTCAAATACATTGACATTTCTTACACGGTTCATGGGTGACCCTTCTGGGTATTTGCGGCAAATGCTACAGCCAAATTCTTGTCGCGGCCGCGCAAGCGCTCTGATTCGCGAAATACGATTTACTATTGAAATGCACCCGCGCTCACAACAAAAATAACAACAACGGTAAATGTCAGCGCAGACGAATCTTAGGCGCCGTCGCTGTCGCAGTCGCAGTTACAGAGCGAATGTCAGCAGAGAGCACAACGCAAGTCAAATGCAGACACTTGAGTTCTATGTTAGTCTTATCTTATTTCAGGCGTCTCTTACGAACATGAAAGAGGATCACACGTACTGAATTTTGTAACATTATCTTAAGGGTCGTTTACGTTTTGTAATCTATTTTTATGTTATCACTACATGGCGAGATCTGTGTTCATGCTTGAACATTCTGCCAAGGGCCGAGAAAGTGACGGTAACAGAGAAACGGTTAAAATGCTACTTAAATTTGTGGAAAAGCTATGGCTTGTAATCGTCTGCGTACATGTATTTTTCTTACAATATATATTATTATAATTATTATAATTATCATACCAAGTCCTAAGGATATGTGACCGGTCGCATTAAGCCATTTAAGAGCATTCATTTTAAAATTATGATTTTTTATTTGTCTAAGTTCGTTTTTTAATTGATCTAGTTCTAAAGTATGATTAATAATTGGGGTTTTTAGTGGATCCCATAAAATTTTGGATATTTCACTTATATTACTTATATAGGGAGTTGATACCGTTTCGTAACTTTCAGAGTGAAGTATGTAATTTTCCATTAGTTTTGAAGTTCTACCTCTTCTTAGTGAGCGTTCTCTTTTTTTCTTTTTCAGTACTATCGTCTGATTCTTGCGTTCCACTGAGTGGACATATTTTAGTAATGGGTCGTGTTACAAAACCTTCTTGAGTTTTAATTTTAGCAACTCTAACCATTTCGTCAGCACCTTTGTGAACTTCTTCAATTTTACCAAGTGGCCATCCAGCTGGATAGCAGTTTTCCGGCTTTACTAACACTATTTGACCTTTCTTAATATTTTGACTTCCGCGTTTCCATTTATTTCTTTGTTGTAGAGTATGCAAATAATCTTCTTTCCACTTGATCCAAAATTCTCTTTTCAATTTTTTTATCAGTTTCCATCTATCCAAATTGTAAATATTTTCTTCGTCTACATTTTCTACTGCATCTAAATTCGGTCTACCAATAAGAAAATGTCCTGGTGTTAGTACTTTCAAATCATATATATCATCTCCTGTTGTGTATAAGGGTCGTGAGTTTAATATCGCTTCAATTTGACATAGTAAGGTTGACATTTCTTCAAAAGTTAAGCTGCTATCACCAATTTTTTCAATTTCAACCAATTTCAAATGATATTTTACCGATTTAACTCCGGCTTCCCAAATATCTCCGAAGTGAGGTCCTGCCGGGGGAATAAGTGCCAACTAATCCCCTTGTTTTCTAATAAAGGAGCGATTGTATTATTGTCTACTAAAGCCTGTTTATACTCTTGGTCTAGCTTTCTTGCTGATTCTATAAAATGTTTTTCGCATATTTCAGCTTCTATGTCATCATTATCTTCTTCCATTTCCCAAAATTTTTCTAAATTTAGAAACTTTCATAGTGGTTGCTGTTATCACTGTACTTCCTTTTGATTTTGTACACCCTGATACTACCCAACCAAACTCCGTATTCTGTCCAAGAAGTCCGTCTATTTTTACTATCCCATTTTTGATGATTTGGGAATATAAGTCGGCTTCTTTAATTAAGTCTATTCTACTAGGCTTATTAAATTTTGGATCGGCTAATACGAAATCTTGCCATTTTTGCTTATTAATTGTTGCAGTTTTACTAGGCATTTTTTATACCCTGAGCCTGAGTTTTTGTGAAAATGTATGTAACAGGCAGAAGGAGACGTCGCAGACCATACAAAGTATATATATTCTTGATCAACTCGATGAGCTGTGTTGAAATAGCCCTGTCCGTCTGTCCGTCCGTCCGTCTGTGTGTCTGTGTGAACGCAGCGATCTCGTAAACCATAGAAGCTGAATAAATAAATAAATTTCAATAACTTTTCTTCTCTTTTGCATACCGTAAGACCTATAGAGTTGACTTAACTGTGTAGATGCCTGTTATGAATGCAAACATTTTGTAATTTTTGGATTTTGGATGCCCTTCGCCATAAATTTGCAAAAAACGCATTTCAATTACTCGATGCGCTTCGGCACATTCACACATATGAATAACATAAACATGTCCTGAAAGTTTGAATAAGAAAATCCAAAAAAAAAACATTTATTAAACATTTAATTTTCCACAACATAAGCGTCTTGCAGCCCATGCGCAGTTGCTTCGTCAACTGCGCAGTTGGCAGAGCGTGTGCTTGAGCGTCCGTCTCTGTGTTTGTATATGTTGCTTGATATATATGTATATGTAAACGAAGCATAGAATATTTGAAGTATCAGCACTTCGCCTTGTCAGCCGTCTCAACTATAGCACTTTGACTGCTTAATATCTATTTTTTAATCTTTTCGCCGTCATTGGTTTGGCAATGTCTGCAAAATTTGGAATAAACTTTCTATAATATCCCGTTAATCCAAGGAAAACTTTTATTCTTTTAGTTTTTGTGGAAATAGGATATTTTAGAATTGGCTTGATTTTATCAGGAGTGGGTTTTATTCCATTGTTAGTTATGACGTGTCCTAGGAAGTTTGTTTCTTGTTTTAGAAACTCGCATTTGAGATTTGCTTCAGAAAGCTTTTCGAAAACTAATTGCAGTGAGTGTAGGTGTTCTCTTAAAGATGTTGAATATACAATTACATCGTCAAGATATACTAGACAGTGTTTATTTAGTAATGGTCGTAAAACATTATTCATGCAACGTTGAAAGGTTGCAGGTGCATTCTTTAATCCAAATGACGTACGAAGATATTCATAGTGGCCATGTTTAGTAGAAAAAGCTGTTTTACTAATGGAATCTGGGTGCATTTCAAGTTGATGGAATCCTTTTGCAAGGTCGATTGTTGTAAAATAGTTGCATCTACCTAGTTTTCCTAAAATTTCGTCCATATTTGGTATTGGGTGTCTGTCGTTTAGTTTTATATAGTCAATTACGATTCTAAATTTTTGTTTACCTGATGCGTCTTGTTTTTTCGGCTACGATCCATATAGGACTACAATAAGGGGGATTACTGGATAGCCAAAACAACAATACTGGCAGAAAATTTTAAAATAGCCGTTAATTCAAGTTGTCAAGTAAAATACAAATCGTGACTTTGTCTTTCAAAAATCGCATCAACGTTGACATTAGATGGCGTGGCATTAGTTCGACCCAAATTACTTATATTCAGTTGGTGCAGCCGGTAGGATAGCAAAAACCTACTAACGCAAACGCAACCCACACGACAGTCAATATCGCGTCAAGTTTTAAATAAAACCCCCGACATTGAAGTGAAAACTTAAATAAGTATTTTGCCAAAGCTGTGCAAATAATCATGAAATTAATTCAGGAAAACGCGATAGAATTCGAAGAGACTATAATTCCAGAAACAAAATTCGAAAGAGCTATTTGTCTAAACCAAACAATCAGAACTATACAAAATTAAGTGAATAATTAATTAAACAAATAATGTAATCTAATCTAACGGACGGACGGACGGACAGGGCTATATCAACTCAGCTCATCGAGCTAATCAAGAATATATATACTTTGTATGGTCTGCTACGTCTCCTTCTGTCACAACCATTTTCTTAAATCATTATACCCTGATTTCCCATTTTTAAAAGGCTCAGAGTATAAAAAGAGTATATATATATGTAATTGAATATAAGTAAATTTGAGTTGAACTAATACCACGCCAAAAGCTAATGGTAACGTTGATGCGATTTTTTAAAGACGAAGTCACGATTTGTATTTTACTTGACAACTTGCTTTATTCACGAACAACTTAAGACTAATGAATATTTTATCCTAGGCTTATTTATATGCTGTTGAAATTACGCAGCAGCAACATGACGCGTCGCTGCAACGGTTCTTTTGCCGTTAGTCGGGCGCGTTATATCCAGTTAATTCCGGATTCGGGCGGTCGGGCGCGTTATTCTCAGTATTCAGCAACATGACGCGTTGATGCAACGGTTCTTTTGCCGTTAGTCGGGCGCGTTATATCCAGTTAATTCCGGGTTCGGGCGGTCGGGCGCGTTATTCTCAGTATTCAGAGAAAAGCAACATGACTCGTTGATGCAACGGTTCTTTTGCCGTTAGTCGGGCGCGTTATATTCATAGTTTAGGCAGAATCAACATCAACGGTTTTTCTATCCAGTTAATTCTGGATTGGCAATTCCAAGAAATTTCAGCTGAGCTAGCACGTTGCTATGGGAACAGTTTTTTATGTATTGTGAACATAATTATTATGATTATGTTACTTCCCTCTCCTCAAGAGGCGAGCCTGCGAGTCAAGGTGACACAGAAGAATTATATTTGATCGTGTCATCTCGATAACTGTATGTTTTTCTTAATATTATGGGGTCACAAGATACGTATAAGTATAAGATTACAACTATGAATATGACTATTGTGATTATAATGATTGTATATGTGAGGATAATATTTTGTGATAAAATTTTACAATATTATTATGCTTTGTAAGTTTGATTTTAATAATTTCTATTGGGAAATACAATGGTGTAAGATCGACTTCTGGTTAAAAATAGTTATTGCTTATAATTTTGTGATTTATTTGTAATATGATATGATATTAAGATTAACATTATTATTTTTTTTTTTTTTTTGCTATTTTGTTTTTTAATTTATGTTTCAAGTAATATATTTTATTATTTCTTTGTATCTTTTTCATAATAGAAATTAGTGCTAATGTAATCAGGTTGAGTTGTGATCGGGATATGGGATAATTTTGATTGTGTTAGTGGATTGAAAATCAATTGGGATATAAATTCAAGTAGAAGGTTTGATTGAAGTATGCTTATGAAGTAGAAACCTGTGGGTTTTGAATTTGGTTAATTTTCTTTAATTTTTTAAACTGTGTTTTATAGTAACGTGTAACTCTGTTTCTGTCAGTAATTTGGTAATGATCTGGATTTATTTTTTCAACTTTTTTATTGGCTTTAAAGGGATTTTCTAATTTTCCTTTTTGTAATGGTCCTTCGTATTCTTGTCGGTCACTGTTGATTTTATTTATAACTTTTTCTTTTTTTCTTAAGTGTCTAACTTTGGTTGTCCACCATATAAGAATATGTGTGCAGGAGTTTGTCCAGTTGTGTCATGTTTTGTTTTGTGATTGTAAATGTAAAGAATGGTTTCTATTTTACTGAGTTTATTTTCTTCGTCATTTAAAGTATTGATAATTCTAATTTTTTCGTTTATTGTTTTGGAAAATGCGCCATCTCGGTCAGCTTTTAATAATATTGGCTTTCCTAACTGATTAAATATACGCATTAATGCGTTCTTGCATTCTATCCAATCTTTTGTTTTAATGTTTTCAAGAGTAGCGAATTTTGAATAAATGTCTATGCAACTAAGATAGTGTTTGCCTTCGGATGAATAAATGTCTATTACAAATTTATCGCGACAATGTTCGGGCCTGGGGGTAATTTTCATCGGCATGTTTGTGTTTTTGTGTTCGGTTTTTGCTAAGTTACAAATGTTACATTAATTTATTATGTTTTGTGTAAGTAATTGGCTGTTAGGGAAATAGTAAGTTTCACAAAAGAGTTTATTTGTTTTTTGAATTCCGGGGTGTAAGAGTTTTTCATGATTCTTCAAGATAAGTTCTTTAAATTCAGCATATGAGTTTATATTTTTTAATTGAATGAGACTTCATAGAATTTTAGTATGGTTAGTGTTGATAATTTCTTTGTGTGCGTTTTGAATGATCTCGAAATCGGCATCACTGTCTATAAACATTACACTAGTCTTTGTACAAAAATAGTCAATTAAATATTTTTCGGCTTTGTCTTTAGTCATGCTATCATATGTAATGTGAATTATTAATTTTTTAAAGTAATTCTGTTTTTTAATATTTGGAATGCCTTTAGAAAATATAATTTGTCTTTTGAATGTGTTTATTGGTTTCTCTGTAATGCAAATTAAATTACTACTGTCTTCGTCAGCGCTATGTTGTGTTTCAGGATTGGCTAAGAAATGATTTTGGTTTGTGATCGTAATATTGTTGACTAAGTTATACTTTCTATTGTATAAAATTACAGTTTGTGATTTATAATTTATAACGGCTTGAGCTTCTGAAAGAAGTTTTCTACCAATTAATAAATCGTAATCTGCTGAAAACTGATGTAGAAGGAATTCATTATTAATCTTGAACAAGTTGTTGGAAAGGACATTTACTTTTTGTGTGATTGTTAAAGGTCCATTACTGGTGTGAATAAGACAATCGGTATTATGAATTGGTAAATTAAAAATATTAGATGTCATCATATTAACAGTAGATCCTGTGTCTATTAAACATTTTAAATTTTTGCCCTTATAAGTGATAGTTATGTATTGTTGGTTTCCGAGGCTGGCAGCTGAAAATTTTTCGGCTTTCTCGATTTCTATTTCATTTAATTGTTCTGTCTCATGTTCGGCTGTGGCTGTTTGTATGTATGTGTCATTTGAGCTTTGTTGGTAACTTTGTTCTTGGTAATATTGAGGATAGTATTCAGAATAAGGAGCTACTTGATTATAATATTCTTGTTGCATATAATTGTGATAGTTAATTTCTTCTTGATTTCTAGTTTCTTCTTCTATGCTCATTTTACTTTGTCCACTTTCTGCAGGTCTAACACGTTTTGTTGGTTGGGTATTGAAAGGGGCTTGTTGTGGAGTTACTTGTGCATGTTGTCCGAAACGATTATTGTCAAATTGGCTCGGTCTTAGAATTGATCTTTGTGTAGGGTATAATGGTCTGACCGTGTTAGGTGTTGGTTGCATTGGTCGATGTGAATAATGATTAGGTGGATAATTAGGTGTTTGTTGCATTGGTCGAGGTGAATAATGATTAGGTGGAAAAATGTTATTGTTAGTATAATTAGGTGTTGGTGTTGGTATTGGTGGAATATATGGTTGTTGAGAATAAGGTCGATATGGGACATAAGGATGGTTTGGTTGAAGAAATGTGGGAAACTTTTGAATATAGGGATTTGGGTGTGACGGCTTGAAACTTTTATCTTGTTTTATTTTGATTTGATTTGATTCTAGACAGGGTTCATCATAAATGTTTTTTTCCTGTAATATATTTATTAAGGATCTTAAGTCGGGGATTTCACAATTTATAATTCGAATGCAAATATCTGTAGGTAGTGTTTGGATTAGGTGGTCGATACTAGTTTTAATTAACCGGGCATACAATGTTTTTTCATCTAAATTATTTTCTAATTCTAGCTTACTCATTAATGTCTGCTTACGGTGTTCTGCTTCTTCCAAGAAAGCTCGTACATTTCCCTTGAATGGGGTACTCCTGAATTCCTCCAATAAGACGTGGTTCTTGGTTTGCGTCTTGTAGTTTAGGATCAATTGCTTCCGAAGATCCGACCATGTTGTGAGATTGGCGTGGGTTGCCTTTGCGTTAGTTGTTTAGCGGATAGCAGTAACTGGGCATAAGAATTAATAACTTAGTTATTGCATCAAGATGCTCTTTATTGCTATCCTACCGGCTGCGCCAATTGAATATAAGTAAATTTGAGTCGAACTAATACCACGCCAAAAGCTAATGGTAACGTTGATGCGATTTTTTAAAGACGAAGTCACGATTTGTATTTTACTTGACAACTTGCTTTATTCACGAACAACTTAAGACTAAAGAATATTTTATCCTAGGCTTATTTATATGCTGTTGAAATTACGCAGCAGCAACATGACGCGTCGCTGCAACGGCTCTTTTTCCGTTAGTCGGGCGCGTTATATCCAGTTAATTCCGGATTCGGGCGGTCGGGCGCGTTATTCTCAGTATTCAGCAACATGACGCGTTGATGCAACGGTTCTTTTGCCGTTAGTCGGGCGCGTTATATCCAGTTAATTCCGGATTCGGGCGGTCGGGCGCGTTATTCTCAGTATTCAGAGAAAAGCAACATGACGCGTTGATGCAACGGTTCTTTTGCCGTTAGTCGGGCGCGTTATATTCAGCGTTTAGGCAGAATCAACATCAACGGTTTTTCTATCCAGTTAATTCTGGATTGGCAATTCCAAGAAATTTCAGCTGAGCTAGCACGTTGCTATGGGAACAGTTTTTTATGTATTTTGAACATAATTATTATGATTATGTTACTATATATCTCTGTAATAATTGTCAAGCCGTTTAACTTTTAAATTGAAACATAAAAATATAATTCTTTTGCTCCTCAAATATATTTCCATTACCGAATACCTATAAAAAATGCCACCCAAAAACGGAAAGAAAAAGATAAAATAAGAGGACAAAAAGTCTGAATTAATATTTGATGAGGCAACCAATGAGACTGATGTTCTAGAACTTAAATTACATACAGACATTAATGATAATTTTTTTAATGAAGCGAGTCGGGTGGGCACAAAATATATTCACAGGTTATTAAATAAATATATATTTTATTAACTTAAGATTGTACAATTTTTAATGGAAACCGTGCGGTTTTGAAGATTCCCGTATCATGAGATATTCTGATATAATATTTAACTTGCACCGTCGCTATGTGGATGAAGTAAATGACAATGAAGTGTTGCGGCCACAAATCAAATCTTCCGAAGAGAAGCTGCGTCTAACACTTGATTTAACAGCAACATCTGAAGAAGCTTTGCAAAAGCTAAAGGATACATTACCGCTCTGCGAGAGCAACTAGTGCAAGAAAAACTTCAAGAAGTTTTAATTAAATGTGAGGGTATAGGAGATCGCGACGCAGGGAAAACAGATGATGGTGCAGAGTAAGTTGCTGAAATACTCAACATATTAACATTCAAAAATAAAAACAAGTAAAAAAACTCTAGTCGACACTGCTCGACTAGGAAATCCCCTGAACCCAGCGCAGAACCACTATTCCGATCATTCTCCGTTTCTTTTATATATCTGTATGTATATATGAAGTTGAATTAAACAGATGTTTATACCCTGAGCCCATTGAAAATGGGAAATCAAATCAAAAGAGAGAGTTCTAAGTTCGTGAGAGTAAGAAGTAATTTCGTTTGCGCTCCGTATTTTTATATTTTCTGTGCTTTAAATTGTTTTAATATTTACTTATTGTTGCAGTTATTTAATTTCTGTGATTTGTGCTTTTAAACATAGTGTTTGTTTTGTCACTTACATAGTTTTGTGAGCGTTGGTAATTATATTAAATTTGCAATTTTCGTTTTCGTTTTAGTATACATACATATCTATTCTGTGTATTTTTTCTCATTTGCTCTCTTATTTTTACACTTGTTAGTGTGTGTGTTCGCCTTTGATCGCTCACGCTCAGCTTAGTGTTTGTTTTTGTCATACGAAATTTTTGTTCGTTTTTATCGCTGTATCTCTCCCGCTCTATTTACTGTATCAGCTGTTGGTGTTGGTCTCTGTCTTAGCTGTTTGTTGTTGTTTGTGATTCGCTCGCTCAACACAGTTAATCCTCGCGTTATCTGTATTTTTCTTATTCTTTATCCGCTAATTTTGTTTAGCTTAACTTCCCAGTTGCCAATATGACTTGCTGCAAGAAATCTTGCTCATTTAGGCAAGCCGCTGATTCTGCACAAATGCAATTTGTTGGTTGCTGGTTGTGTGAGAATCTAATGCATATAAAGTGTGCTGGCATCTCTGGGCGTGATTGCGATAGAGTCATGGCTGCACCCAAAAATGGGGGTGGTGGACTACGCTGGTCTTGCCCCGATTGCTTGGAAAAACTGAAAGCTGGCGAAGAAATATTAAATCAATATAGTTTCGAATCCCCGCTTAATCAGGTGATGACTCGATCACTGTTAGTTCCTCCCTCATTTAATTTACCATCACCTAATTTGTCTGCCCCGTCTTCACCGTGTCAGGAAATATCAATTCCGATATCCGACGACTCAGGTGAAATATCTGTAGTTGTGCATGAATTCAAACAGAAGATTCGGAACAGAATTTCACCGGTCTCTTTGATTTCTGATTCGGTACAACCTTCATCTGAGGCTGTATCAAAAAACTAATTACAGCATCTTCTCCGCAACTATCCTTAATTTATCAAAATGTTCGGGGCCTTAATTCCAAATTAAGAAGTCTTTTTCTGTATAGCTTTAGTGTAAAATCTGAATTTATTGCCCTCACTGAGACATGGTTAACTCCAAATGTTTATAACAGTGAGGTTCTTTCTGATAATTTCACTATTTATAGACTTGATCGTTTGTCACGTAGAGGAGGTGGAGTTTTAATAGCTGTTAAATCCCACTTTCTCTCAGAATCTTTTACCTTCTCATCACTTCACAATGTTGAGATTATTGGAGTTAAAATAACCCTCCAGTCTTGTTCCCTGTATGTTACTTGTTCATATATACCTCCCTCTTCTGATTTACAAGTTTATAGTCAACATATATCTTGTATTAAAGAAATGTATGGGTATGTTCAAGATAACGACCTGTTTCTTGTATTGGGTGATTTTAATATACCAAACACTTCTTGGGCCTTATCTCTCAATTCAAATCATCTTATTCCAACAATGGATCATTATCTTTTTGACGAATTGTTTAACCTTTCCATGTTTCAGATGAACTCCATCTCAAATCATTTGAATCGATCTCTTGATCTTGTTTTTACTAATGATGATACCATCATTAGGGTTTTAAGATCAACTCCCTTTTGTATTCCTGAGGATATACATCATCCGACTTTAGAGGTTTTAATACCTATTGACTGTCCACTAATTTCAACGTCATTATCATTTAAACAACGTCGTTGTTTTAAAAAATGTAATTTTGTTTTGCTTAATGATCTCATTAATGCAACGGACTGGTCCCCTTTGTATGAGGCAACTGAGGTCGGTTTAGCAGTTTCTATATTTTATAGTACTTTAAATTCTATCCTAGACAGTTGTGTTCCTATATGTATTACAAAATCCCTTTCTAATAAACCACCCTGGTTTACTCCGACTCTTTCGAATTTAAAAAATATTAAATCTAAATATTTTAAAAAGTTTAAAAAGTCGGGCTAAATTGTTGACTGGTCTAAATACTCATTAGCTAAGTCAAATTTCAATATTTGTAACTCTCGTTGCTATGAGAATTACCTCTCACGCTGTAGAAGGCAGTTTGCTAGTGACCCTAAAAGGTTTTATTCATTTGTAAATTCGAAGCGTAAATCTTCTGGATTGCCCTCTTCATTTTTCTTCGGTTTAGAAAAGACCTGTAATGATCAAGATGCCTCTGATCTATTTGCAGATTTCTTCCAATCCACTTACTCTTCTGCTACAACCTATACCAAATCTCATTCAACTTTGAATACTATAATGAATGTAAATTCCATTATTGCTTCAAACATTTCGTCTCCCTCTCTCTTATCCGCTATTCGGACTTTGAAAACATCGTTCTCTGCTGGAGCAGATGGTATTCCAAGTTGTTTGATTAAAGAATGCAGTGTTTCTTTGCGGTCATCTTTATTAAAACATTTTAATTTGTCCCTTAATACCTCAGTATTCCCTTCAATTTGGAAAGAATCATTTATTATTCCTCTGTATAAAAAAGGAGGAAGATCTGATATTTCTAATTATAGAGGTATTGCGAAGCTTTCTGTTATTCCGAAGTTATTTGAAAAAATGATAACTTCGAACTTGCAACATTTTTGCAAATCAATTATTTCACCATCTCAGCATGGCTTTGTTCAGAATCGATCAACCTCAACTAACCTATTAGAATTTTCATCTCTAATCAACGAAAGCTTTTTAAATAAAATGCAGACTGATGTTATATATACTGACTTTAGTAAGGCATTTGACTCAGTTCAGCATGATATTTATATTCATATTTGTCTCATCGGATGTGACTCAGGGTAGTCATTTGGGCCCTCTTCTATTCTCCCTTTTTATAAATGACCTTCCGAATTGTATTTCTCATTCAAAGGTTTTTATGTATGCAGATGATGTAAAACTCTGTCTCTCATACAACAATTCACTGGATCATCTACGATTACAAGATGATCTTGATTCCTTTCAATGTTGGTGTAAGGCTAATCAATTGCAGTTGAATTGCTCCAAATGTATGACAATGACCTTTAGCCGCATTTGTCCATATACTGCTCATTATAAAATCAATATCAATTATAAATGCAACGTATTTCTACAATAAAAGATCTTGGGGTGCTCTTTGACTCTAAACTTAGTTTCAATTCCCATATATCAACCATCATTAATGAAGCCAAAAGTGTTCTTGGCTTTATTAAACGATGGTCGAAAGAATTTAATGACCCGTTTGTTACCAAACTCCTTTTTGTTTCGCTGGTTCGACCAATTTTGGAATATTGTTCAGTTATATGGTCGCCACAGCATAAATTGTATCAGGACCGTATAGAATCGGTTCAGAAACAGTTTCTTCTCTTTGCGTTACGCAATCTTAACTGGGATCGTAACCTTCGCTTACCCTCTTATCATAGTAGGCTTCTTCTTATAGATCTTCCGTCACTAATAAACCGTAGAACAGTCTTGGGTATTGCTTTTCTACATAATTTGATTAGTGGTACTTGCTCCTTGCATAGTGCGTTTCAGGTCTTATGTACTACCTATAATAAATATTTTTATGTATTTGCTTCAGAACTCTCTCTTCCATTAATAAAATCCTTGCTTTCAGCTCACCTCAGAGAATTCTTCCTACTTGTGTTGTGTTTTCTCATTTCTCTAAATACATAAATATTGTTCTTCTTCTCCTGTTTTTTGGTTAAGCTATGTTTGTAAATTAATTTTTAAACTAAATATTTTAATTTCTTCACTCCCTATCTTTCATAGTTCAATGATATCACTAATCATTTTGGCTGTGATTCGGGGCATAGCTCGCCGGCATGGCAAATAAAACACCCCCAGCGGGTGGTGATATCATTGATAAAATTTTGTTAATTTTAGGCTTTTACTTTAATTACTTATTAGTGACACTCGTTTTGTCAACTATATAATAAATAAATAAATAAAATAAAAATAAATTCAGGAATTCAGATAACTATGATATGTTATTAGGCAGAGAATTCTTAGAAGTTAGCGAAGATATAATCAATTATAAAGAAAAATCAGTTATTTTAAATGACTACCCATTCAAAATGAAATATGAAAGTGATATCAATATAAATCATTACTTCCATAAAACACAAATTACTATAAATTACAAAGAAATGACAAATAAATACGCAAAAGAAATAATTAAAGAATATTTATGTTCAAAGAACAGCGTTATTTACTTCAACAATGAAGCAGATTTTTCAATTTTCCAAAAAGCCTTTGTCGAAATAATAAATCCAAATAACATTACCAAAGTAATGAGATCTACCAAGAAACTAATAGATATTCAAACATATTCCGAATTTAAAGAACTTATTATTGAAGCACATAAAAAACTATTGCATCCAGGTATAGAGAAATTAACTCAATTATTTAAAGAAAAATACTACTACCCAGATCATCAAAATCTAATTCAAAATATAATTAACGAATGTAAAGTATGTAACATAGCTAAAACAGAGCATAGAGATATCAAGTTAGTATTTGAAATAACGCCAGAAACTCATAATCCAAGAGAAAAATATGTAATTGATTTTTACATGGTAGACAAACAATTTCTATCTTGTCTATGTCATTTAAAAATATTCAATGACATGGGAAAACCATTAGAAATTAAAGCAGATAAAGATTCAGCCTTTATGTGTTCCGCATTTGGTTGAAATCCGAAGATGTAGATATAAATATTACTACAAGTAAAAATGGCATTTTCTGATATAGAAAGATTTCATAAAACAATAAATGAAAAGTTAAGAATTATTAACAGCGAACTAGACCCTGAAAACAAGTTAACTAGATTCGAACTTATACTTTATACATATAATCACAAAATAAGCCATAGTAAAACTGGTAGAACTCCAGCAGACATCTTCATATATGCAGGATCCCCAGATTATAACACACAATTAAACAAATCTAATAAAATATTAAAATTAAACGAAAATCGAAAAGAATTCGAAATAGATACTAGATATCGACATTCACCTTTAGTGAAAAAAATCAAAAAACCCTTTTAAAGAAACGGGCAAAATAAAACAAGTAGATGAAAAACATTATGAAGAAGTTAATAGAGGAAGCAAAATAACACATTATAAATCAAAATATAAAAAGAAAAAGAAATTTAACAAAAGTAAATATGACAATTGCAGATCAAACAACACAACAAATCATGAAGAAAATTCATAATAAACAATAAATATAACTATGAATTATGTAATAAAATATATCACGACTACCAAAACTAAGGAAAGCTATAATAAATTAATAACACAAACTAATAAACATGAACCAAATATAAGAAACTACTTAAGAAAGAAACGAACGGTATCAATTTAACGTCTTACATTCCACGATAAATAAATACAGCAATTTTTAAAATGAACCCGAATCGAACGAAGAAAAAAGAGACGAAAATAATTATACTGACAGAAACTATACATGACAGATATTTTCTATTAGAAATGAAATTTTTACGGCTAAAACTAAAGACATTGTAATAAATAAATTCATAACTAAAATATTGAATCAAGAATAAGCCGAATGAAAAATTATGTTTTTAAATTGTAGAACCAAATATAATGTTAATTCTAAATGAAAACTACTTAAAAAGAAAAATAGAAATTGAAGAAAACAATATGTTAGACTGTACACAAATCATCTACGTAATTATATACAAACGAAATAAATTTTCAAGAATAAACAAAATTGTATAACATGATTCAAATTATAATTCTAACTATGTTAATAATCATTGTAATAGTTATAATATTATATCTTATTTACAAATACAAAATGTTACCCAAAAATGTAATCATTAAATTTAAGAAAGAAAGGAAATCAACCCTAAATAATGATAAAGAACAAAAATCACAAACAATTGTAAACGAAATAGAAGATATTATAATTGAATCAGATCCAAGACTATACCCTAAGTTATCCGCCTGAGGTCAGGCTATTTTCTTAAGGATGGGGAAGTGACATATGCATGCACCCACCCACGCCAGATATCAATTACAAATAATTTTCACACGAATAAATGTAAATAAATCTTATGAGTCAATGGTGACAATAACAATTCTCGCTTCCCATGATTTAACATAAACAAAAAGCCCTAATTATTATTTCCACCATTGGGGTTGAAATTGCCGACGCGGCACAAACCAAGCTTGCGCTCCTAAAGAGCGATCTCGTTATCAATCAACGCTCCCTAAAGAGCGATCTCTCTGTTGATTCAAGAGCCAAAAAGCTCTAAGAGTTGAAAAGTAAAGCTCAAAGCTAAGGTTTGCCAAGCGTTCGCAGCACTTACAATATTTAGTCTAGATTAATCAACTGCTCCGTAGTGTTCTGTTTATTTAACTCGAGTTCTATGCATCTACGTAATTATATATATAATTGAATATAAGTAAATTTGAGTCGAACTAATACCACGCCAAAAGCTAATGGTAACGTTGATGTGATTTTTTAAAGACGAAGTCACGATTTGTATTTTACTTGACAACTTGCTTTATTCACAAACAACTTAAGACTAAAGAATATTTTTATCCTAGGCTTATTATATGCTGTTGGAATTACGCAGCAGCAACATGACGCGTTGATGCAACGGTTCTTTCTAGTTAATTCTGGATTCGGGTGGTCGGGCGCGTTAGCAACATGACGCGATTGATTGATTCAGCTGAGCTAGCACGTTGCTATGGGAACAGTTTTTTATGTATTGTGAACATAATTATTATGATTATGTTACTTCCCTCTCCTCAAGAGGCGAGCCTGCGAGTCAAGGTGACACAGAAGAATTATATTTGATCGTGTCATCTCGATAACTGTATGTTTTTCTTAATATTATGGGGTCACAAGATAAGTAAAGTATAAGATTACAACTATGAATATGACTATTGTGATTATAATGATTGTATATGTGAGGATAATAGTTTGTGATAAAATTTTACAATATTATTATGCTTTATAAGTTTGATTTTAATAATTTCTATTGGGAAATACAATGGTGTAAGATCGACTTCTGGTTAAAAATAGTTATTGCTTATAATTTAAGATTAACATTATTATTATTTTTTTTTTTTTTTTTTTTTTTTTTTTTTTGCAATTTTGTTTTTTAATTTATGTTTCAAGTAATATATTTTATTATTTCTTTGTATCTTTTTCATAATAGAAATGTAATGTAATCAGGTTGAGTTGTGATCGGGATATGGGATAATTTTGATTGTGTTAGTGGATTGAAAATCAATTGGGATATAAATTCAAGTAGAAGGTTTGATTGAAGTATGCTTATGAAGTAGAAACCTGTGGGTTTTGAATTTGGTTAATTTTCTTTAATTTTTTTAAACTGTGTTTTATAGTAACGTGTAACTCTGTTTCTGTCAGTAATTTGGTAATGATCTGGATTTATTTTTTCAACTTTTTTATTGGCTTTAAAGGGATTTTCTAATTTTCCTTTTTGTAATGGTCCTTTTCGATATCTGGTATCGACTTCGTATTCTTGTCGGTCACTGTTGATTTTATTTATAACTTTTTCTTTTTTTCTTGAGTGTCTAACTTTGGTTGTCCACCATATAAGAATATGTGTGCAGGAGTTTGTCCAGTTGTGTCATGTTTTGTTTTGTGATTGTAAATGTAAAGAATGGTTTCTATTTTACTGAGTTTATTTTCTTCGTCATTTAAAGTATTGATTATTCTAATTTTTTCGTTTATTGTTTTGTGTAGTCGTTCGATGTCTGCTATTCCTGTTTTTGTAGTATTTAGTTGTATTTCTACTCCTTCATTTTCAAGCCATTTCTTGAGTTAAGCTGGAAAATGCGCCATCTCGGTCAGCTTTTAATAATATTGGCTTTCCTAACTGATTAAATATACGCATTAATGCCTTCTTGCATTCTATCCAATCTTTTGTTTTAATGTTTTCAAGAGTAGCGAGTTTTGAATAAATGTCTATGCAACTAAGATAGTGTTTGCCTTCGGATGAATAAATGTCTATTACAAATTTATCGCGACAATGTTCGGGCCTGGGGGTAATTTTCATCGGCATGTTTGTGTTTTTGTGTTCGGTTTTTGCTAAGTTACAAATGTTACATTAATTTATTATGTTTTGTGTTAGTAATTGGCTGTTAGGGAAATAGTAAGTTTCACAAAAGAGTTTATTTGTTTTTTGAATTCCGGGGTGTAAGAGTTTTTCATGATTCTTCAAGATAAGTTCTTTAAATTCAGCATATGAGTTTATATTTTTTAATTGAATGAGACTTCATAGAATTTTAGTATGGTTAGTGTTGATAATTTCTTTGTGTGCGTTTTGAATGATCTCGAAGATGTTTTTATCGGCACATTACACTAGTCTTTGTACAAAAATAGTCAATTAAATATTTTTCGGCTTTGTTTTTAGTCATGCTATCATATGTAATGTGAATTATTAATTTTTTAAAGTAATTCTGTTTTTTAATATTTGGAATGCCTTTAGAAAATATAATTTGTCTTTTGAATGTGTTTATTGGTTTCTCTGTAATGCAAATTAAATTACTACTGTCTTCGTCAGCGCTATGTTGTGTTTCAGGATTGGCTAAGAAATGATTTTGGTTTGTCATCGTAATATTGTTGACTAAGTTATACTTTCTATTGTATAAAATTACAGTTTGTGATTTATAATCTATAACGGCTTGAGCTTCTGAAAGAAGTTTTCTACCAATTAATAAATCGTAATCTGCTGAAAACTGATGTAGAAAGAATTCATTATTACTCTTGAACAAGTTGTTGGAAAGGACATTTACTTTTTGTGTGATTGTTAAAGGTCCATTACTGGTGTGAATAAGACAATCGGTATTATGAATTGATAAATTAAAAATATTAGATGTCATCATATTAACAGTAGATCCTGTGTCTATTAAACATTTTAAATTTTTGCCCTTATAAGTGATAGTTATGTATTGTTGGTTTCCGAGGCTGGCAGCTGAAAATTTTTCGGCTTTCTCGATTTCTATTTCATTTAATTGTTCTGTCTCATGTTCGGCTGTGGCTGTTTGTATGTATGTGTCATTTGAGCTTTGTTGGTAACTTTGTTCTTGGTAATATTGAGGATAGTATTCAGAATGAGGAATTACTTGATTATAATATTCTTGTTGCATATAATTGTGATAGTTAATTTCTTCTTGATTTCTAGTTTTTTCTTCTATGCTCATTTTACTTTGTCCACTTTCTGCAGGTCTAACACGTTTTGTTGGTTGGGTATTGAAAGGGGCTTGTTGTGGAGTTAATTGTGCATGTTGTCCGAAATGATTATTGTCAAATTGGCTCGGTCTTAGAATTGATCTTTGTGTAGGGTATAATGGTCTGACCGTGTTAGGTGTTGGTTGCATTGGTCGATGTGAATAATGATTAGGTGGATAATTAGGTGTTTGTTGCATTGGTCGAGGTGAATAATGATTAGGTGGAAAAATGTTATTGTTAGTATAATTAGGTGTTGGTGTTGGTATTGGTGGAAGATATGGTCGTTGAAAATAAGGTCGATATGGGACATAAGAATGGTTTGGTTGAAGAAATGTGGGAAACTTTTGAATATAGGGATTTGGGTGTGACGGCTTGAAACTTTTATCTTGTTTTATTTTGATTTGATTCGATTCTAGACAGGGTTCATCATAAATGTTTTTTTCCTGTAATATGTTTATTAAAGATCTTAAGTCGGGAATTTCACAATTTATAATTCGAATGCAAATATCTGTAGGTAGTTTTTGGATTAGGTGGTCGATACTAGTTTTAATTAACCGTGCATACAATGTTTTTTCATCTTTCTTTTTGTTTTTTTTTTTTTTTTTAAATTTTATTTACGCTTATTTTCTTAGACTCTATAGCGCATTTATCAATAAACCTTAACTAAATTATTGGGCAAGTATGCCATTTTGTATGCTTAACTTATTAACTTATTATTATACTTATTAGCGACGGTCAAGGGGATGCAATCTCTTCAGTCTTCTTCTGTTTCTGTTTGTAGCTAGATTGGATGCGAGTTGGTTCGGGTGCGCCACAAGTCTGTCCGCGTATCTGGAGCTGTGTCTTCCAATCAGTTCTGCAATGGTAGGGATTTTCAGGTCCCTATGAAGCACTGAATTTCTAACGTACCAGCTGGCGCCCGTAAATCTACGCAGTGCTTTGTTTTGTATTACTTGCAGTTTGTTGATCTTTGTCCTCCACATATAGGGATTCCATATAGGAACGTTGGCACTACTATCGCCTTGTATATTATGGCTTTGCTGTCAAGCGAAAGTTTGCTGGAGGCTCTCAGCATCCAGTCCAGCTTTCTTAGTTTTGCTTGACATCTTTTGGTCACCTGGCTGACGTGCGCTTTAAATGTCAGCCTTCCGTCTAGCCTGACCCCTAGATAGCAGACTTTTGTGGCACTTGGAATCGAGGATCCCAATGTCACATTCGGACAGTTACCTCGTCTAGTGGCAAAGGTGGTGTGCACCGACTTCTGAGTATTTACGGTTATGCACCACCTTTTGGCCCAGTGTCCGAAGGACGTAAGGTATGTCTGCAGTGAGTTGGACGCTTCTTGCGCAGACGTGTCTCTTGAGAGGATGGCAGTACCATCAGCATGTGGCGATCTTTGCATTTTTCGCTTGTTGTTGTTGTTGCCAGTGTCTTGCACAGAAGCTATATCAATATCCATAGGATTGATTGTTCTTGTTGAAATTTTTCTGTTTAGCATTGCTAGATTTAGAGCTTCCAAATCAGCAATTGGCTTAACAGTTGCAGTGGGGTCGTTGACATTAGTTGTCATAGTTGTTTTTGCTTGCGCGTTCACTTGAGCGCTGACGCACTCGCACCAAGCGCAACAAATTCGAAGATTACAGTTACCGTGCGCAATGCCCGAAAGTATGCAGCACTAGTTGCAGTCCCTCCCGGGACAACAACCAGCCAATGTGACCAACGTGACACCAGCCAGCTGACAGCTGCTTTCCTCGTGGTCGCCGGCAAGCAGCCGGAGCCCCAAATTACAATTGCACTTTATTAAATAATTAACTTGCACAATTGCAACTTTGTATTATATTCCCTGTGTCTTTTGACAGACACTGAAAGAGTTTTTTTTTTTAGTCTAATTTAAATATAAGTTTTGACAAATTCACTAGTCACTCACTCACAGTCAGCTGTGTGCTTGTCAGCAGTCGCGACGAGACTCGACGTTTTTTTTTTTTTTTTTTTTTTTGTGGTTCTTGACGTGGTTCTTGGTTTGCGTCTTGTAGTTTAGGATCAATTGCTTCCGAAGATCCGACCATGTTGTGAGATTGTTTATGCCTAGAGATAGCATAACTTCACTGCTGATGCAGCTTTCGACAAGTCCAAAAAGTATTGACCTCTGCCTCGCATCATTGGTGGTGTAGAGGGACAATATGTAATCAATCCGTTTGATGAACGTGTATAAATGGTTCTTGTTTCCAGTGAATTTTTCAACAATTTTTAGCTGATTGATTACTTGCGTCATACTTGTGTCAGATAGGGGTGTTGTTGCGTTTCCTTCCATTTTGATTGTTTAATATATTATTATAGTTTTTCACTTAATTTTAAGTTCAGTTTTTTCTTTTTCTTTTTTAGATTTATTATTATTAATATTCACTTAATTTTTAGTTCAGTTTTTATCTTTTTTAAATTTATTATTATTAATATTCGGTTAATTTTCTATAGTTTTGATTGTTTGGATTGCACAGATAGCTCTTTCGAATTTTGTGAGATAACCAGAAGATTCTGGAATTATAGTCTCTTCGAATTCTATCGCGTCTTCTTGAATTAATTTCAAGTTTATTTGCACAATCTGCGGCTTTGGCAATATGCGAAATTTGGTATACACGTCACTGTCGAGGTTTTTAATTTTTAAAAACTTGACGCGATATTGACCGTCGCGTGGGTTGCCTTTGCATTAGTTGTTTAGCGGATAGCAGTAACCGGTCATAAGAATTAATAACTTAGTTATTGCATCAAGATGCTCTTTATTGCTATCCTACCGGCTGCGCCAATTGAATATAATTAAAGTTGAGTCGAACTAATGCCACGCCAAAAGCTAATGGTAACGTTGATGCGATTTTTGAATGATGAAGTCACGATTTGTATTTTACTTGACAACTTGCTTTATTCACGAACAACTTAAGCCTAAAGAATATTTTATCCTAGGCTTATTTTATATGCTGTTGAAATTACGCAGCAGCAATATGACGCGTCGCTGCAACGGTTCTTTTGCCGTCAGTCGGGCGCGGTTTATTCAGAGTTTAGGCAGAATCAACATCAACGGTTTTTTTTTTTGTGCCAGTATTTGGGATTTGGCTATCCAGTTAATTCTGGATTGGAAAATCCAAGAAATTTCAGCTGAACTAGCACGTTGCTATGGGAACAGTTTTGTATGTATTGTGAACATAATTATTATGATTATGTTACTATATATATATTTTCTTTCCTGAGCCCATTGAAAATGGGAAGTCAGGGTATAATGTTTTTGTGAAAATGTATGTAACAGGCAGAAGGAGACGTCGCAGACCATACAAAGTATATATATTCTTGATAAGCTTGATGAGCTGAGTTGATATAGCCCTGTCCGTCTGTGTCCGTCCGTCCGTCCGTCCGTCTGTGTGAACGCAGCGATCTCGTAAACCACAGAAGCTAGAGAGCTGAAATTTGACATTTATACTCCTGAATACCATACGCTATACGAGTTTTTTTTCAAAAATTCGATAACTCTTCCCGTTCTCTTTTTATCGATAAATTTCGATAACTTTTCGTCTCTTTTACGTACCGTAAGAGCTAGAGACTTGAAATTCACTATGTAGATTCCTGTTGTGAATACAGACAGTTTGTAAATTTTGGATTTTGGATGCCACGCCCCCTTCGCCCTAAATTTGCAAAAAACGCATTTCAAATACTAGAGACTTGTGCTTTGGTACATACACACATATGAATAACATAATCATGCCCTGAAAGTTTGAAGAAAAAGGTCATTCTAGAAAAAATTTATTAAACATATAATTTCCACAACATAAGCCTCTTGCAGCCCAAGCGCAGTCGCTACGTCAACTGCGCAGTTGGCAGAGCGTGTGCTTGAGCGTGCGTCTGTGTATGTGTATGTGTTGCTTGCAATATATGTATATGTAAACGAAGCACAGAATACTCCTAGTCGAGCCGTCTCGACTAGAGCATTCTTACTTGTTTCTTTTTTTTAACTAATTTGTTCTTCGTTAAATTATAAAATTGTCGTCCTAATAGCATATCATAGTTATCTGAAAAGTGATGAACATAGAATGTCTGTTGAGTAGGGCAAAGTCTGCTTGCAGCAAAAGTAATGCTTTTCTTTAATTTTACAATTCCATTAGTCTTTGTACGTTTAGTACGCATGGTTTTGATTGAAAAAATTAGCTTTTATTAAATTTATTGATGACGCTGTGTCTATAATGTATTTTAAATATTGGTCATTGAACATTATAACGATAAAAGGGTTTAGTTTTGATTTTTTTCCTGAGGCTGTGATTGATTTTGAAAGTTCATTGGGTTACTATCTCTAGCTTGATTCTGTTTAAATGCTTGTTGAAGTGTTTGATTATTATTAGTGTTATTTATTTATTTATTATATATGGTAAGTGATATCATTGAACTATGAAAGATAGGGAGTGACGAAATTAAAAATATGTAGTTTAAAAATTAATCTACAAACAAATAAAACAAACCCATAAAAACAGGAATAAAAAGAAAAATATATATATTTATATACTGTACAGAAATGAGAAACACAACAAAAGTATAGAAAATTGCCAATTCATGTACGTTCATTAAAGGAGCACGCGAATCAATATTACCACTAATCAAATTATGTAGAAAAGCAATACCCAAGACTGGTTTTCCGTAACGCAAAGGGAAGAAACTGTTTCTGAACCGATTCAATACGGTCCTGATACAATTTATGCTATGGCGACCATATAATTGAACAATATTCCAAAATTGGTCGAACCAGCGAAACAAAAAGAAGTTTGGTAACAAACGGGTCATTAAATAAACTAGAAATATGTTGAAAGGACTCATTATTGATTGTATAATGACCAGTATATGGACAAATACGACTAAGATCAGTGTCATACATTTAAAGCAATTCAACTACAATTGATTAGCCTTACACCAACATTGAAAGGAATCAAGATCATGTTGTAAGCACAGATGATCTAGTGAATTATTGTATGAGAGACAGATGATGCTGTATACATAAAAATTTTTGAATGAGAAATAAAACTCGGCAGGTTATTTATAAAAATGGAGAATAGTAAAGAGACAAATATGACCTTCGAAATAGCTGTTCTCAGCAAAACTCTTTGGGTTCTACCCTTTAAATAGGAAGCTATGCGAAAATCTGAATTGGTCAAGCTTTTGAAGTAAAATATCATGCTGAACAGAGTCAAATGCCTTACTGATGTCAGTATATATAACATCAGTCTGCATTTTATTTAAAGAGCTTTCGTTAATTAGAGATGAAAATTCTAATAGGTTAGTTAAGGTTGATCGATTCTGAACAAAGCCATGCTGAGATCGCGAAATAATCAATTTGTAAAAATGTTGCAAGTTCGAAGTTGTCATTTTTTCAAATAACTTCGGAATAACAGAAAGCTTCGCAATACCTCTATAATTGGAAATATTAGATCTTCATCCTTTTTTATACAGAGGAATAATAAATTATTCTTTCCAAATTGAAGAGAATACTGAGGTATCAACGGACAAATTAAACAGTTTTAATAAAGGTGGACGCAAAGAAACACTGCATTCTTTAATCACACAACTAGGAATACCATCTGCTCCAGCAGAGATTTCAACGTCCGAATAGCGGATAAGAGAGAGGGAGACGAAATGTTTGAAGCAATAATGGTATTTACATTCATTATAGTACTCAAAGTTGAATGTGATTTGGTATCGAGAATGGCAGAAGAGTAAGTGGATCGGAAGAAATCTGCAAATATCAGATCAGATCAGAGGCATCTTGATCATTACAGGTCTTGTCTAAACCCAAGAAAAATGAAGAGGGCAATCCAGAAGATTTACGCTTCGAATTTACAAATGAATAGAACCTTTAAGGGTCACGAACAAACTGCCTTCTACAGAAGGAGTAAAACATGGAGGTTTATTAGAAAGGGATTTAGAAAGACATATAGGATTTAGAGTTCTATAAACTATAGAAACTGCTAAATCGACATCAGTTGCCTCATATAATGGAGACTAGTCTGTTGCATTAATGAGATCATTAAGCAAAACTAAATTAAATTTAATAAAAGAACGATATACTGTACCCACATTGTGTTATATGTATATCACACTCACTTTTGGGTGCAGCCATGAGTCTATCGCAATCACATCCAGAGATGCCAGCACATTTTATATGCATTAGATTCTCGCACAACCAGCAACAAATTGTATTTGTGCAGAATCAGCGGCTTGCCGAAATGAGCAAAATTTCTTACATGTCATATGGGCAACAGAGAAGTAGAACAAAACAAAATTAAACTGATAAAAAATAACAAAAAACAAGTAAGAATGCTCTAGTCGAGACGGCTCGACTAGGAGATACCCTGAGCCCTGCGAAGTGCCGATACTTTAAATATTTTATGCTTAGTTTACATATACAAATATTGCAAGCAACACATACACCCACACACACAGACGAACGCACATGCACACGCTCTGCCAACTGCGCAGTTGAGGTAGCGACTGCGCTTGGGCTGCAAGACGCCTACGCTCTGGGAAATGTTTAATAACTTTTTTTCTAGAAGGACTTTTTTATTCAAACTTTCAGGGCATGATTATGTTATTCATATGTGTGTATGTGCCGAAGCACAAGTCTCTAGTATTTGAAATGCGTTTTTTGCAAATTTAGGGCGAAGGGGGCGTGGAATCCAAAATCCAAAAATTACAAAATGTCTGTATTCACAACAGGAATCTACACAGTGAATTTCATGTCTCTAGCTCTTACGGTACGTAAAAGAGACGAAAAGTTATCGAAATTTATCGATAAAAAGAGAACGGGAAGAGTTATCGAATTTTTGAAAAAAACTCGTATAGCGTATGGTATTCAGGAGTATACATGTCAAATTTCAGCTCTCTAGCTTCTGTGGTTTACGAGATCGCTGCGTTCACACAGACGGACGGACGGACGGACAGATGGACAGGGCTATATCAACTCAGCTCATCGAGCTGATCAAGAATATATATACTTGCGGCGTCTCCTTCTGCCTGTTACATACATTTTCCAAAAACATTATACCCTGATTTCCCATTTTCAATGGGCTCAGGGTATAAAAATTCTAACCATAAATTTAATAAAAATTCAAATGGGATAGTAAAAATAGACGGACTTCTTGGACAGAATCCGGAGTTTGGTTGGGTAGTATCAAAATCAAAAAGAAGTACAGTGATAACAGCAACCACTATGAAAGTTGAAAATTTAGAAAAATTTTGGGAAATGGAAGAAGATAATGATGACATAGAAGCTGAAATATGCGAAAAACATTTTATAGAAACAACAAGAAAAGACAATAATACAATCGCTCCTTTATTAGAAAACGAGGGGATTAGTTGGCACTTTATTCCCCCGGCAGGACATCACTTCGGAGGTATTTGGGAAGCCAGAGTTAAATCGGTAAAATATCATTTGAAACGAACAATTGGTGATAGCAGCTTAAGTTTTGAAGAAATGTCAACCGTACTATGTCAAACTGAAGCGATATTGAACTCACGACCCTTATACACAACAGGAGAACATATAGATGATTTAGAAGTACTAACACCAGGACATTTTCTTATTGGTAGACCGAATTTAGATGCAGTAGAAAATGTAAACGAAGAAATAATAAGAATAAGAAATAATAGCCAGAACAAGGTATTTTGACATTAAAATCAGATTGTACGGCTAGAAATTTGGACAAAATACTAATGGCAAATTACATACTTCACTCTGAAAGTTACGAAACGGTATATAAGTGAAATACCCAAAATTGTATGGGATCCACTAAAAACCCCAATTATTAATCACATATCCTTAGGACTTGGACTAATAATATATAGGACTTAGGACTAATAATATATATTGTAAGAAAATTACATGTACGCAGACGATTACAAGCCATAGATTTTCCAAAAAATTCAGTACGTGTGATCCTCCTTCATGTTCGTAAGAGACGCATGAAATAAGACAAGACTAACATAGAAATCAAATGTATGCATTAGCATTATAACCTTTTCTCTGTTACCGTCACTTCTTTCGGCCCTTGGCAGAATGTTCAAGCATGAACACAGATCTCGCCATGTGGTGATAACATAAAAATAGATTACAAAACATAAACGACTCTTAAGATAATGTTACAAAATTCAGTGCGTGTGATCCTCTTTCATGTTCGTAAGAGACGCCTGAAATTAGATAAGACTAACATAGAACTCAAGTGGTTACATTGGACACATGTTAGAATGTAAGAAATGTCTAATGTGTTTGAGAGATGCTCTTCTCTTACTTCTCAAACGAGGTATTTAAAGAGAAGGATTTAAAAGAATAAAACAGTTCAATTTTTGTTCTCAAATTATAACGTTGTACCATTATTTACAGGAGCGCAATCGAAAATACTTCTTACTCTCACAAACTTAGAAGTCTCTCTTACGTCTGCATTGGTTTGTATTCGAGTTAGAGTTTATTCGAGACTAAAACACGTATGCTGCAAGCGCAGGCAGCCGAACTTAAGCGCAAAAGGAATTGGACAAAACGTTCCGTCATGATTTAAATGAACAGAACCAGCGAATTAGTAACAAAAGGGTTGGATATCATATTTATTATTTTCGTACATTCCTTCGCGTTGTACTACTTGTTTTAACTTTGTTACTTTCGATATAGCGTATTCAGCTAACATCATAAAGATTCTGTTCTAGTGTTTTCTATTAACTTATTTTATTGTTATTTATTGGAAGGACTTTCTTTTTCAAACTATCAGGGCATGATTATGTTATTTATATGAGTGTAAGTACCGAAGCACAAGTCTATATTTGAACTCCTTCTGCCTGTTACATACATTTTCACAAAAACATTATACCCTGATTTCCCATTTTCAATGGGACCAACCCAACGAAGATCAGCCAGTCTTGATACGGGCACCACAGTTTGTTGAAGTCGCCAAACGCCAACGCAGTGGCCAACCCATCAAGTTATTAGAAGCAGAGGAACAGCCTAGCCGGTAAAGAGGGAGCAGCCGTCAGCGTATATGTGCAGTGCCGTGCAGTGAGCATTCGAAATAAAAAAGTAAGAATGCTCTAGTCGAGACGGCTCGACTAGGAGATACCCTGAGCCCTGCGAAGTGCCGATACTTCAAATATTCTATGCTTAGTTTACATATACATATATTGCAAGCAACACTTACACACACAGACGCACGCTCAAGCACACGCTCTGCCAACTGCGCAGTTGACGTAGCGACTGCGCTTGGGCTGCAAGAGGCTTATGTTGTGGAAATTAAATGTTTAATAACTTTTTTTCTAGCAGGACTTTTTTATTCAAAGTTTCAGGGCATGATTATGTTATTCATATGTGTGTATGTGCCGAGCACAAGTCTCTAGTATTTGAAATGCGTTTTTTGCAAATTTAGGGCGAAGGGGGCGTGGCATCCAAAATCCAAAAATTACAAAATGTCTGTATTCACAACAGGAATATACATAGTGAATTTCAGGTCTCTAGCTCTAACGGTACGTAAAAGAGACGAAAAGTTATCGAAATTAGAAGAGAAGAGTTATCGGATTTTTGGAAAAAACTTGTATAGCGTATAGTATTCAGGAGTATACATGTCAAATTTCGAGATCGCTGCGTTCACACAGACGGACGGACGGACGGACGGACGGACGGACGGACGGACGGACGGACGGACGGACGGACAGACGGACAGGGCTATATCAACTCAGCTCATCGAGCTGATCAAGAATATATATACTTTGTATGGTCTGCGACGTCTCCTTCTGCCTGTTACATACATTTTCACAAAAATATTATAGGGTATACCTGATTTCCCATTTTCAATGGGCTCAGGATATAAAAAGATGCATTAAGGCCACGAACATTCGGTATATTAAGGATACGTGCGGAAAAGATGGTAATGAAATTAGTTTTTTGATACAGCCTCAGATTAATCAGAAATTAAAGAAATCAGGGAAATTCTTTTCCGATTCTTATGTTATGTTTTTGAATTGATGCATGAGGTGTCCAAAATTTGGAGTCACATATAGTTGAGAAGAATTCTATAGGTACATTTATTTTTAATACGAGGAGAAGTAAAATCGAACGTCGAAATAAAAACCTTAGATTTCAATAAAAGCAGACGCAGCCTTTTGTCTATTATGACACTGGCAGCAGATGTTTCATCTGACTCATCGGATTTCGGAATTGATATTTCCTGACACGATGAAGAAGCGGCAGACACATTAGGAGATGGTAAATAAAATGAGGGAGGGAGATAACAGGTGAACTGAAAGCTGGCGAAGAAATATTAAATCATACGAAATTTTTGTTCGTTTTTATCGCTGTATCTCTCCCGCTCCATTTACTGTATCAGCTGTTTGTGTTGGTCTCTGTCTTAGCTGTTTGTTGTTGTTTGTGATTCGCTCGCTCAACACAGTTAATCCTCGCTTTATCTGTATTTTTCTTATTCTTTATCCGCTAATTTTGGTTTGCTTAACTTCCCAGTTGCCAATATGACTTGCTGCAAGAAATCTTGCTCATTTAGGCAAGCCGCTGATTCTGCACAAATGCAATTTGTTGGTTGCTGGTTGTGCGAGAATCTAATGCATATAGTGTGCTGGCATCTCTGGGCGTGATTGCGATAGAGTCATGGCTGCACCCAAAAGTGGGTGTGGTGGACTACGCTGGTCTTGCCCCGATTGCTTGGAAAAACAATTAAATTTTTCCAAGATGTATAATACAGTGCGGGTACAGTATTCGAAACTGATTAACATTTCTAAACAGCTAACAGGTTAACTGAAAGCTGGCGAAGAAATTTTAAATCAATATAGTTTCGAATTCCCGCTTAATCAGGTGATGACTCCATCACTGTTAGTCCCTCCCTCATTTCATTTACCATCATCTAATTTGTCTGCCCCTTCTTCACCGTGTACGGAAATATCAATTCCGATATCCGACGACTCAGGTGAAATATCTGCTGCCAGTGTCATAATAGACACTCAAAAGGCCCCTATTAAAAAAGTTAAAGTTACTCCGAGTGTAGTTCAACCTAAGAAAAACATTCAGACATCTGCTCTTGACCCTACTGTACCCTATTTAAATGTTGTGTCTCCTCGAAAGCAAGTTTTCTTATCTAGGCTTTCATCAGATACTACATGTGATGCTGTGTCTGCTTTTATTCAAAGCAAAACTAAAGCTAAGGTTTTTATTTCGAAATTCAATTTTACTACTCCTCGTGAAATTGCTTCATTTAAAATAAATGTACCTATAGAATTCTTCGCAACTATATGTGACTCCAAATTTTGGGCACCCCATGTAGTTGTGCATGAATTCAAACAGAAGATTCGGAACAGAATTTCACCGGTCTCTTTGATTTCTGATTCGGTACAACCTTCATCTGAGGCTGTATCAAAAAACTAATTACAGCATCTTCTCCGCAGCTATTCTAATTTATCAAAATGCTCGGGGCATTAATTCCAAATTAAGAAGTCTTTTTCTGTATAGCTTTAGTGTAAAATCTGAACTTATTGCCCTCACTGAAACGTGGTTAACTCCAAATTTTTATAACAGTGAGGTTCTTTCAGATAATTTCACTATTTATAGACTTGATCGTTTGTCACGTAGAGGGGGTGGAGTTTTAATAGCTGTTAAATCCCACTTTCTCTCGGAATCTTTTACCTTCTCATCACTTCACAATGTTGAGATTATTGGAGTTAAAATAACTCTTCAGTCTTGTTCCCTGTACGTTACTTGTTCATATATACCTCCCTCTTCTGATTTACAAGTTTATAGTCAACATATATCTTGTATTAAAGAAATGTATGGGTATGTTCAAGATAACGACCTGTTTCTTGTATTGGGTGATTTTAATATACCAAACTCTTCTTGGGCCTTATCTCTCAATTCAAATCATCTTATTCCAACAATGGATCATTATCTTTTTGACGAATTGTTTAACCTTTCCATGTTTCAGATGAACTCCATCTCAAATCATTTGAATCGATCTCTTGATCTTGTTTTTACTAATAATGATACCATCATTAGGGTTTTAAGATCAACTCCCTTTTGTATTCCTGAGGATATACATCATCCGACCTTAGAGGTTTTAATACCTATTGACTGTCCACCAATTTCAACGTCTTTATCAATTAAACAACGTCGTTGTTTTAATAAATGTAATTTTGTTTTGCTTAATGATCTCATTAATGCAACAGACTGGTCTCCTTTATATGAGGTAACTGAGGTCGATTTAGCAGTTTCTATATTTTATAGTACTTTAAATTCTATCCTAGACAGTTGTGTTCCTATATGAATTTCTAAATCCCTTTCTAATAAACCACCCTGGTTTACTCAAATATTTTAAAAAGTTTAAAAAGTCGGGCTCAATTGTTGACTGGTCTAAATACTCTTTAGCTAAGTCAAATTAAAATATTTTTAATTATCGTTGCTATGAGAATTATCCATTACGCTGTAGAAGGCAGTTTGTTCGTGACCCTAAGGGTTTTATTCATTTGTAAATTCGAAGCGTAAATCATAATGATCAAGATTATCTCTTATCCGCTATTCGGATGTTGAAATCATCGTTCTCTCCTGGAGCAGATGGTATTCCTAGTTTTGTGATTAAAAAATGCAGTGTTTCTTTGCGTTCCCGTTTATTAAAACTGTTTAATTTGGCCCTTGACACCTCAGTATTCTTCAATTTGGAAAGAATCATTTATTATTTCTCTTTTTAATAAAGGAGGAAGATCTGATATTTCCAATTATAGAGGTATTGCGAAGCTTTCTGTTATTCCGAAATTCAGCAACATTTTTGCAAATCGATTATTTCACCATCTCAGCATGGTTTTGTTCACAATCGACCAACATCAACTAACCTATTAGAATTTTTATCTCAAATCAACGAAAGCTTTTTAAATAAAATGCAGACTGATGTTATATATACTGACTTCAGTAAGGCATTTGACTCAGTTCAGAATGATATTTTACTTCAAAAACTTGACCATTTCGGATTTTCGCCTAAACTTCTGTCTTAAATAGCTTCCTATTTAAAGAGACGTCGCAGACCATACAAAGTATATATATTCTTGATCAGCTCGATGAGCTGAGTTGATATAGCCCTGTCCGTCCGTCCGTCCGTCCGTCCGTCCGTCTGTGTGAACGCAGCGATCTCTTAACCCACCGAAGCTAGAGAGCTGAAATTTGACATGTATACTCCTGAATACCATACGCTATACGAGTTTTTTTCAAAAATTCGATAACTCTTCCCGTTCTCTTTTTATCGATAAATTTCGATAACTTTTCGTCTCTTTTACGTACCGTAAGAGCTAGAGACCTGAAATTCACTATGTAGATTCCTGTTGTGAATACAAACATTTTGTAATTTTTGGATTTTGGATGCCACGCCCCCTTCGCCCTAAATTTGCAAAAAACGCATTTCAAATACTAGAGACTTGTGCTTCGGCACATACACACATATGAATAACATAATCATGCTCTGAAAGTTTGAATAAAAAAGTCCTTCTAGAAAAAAAGTTATTAAACATTTAATTTCCGTAAATATAAGCCTCGTGCAGCCCAAGCGCAGTCGCTACGTCAGCTGCGCAGTTGGCAGAGCGTGTGCTTGAGCGTTCGTCTGTGTGTGTGTGTGTGTATGTGTTGCTTGCAATATTTGTATATGTAAACTCGACTACACATTCTTGTTCGCATTTAGTTTCCTACAATCGATTACCATGCGCTTATTTTTGTTACCCTGATCATCGCAACCTTTTTTATCAACAATCCAAGTTGGGTTGTTGTACGGGGACCTCGGTGGCCTACTGATGTTCTCTAGCAATTTTTATTTCTTTTTTGAGAAAATCAGCGACTCACATTGGATGTGGGTATAGCTTTGAGTATATTGGCTTGTCATCTTCTGTGCGGATTGTAGCAACTACAGACGTATTGAATGGCAATGCCTCGTTTGAGGTCGAAAATACCTTTGATCTACTCAAGATCATGCTTCTGAATTCTTTTTTCACTGCCTCTGGCACGACAATATCATTTACGTTAGTAAAATTAATATTATAACAATAATGATGCTGTAGTTTTTCGGACACAGAACCAAAATTGATAGAGAAGCCAATAAAAAGAATGAAGCTGTTTTACCAAAAATGTTTATTAAACACTTCTGGTGGATGGAACTAACTGAACAAGTAAGAATGCTCTAGTCGAGACGGCTCGACTAGGAGATACCCTGAGCCCTGCGAAGTGCCGATACTTCAAATATTCTATGCTGAGTTTACATATACATATGTTGCCAGCAACACATACACACACACAGACGCTCGCTCAAGCACACGCTCTGCCAACTGCGCAGTTGACGTAGCGACAGCGCTTGGGCTGCAAGACGCCTACGCAATGGGAAATTAAATGTTTAATAACTTTTTTCTAGCAGGACTTTTTGATTCAAACTTTCAGGGCATGATTATGTTATTCATATGTGTGTATGTGCCGAAGCACAAGTCTCTAGTATTTGAAATGCGTTTTTTGCAAATTTAGGGCGAAGGGGGCGTGGCATCCAAAATCCAAAAATTACAATCACTTTTAGTGTTTGTTTATTTTTGCATACGAAATTTTTGTTCGTTTTTAGCGTTGAAGCTCTCTCCCGCTCTATTTACTGTATCAGATCTTGTGTTGGTCTCTGTCTTAGCTGTTTATTGTTGTTTGTGATTTGATCTCTCAAACCATTTAATCCTCGCTTTGTCTATATTTTTCTTATTATACCCTGAGCCCATTGAAAATGGGAAATCAAGGTATATTGTTTTTGTGAAAATGTATGTAACAGGCAGAAGGAGACGTCTCTGACCATACAAAGTATATATATTCTTGATCAGCTCGATGAGCTGAGTTGATATAGCCCTGTCCGTCTGTCCGTCCGTCCGTCCGTCCGTCCGTCCGTCCGTCCGTCTGTGTGACTCTGTAGACTCCTGAATACCATACTATACCATACGCTATACGAGTTTTTTTTTCAAAAATTCGGTCAAATTACTTGAATGTCCTGCATAGTCATGTTCTTCCCAAATCATTACATTTCCATCTACTATGCGTATGTAATTTTAATGAGAATAGTCGGTAATCCGAGCGTTTATTATACTTACTAGGGATAAAATCTACCAATTAAGCCTGAGAGAAAAAAAAAAACATTGGTTTCAGCCTACTGTGTTTCTTTAGTTCTTTTTCTTATTCTCAATTTTTGTTTAATGGCTTCTCTAAAATCATCAGTCGATGAATGTATAAATTCTATCGGTTTCTTGCCTGTCACTGAATGCAGTGAACGGTTGTATTCTAGAGTTGCAAGTAGGATAACTTCGATCGCGTCGTCGATCTTTCTTTCCAGCTTAATGCATCTAGCAATTTCCGACAACATGCTGTGGAATTGTTCCACTTGGCCATTAGAAGTACTATGTAATGGTGGCGCATTTACCACTTCGATTCCAAAGTTATTCTTTAACAGTGACGAAATGGTTTCGGAATCAAATGCTGCCTCATTATCACAATACACAACATTTGTTTTGGGAAAAAGGTTTATAATTTGCATGATAGGGCCTTTCACGTCTGTTATGGTACGTGATATTATTGGCTGCACTATTGCGAATTTATAAAACTTATCTACACAAGTCAGAAATTGTTTTTATCGGTCGAGAAAATGTCAATATGCAACCGCTCGCCGGGAAATGATGGCGTTGGCGTTTTTCAGAGAATTTGTTTTTTCGGGTGCCTGTCGTATTTGAACTTAGTGCAAGTTCTGCAGTTGGCCAGCCTGGTCACTTTTCTCGTCTAAAATTTGCTTGTTTTTTTGTTGTTTTCCTGTGCGGCTCTGTGCGCGCGATTGTACTCTGCTATGACAATGTCTCTTTGTTCGGTTTTGTCAACTATATCGGTTACCATATTTTTACAGAACCAAAACTTTGTTGACGTTAATGTTCTCATTAATCATGCTGGATGAATGCCAGCTTCGGCAGATCACAGTGTATAGCATTGACCACACTAGGATTAACAACTACGTTAACTTCCTTTAGGATTTCGTTTCTATCCGAAAAGTGTTTTTTCGCCAAAGAATATGAAGTTTCGTTTTAGAGAGAACCTTGATTCCTCTAAAACTATCTGGTTTCTGAAAGAATTCAAAGGTTTCTCAGTAGTTTCTATTGTATAAGTTACAAATAATTCACTATGAATTGCTGCCGCATCGGATACTACTTCACTTTGCAGAGCATTCACGTTCAGTCGCGAGAGTGAGTCTGCTACGTGGTTTTCTTTACCCGGTTTGTAGTGGATTTTTGCGTTATGCTCGTCGATATACGCTTTCCATCTTTTTATCTTTGCATTTGGGTTTCTATCAGACACCGCAAACGTTAATGGCTGGTGGTCTGTGTATATGTTAATGTCCCTTGTACCCCTATATGGGTATTGTTGTAATTTTCCCAGGGCCCAAACTATAGCTAATAGTTCCCTCTCGTTGGTGCCATAATGTGATTCACTGTCCTTTAGTGATCTCGAAATCATTGTTATGGGTCTGTTGTCCTGAGACAGTACTGCACTGCCAATGCCAATGGTTTCCTGAAATCTGCGTATCTGAGAGTAACATCCTCTGAGGCTAGAACATTCCTTAATTTTTCGAACGCATCGCGCTCTGGATTACCAAAATCTATGGTTGTTTTCTTTGACATGTGTTTACTGACGGACCCATTCTCTCCTTTCAACAAATTTGTCAATGGCCTTGCAATTGCTTCAAAGTCTTTAACAAAACACCTGTAGTAGCTGGCCAATCCTAGGAATGACCTAAGCTCATACAGGGATTTCGGTTCTGGAGATTCTTGTATAGCCTTTACCTTTTGTGGGTCATGTTGGCATCGCATAGGCTCTTTAGAACCCAATCTATGTGCTTTACATGATCTTTTTCATTTTCGGAAAAAATTATCACGTCGTCTACGTAAATATAACAAGATTTTCCAATTTGTTCACGCAGCACGTCGTCTCTCTTTGGAAGATGCTTGCCGCATTCTTCATTCCGAACGGTAGTACGCAGAATTCATACGTTCCGCCGTTTACGGACAAAGCTTTTTTCTCGCGATCTTGTTCTGCCAAATAAATTTGGTGATAGCTAGACTTAAGATCTAACATCGTAAAGTATTTGGCTTTACCCAAGTTCGAAAATATCATGGATATGTTGGGCATTGGATACTTATCTGCGATGGTCTTTTCGTTTAGTTTCCTAAAGTCAATTACCAGTCGCTTATTCCTGCTCCCACTTTCGTCTAAGCCCTTTTTGTCAACGACCCAATTTGGGTTATTGTAGGGTGACCTTGAAGGCCTAATGATGCTATTCTGCAGCAAATCTTTAATTTCTTTTTTTACAAAGTCCTTCACCCCCATGGGATGTGGATATAGTTTTGAATATACTGGCTTATTGTCGTCTGTACGGATCATAGCTACAACAGATGTATTGAACGGCAACGCCTCCTTAGAGGTCGTGAATGCTCTAGCTCTGTTCAAAATCATACCCCTAAATTTAGCTTTTACGACTTCCGTACGACAATATCATTCACGTTGGTGAAATTGACGTTGTTACAATAATGATACTGTAGCTTTTCAGATATAGATCCATAATTGATTGTACCATTCATGGTATCTAGCGTTGCTCCTACTTGCGTTTCCATCAAATGGTGTTAAGGTATCTAATAAAAACAAGTAAGAATGCTCTAGTCGAGACGGCTCGACTACGAGATAAGTGCCGATACTTCAAATATTCTATGATTAGTTTACATATACATATATTGCAAGCAACACATACACACACACAGACGCACGCTCAAGCACACGTTCTGCCAACTGCGCAGTTGACGTAGCGACTGCGCTTGGGCTGCAAGAGGCTTATGTTTTGGAAATTAAATGTTTAATAACTTTTTTTCTAGAAAGACTTTTTTATTCAAACTTTCAGGGCATGATTATGTTATTCATATGTGTGTATGTGCCGAAGCACAAGTCTCTAGTATTTAAAATGCGTTTTTTGCAAATTTAGGGCGAAGGGGGCGTGGCATCCAAAATCCAAAAATTTCAAAATGTCTGTATTCACAACAGGAATCTACATAGTGAATTTCAGGTCTTTAGCTCTTACGGTACGTAAAAGAGACGAAAAGTTATCGAAATTTATCGATAAAAAGAGAACGGAAAGAGTTATCGAATTTTTGAAAAAAACTCGTATAGCGTATGGTATTCAGGAGTATACATGCCAAATTTCAGCTCTCTAGTTTCTGTGGTTTACGAGATCGCTGCGTTCACACAGACGGACAGACGGACGGACGGACGGACGGACGGACGGACGGACGGACGGACACGCGGACAGGGCTATATCAACTCAGCTCATCGAGCTGATCAAGAATATATATACTTTGTATGGTCTGCGACGTCTCCTTCTGCCTGTTACATACATTTTCACAAAAACATTATACCCTGATTTCCCATTTTCAATGGGCTCAGGGTATAAAAATCCTGTTAAAAAAAAAATGTATAAAAAATATTTAGTGAATTCGATTCCTTAAAAAAAAAATTTGTCATATTAATGCAAAGATAGTGACAGTGATATTCAAACACTCCAAGAAAACAGTGAAGTTACAATGACTAACCAAGTAGCCTTAAATAGGGAATATGTGAATCAGGTTTACTCTTCACTCCCTGAAGTTGATGGTACAAAACAATCACTTAACAGATTTTTAACTGCTATACGCATTGTGGAAAAAACTAAAGGCAACCAAGAGGATAAGGTTATTAAATCAAAAATAACCGGCACAATTTTGTACAGAGTACAAGACGAAACCACTATATCAGGAATAATAAACAAGCTTAAAGATAACGTTAAAGGAGAATCTCCTGACGTGCTAAAAGCTAAATTATTAAACATAAAACACAAAGGCAAAACTACTCCATTGCAGCACAGAAATGACTAGAAGTGCAAGTACAGTATTATTTCAGCGAGATTGCAATAATAGAGGAGGTAGTTCCTCCCAAAGAGGAAGAGGCAATGGCAGAGGTAAGTACAACTCCAATAATAATAATAACAATAACAGAAACAACAACTCTGCATATAGTAGAGGTTATAACCGAGGTAGGAATAATCCCAACCTTGGCAACAACCAAAACAGAAATAATTATAATAACAATAATTTCCGAGTTACCCAAGATACTTCGGGAAACTTCCAAACTCCTCCAGATACACAGGGTTAAATAGTAAAATACATACTGTCAACTATTTCGTATCATTCAAAAATGTTGCAACAAATATAAAAATAAAATAACAAATAAATAAATAATAAATAATATTTGGTTGATACAGGTGCAGATATTTCAATTATAAAAGAAAATTCTGATGTCTTTCACGACGTCCAAATCAATAGAATTATAGATATTCGATGCATAGGAGAAGGAGTAATAAACTCCAAAGGACTAGTCTCAATTGAACTACAAACAGATAAATACATTATTCCATTCAAATTTCATTTACTTCATTCAAATTTCTGTCTGTAATTAGTAAATTAAAGAAAAATTTCCCAATTTTATTTAAAAAACAACTTGAAGAAATATGCACCCAGTATAGTGACGTGTTCGGACTTAAAACCGAACCAATCACAACAAAACAATTTCTGCGCAGAAAATAAACAAGAAATATTGCCAAGGCAAAGTCTTGAAATAGCTTCTAAGCCCAACGTATACGAAGTCATCACAAATGACGAGGTACGAAACGTAGTGACCTTGCGAATAACAGATACCATATGTTTATTGAAACGTGGGGAAAAAGTCAGCTATTTATACTCCAATGGAATTCTCGACTTAGGTCAGTTTTTCGAAAACGATGAAGAAATAGAAGCTATATTGTCTACATTCTATGACGATCCAATTCAAGGAGGTCCTACAGGCATAAATAAAACGCTACCTAAAATAAAAAGACTATATTATTGGAAAAATATGACTAAACATGTTAGAGAGTACATTAATAAATGTCCAAAATGCCTAACGTCGAAAACGACGATACACAAAAGATCACCTATGATTATAACTGATACCCCAAAATATGCTTTTGACAGAGTGATAGTAGACACAATTGGTCCACTACCACGTACAGAAAATGGGAATGAATATGCAATCACTTTAATATGTGATTTGACAAAGTATTTCTGTTGCAGATAAGAAGAACAACTGTCGCAAAAGCCATATTCGAATCTTTTATTCTGAAGTACGGATAAAAATTCCATTATAAATGACTTGTGCAAATATTTAAAAATAGACATCATAACGTCTACAGCACACCACCACCAGACTTTGGGTACCGTTGAAAGAAGCCATAGGACGTTCAATGAGTACATTCGTTCACACATTTCAGTAGATAAAACTGATTGGGACATATGGTTACAGTATTTCGTGTATTGTTTTAACACAATACCGTCAGTAACTTATAATTATTGTCCATATGAACTAGTATTTAGAATGCAAAATAACTTACCACTACAATTTAATAACGTAAATACTATATAACCTATATATAATATAGAAGATTATTCTAAAGAAGTTAAATTTAGACTAGAAAACGCGTATAAGAGAGCTCGAATACTTTTAGAAAAACATAAAATTAAACAAATGATAAGAAAGTATTAGATTTTCAAATAGAAATAGGAGACCAAGTTTACTTAAAGAATGAAACAGGTCATAAACTAGGATCTTATAGGATCTTTTGAGGTCATTAGTATAGAAAACAATAATAATATAATTTAAAGAATAAGAAAAATAGAGAACAAAAAGTTCAAAAGGATAGGCTAAAAAGGATTATAAAGTAATGAAAAAAAAAGTAGAGTATATATATATGTTTAAAAAATTTTGTTTTTGGAAATATATATATATAGTATATATATATATAGTATATATATATATTTAAAAAATTTTGTTTTTGGAAATATATATATATACTTTACTTTTTATACCCTGAGCCCATTGAAAATGGGAAATCAGGGTATAATGTTTTTGTGAAAATGTATGTAACAGGTAGAAGGAGACGTCGCAGACCATACAAAGTATATATATTCTTGATCAGCTCGATGAGCTGAGTTGATATAGCTATGTCCGTCCGTCCGTCCGTCCGTCCGTCTGTGTGAACGCAGCGATCTCGTAAACCACAGAAGCTAGAGAGCTGAAATTTGACATGTATACTCTTGAATACCATACGCTACGTATAGTTTTTTTCAAAAATTCGATAACTCTTCACGTTCTCTTTTTATCGATAAATTTCGATAACGTCCTCGTCTCTTTTACGTACCGTAAGAGCTAGAGACCTGAAATTCACTATGGAGATTCCTGTTGTGAATACAGACATTTTGTAATTTTTGGATTTTGGATGCCACGCCCCCTTCGCCCTAAATTTGCAAAAAACGCATTTCAAATACTAGAGACTTGTGCTTCGGCACATACACATATATGAATAACATAATCATGCCCTGAAAATTTGAAAAAAAAGTCCTGCCTGAAAAAAGTTATTAAACATTTAATTTCCACAACATAAGCCTCTTGCAGCCCAGGCGCAGTCGCTACGGCAACTGCGCAGTTGGCAGAGCGTGTGCTTGAGCGTGCGTCTGTGTGTGTGTATGTGTTGCTTGCAATATATGTATATGTATATCGGCACTTCGCAGGGCTCAGGGTATCTCCTAGTCGAGCCGTCTCGACTAGAGCATTCTTACTTGTTTTTATTTATTTCGTGTATTGTTTTAACACAATACCATCAGTAACTTATAATTATTGTCCATATGAACTAGTATTTAGAATGCAAAATAACTTACCACTACAATTTAATAACGTAAATACTATATAAACTATATATAATTAAGAAGATTATTCTAAAGAAGTTAAGTTTAGACTAGAAAACGCGTATAAGAGAGCTCGAATACTTTTAGAAAAACATAAAATTAAACAAATAGAAATAAATGATAAGAAAGTATTAGATTTTAAAATAGAAATAGGAGACCAAGTTTACTTAAAGAATGAAACAGGTCATAAACTAGAATCTTATAGAATCTTTTGAGGTCATTAGTATAGAAAACAATAATAATATAATTTAAAGAATAAGAAAAATAGAGAACAAAAAGTTCAAAAGGATAGGCTAAGAAGGATTAAAAAGTAATGAAAAAAAAAAGTAGAGTATATATATATATTTCCAAAAACAAAATTTCTTAAGAAATAATACTAATACTACTTTTTATATTAAATAACTTCAATATATTACGTTACTTTTTTAAAAAGAGAGATGTAGTATGTTGTATGCCAAATGAGTATATGCCCACAGTATTGTAGAGTATACGATATATCAAGTGGTCATATGCCCAACTTTAAAGTAAGAGTAACAACAAGTTTGGTAACAGACGGGTCATTAAACTCTTTTCACGTCTCAGTGAGGGCAATAAGTTCAGATTTTACACTAAAGCTATACAGAAAAATAATTCTTAATTTGGAATTAAGGCCACGAACATTTTGTTATATTAAGCATAGCTGCGGAGAAGATGGTGAAATTAGTTTTTTGAGACAGCCTCAGATGACGGATATACCGAATCAGAAATTAAAGAGACCGCGGAAATTCTGTTCCTAATCTTCTGTTTGAATTCATGCACAACTACATGAGGTGGCCAAAATTTGGAGTCACATATAGTATAGTTTTCGGCTTAAGAGCTTCTCCACAAGCGTAGGCGCCCGTCCGAGCGAAAAATATTGTATTTTGATTCATTTCAGAAGCTTACCTTACGCCAAAAATCAAGAGGCTTGTCTACATAGGCCTTAGCAAATTCCAAACCCTTCTTTTGATTTATCAAATATACTTATGGTTTCTTCCGAGGAACGTAGGAGTGATTTTATGGCTCTACGAATGGGTTGCGGGTGTACAGTCTTCTGGACGTAGTTGCTCATCTCTGATGCAATGTGTACAGCACTTGAAAATGGATCCTTCTTCACCATATGCTTTATTTGGCGCTTGTCGCGATCTGATAGTATACATGGTGGCCAGATCGAAAGTGATTTTAGATTACGGTTTGGATGGCGGACTTGGCTCTGGATATTATGTTGAGCGTCTTTGCATATGACATTGACTCCATTGCATGGACCTGCACGATCCGCTCACATTATTCTAGAGTTAACTCTTTAAGTGACATTTGTACTTCTAAATGTGGAATTTTCGTCCAATAAACAGCTAGCAGAATAAAAATTGACGATATTGCCCAAATATTTCACAAGTCCGCGTTACTTTTAAGAAGAACCTTGGCTCTAGACAGTGCAAAACAATAAAAGTACGTTGATTTTTGTAACCGCAAATTTGTGAGTTTTTGTACTTTTTTAGTAAAAATATTTTACTAGAATAAAAAGTTACTGTTATTTATTTTTTCTGTATATATTGAATTATTTAATAAGCCCCATCAAAATTTTTAAATTTTATTTTATCTGGGGTGGGGTGACTTTAGTTGCACAGTGTATATACTTTATAGGTTCGCCACGCCTCTTTGTCACTGTTACATACATTTTAACAGAATAATTATACGCAGACGTCGCAGACCCCACAAATTATATATATTCTTGATCAACTCGGTGAGCTGATTTGATATAGCACTGTCCGTCCGTCCGTCCATCTGTCCGTCCCTATGTGTGAACGCAGCGATCTCGTAAACTTAGCTAGAGAGCTGAAATTATACATGTATACTCCTGATTACCATATGCCATATGCTATATTTTTTTCAAAAGTTCGATAACTCTTCCCGTTCTCTTTTTATCGATAAATTTTTATAACTTTTCGTCTCTTTTACGTACCGTAAGAGCTAGAGACATGAAATTCACTGTGTAGATGCCTGTTATGAATACAGACATTTTGTAATTTTTGGATTTTGGATGCCACGCCCCCTTCGCCCTAAATTTGCAAAAAACGCATTTCAAATACTAGAGACTTGTGCTTCGGCACATACACACATATGAATAACATAATCATGCCCTGAAAGTTTGAAAAAAAAAGTCCTGCCTGAAAAAAGTTATTAAACATTTAATTTCCACAACATAAGCCTCTTGCAGCCCAGGCGCAGTCGCTACGGCAACTGCGCAGTTGGCAGAGCGTGTGCTTGAGCGTGCGTCTGTGTGTGTGTATGTTTTGCTTGCAATATATGTATATGTATATCGGCACTTCGCAGGGCTCAGGGTATCTCCTAGTCGAGCCGTCTCGACTAGAGCATTCTTACTTGTTATAAATGACCTTCCGAGTTGTATTTCTAATTCAAAAAAAATTTATATGTATACAGATGTCTCTGTCTTTCATACAATAATTCACTGGATCATCTATACTTACAAGATGATCTTGATTCCTTTCAATGTTGGTATAAGGCTAATCAATTGCAGTTGAATTGCTCTAAAGGTACCTTTAGTCGCATTTGTCCATATACTGCTCATTCCCTGCAACGTATTTCGAAAGTTAAAGATTTCAGGGTGCTCTTTGACTGTAAACTTAGTTACAATCTCATCCTTCATTATTGAAGCCAAAAGTGTTCTTGGCTTTATTAAACGATGGTCGAAAAAGTTTAATAACCCGTTTGTTACAAAACTTCTTTTTGTTTCTCTGGTTCGTCCAATTTTGGAATATTGTTCAATTATATGGTCGCCACAGCATAAATTGTATCAGGACCGTATTGAATCGGTTCAGAAACAGTTTCTTCTCTTTGCGTTACGCAATCTTAACTGGGATCGTAACCTTTCAACGTGTTAAGTCATTTTATATTTATTTATTTTTTTATTATATAGTTGACAAACCGAGTGTCACTAATAAGTTATTAAAGTAAAAGCCGAAAAATAACAACATTTTATCAACGATATCACCACCCACCCATGTTGAAAGGCAGGGCTTCAATAAAAATCCTTTAATTAACTTAACTAAGTGGCAATTTTGCAATGCAATTTTACGATAGATTGCGCGTTTGTAGGGGCCAGATTTGATCCTTATAGCCACTACTCGCACCCTACCATTTCAGCCAGGTATCGCTTCGGTCACTACGCCAAGCATCCACTGCTGAGACGGAGCGTTGTCCTTTCCCACGAGAACGACTGTTCCAACCTCGACATTTTTCGTCTCCTTCGTTGACTTGTTTTTCTGCTACAGTCTGAGCAGGTAATCCGTGGCCCAGTCTGTCCAGAATCCATCCATTTTTAAGAGAGGCATGTCAACTTTTTAAGAGAGGAAGCGGCACGAGCGTTGTGCCGAGCAGCAGATGGGCCGGAGTAAGCATCTCCCCGTCGTTGAGTTGCTGCTGTGAGCGACGATCAGCCGAGAATTGAGGATGTCCTCCACCTCGACGGTAGCCAACTCGTCTTGGCGCAGCACGGCGTTGACAATCGCCTTGAGCAACAAGTCTTTCGCTGTTTCCCATTGGCCGAGAAAATTCAGCGCTCGTGGGGGATGAATATGAACTGCATTCCCCATTCCTCAGCAAATATTTTTTTGGCAGCTGTGCTGGCGTTAAAATGGTCCGTCAATGTACATTTTAAAAGGCGATTTACCTCAAAAATGCACTACGCTTATCTCAAAGGGTCTGTTTCCGTGTAAACGATCAGAGGGCAGATTACCCATTATTTGTGATAAGAGTTTTGGCTTATAGCAAAAGCAATGTACGCATTTTCTAACCACCGCTCTGCATGCCTTTCGAGCGTTAATCAACCAAATCTGTTGACGAAGTAGTCCGATCACGACCATCGGATAGCCATCACAGGGAGAGCGATAAAGCTTAAAAAAGCTTAAAGCTCTAAATAAAGTGTGACGAAGCGAAACTTTTTTGGCAACAATAAAAGAAACTTTGCATTATGTGATAGTGGTGCCTTTATTAATCTACCCGCAAAAACACAACTCACGCTTGCCACGCTGATATGCAAAAATGTGTCAGTTCCCAAAGAGCCGGTTGCAAAACCGAGTACTTTTTCAATTTTCTATTTCATCCGCTATTTCTGTGTGCTGAATCACAGATATTACTGACAGGAACGCGAAACTTAGTTCAGAAACCGTTAATGAAGCGAAACATGTAAGATATTATGAGGATCATCCTATGAGATCAGTGATGGAATTTACAACCTCATCAACGGCAAACATATCAAATGCTCTACGCTTCTCTAATGACTCCAGTTCCTTCGACAACTTAATATGTGTGTTTAGTGGCCAAAATTCTTCTGAAAGTTTTAAATAAAAGCTGGACCGAAGGATCGAAGTTCCTCAACTGAACATACCCGAGACACTTTGTTGTCTTTTGTTGGTAAATGACGACAGGACACATTGGCTGTCAGCTCGATTGGCGACAAATGTGTTTAAATTCGATTAATGCATTCGCATTCGGACTTCAGAAACCGACCAAAAGACAACTTTGTCAACTGGGCAGTCGAATAATTTCTTTACCGCGTCGCACATTGTAGCTAGTAGTTCAGCAGCACACAGTTCTGGGCGCGGCACTGACGCGATACCAGCAGCTGTTTTCACTAGTATAAACAACAATCGTAAGCTCTCGTTGACGCGTCAGCAAAGGCGTGGACTTGACAGCCCCTTTCCTTAACGAGGTATGCGAAAAGCATTTAATTTTGCTAAATAGCTAGTCACTGCTACTACCTCCTGTATCATTTAAGCAGGTAATTGTCATCCCAACAGAGGTTCTGCAGCCAAATTTCCTGTAGCAAAACCTTTGCAAAGCCTAAAGGATAATATAATCCTACCACCAGCAATGATTCCAATTAAATCCTAAAGTTTTTATGTCTTCATAATGACCAATGACATTATTGTTCTCTGCTGATTGAGCTCTAAGGTGGTCACAATTCGATGACCATTTTGCGATTAAATGGCGGTGCAACAAATAATACTCCTCAGAGCGGTCAGATCCTGTCAACAGATCATCAACATAAAAGTCGTGAGCTCTAGGGACTTGGCACCAAATCTGAATTGACATCGTCCAGCTCTAGCTAAATCTTAAATTGCCTTCCTATATATCGATTTAACATTTCTAAACGACAGTCAATCTAAAACGGTTCAACCCATATTTTTGAATCTTTCAAAGATTCATTGATTTATTATTGATTCTTGTTATATCGTTTGTAACGTTTTTGTGATCATTCAAAAGGCTTTCAATTCGCGCTGATGATTCGTGCATAGACCGATTCTTTCCTCGCTTGATATTCATGATTCTCAAAATTGTGTTCAATTTAAACCAATTTCAGTCAAAACCAAATTTTAAAGCGAAGACTAAAGGTGCGCTAAGGAACTGCAGGACGTTTCCGGCTGAGTTATAACGGTAATAGATATTTATTATGTTGTTATACCCTTAGCCCATTGAAAATGGGAAATGAGGGTATAATGTTTTTGTGAAAATGTAAGTAACAGGCAGATTGAGACGTTGCAGACTCCTCAAATTGATTATAAAGAAAAAACAGTTACATTAAATGATTACCTATGCAAAATGATAATCCTATCAAAGAAATGACTTTAGTAAATGGCACCTCTGAAATGAAGAATGAATGAAAGAAACAAATGAGTTCAGATTAGATGACCTCAATAACGAAGAAAAAACAAAACTTACTAAAATTCTCATTGACATTCGACTTTTACAAGTACAATTAAGCATGTCATCAAAACTAAACTCGAAGATACCTTCTAGCTTACGAAGAATTCGAAAAATAAATTAGGGAAATGATTGGATAAGGAATGATCCGAAAATCTAATTCACTTTATTGCACAATTTTGGATTGTGACAAAGAAGAGTGATGCATCAGGTATGTTCCGAATAGTTGTTTACTATCTAAATGAAATAACAATTGATTTTAAATATCCTATTCCAGTCATAGATGATATATTAGATAAACTATGTAAATGTCAATATTTCACAACCATTAATTTACCGCAAGGTTTTTATCATTTTTCAAATGGAAACAACATTATCGACAAAAAATGAACAATTCTTTTCAACGTTGCATGAACAACTTACTAGAGAATCTTATTTATAAAGACTGCTTAGTATAAGTGGATGATATAATTGTATATTCCACTTCGTTAGACTTAATAGCATTAAAAAGATTATTTAATAAACTCTGAGAAACAAATTTTAATTGCAACTTGACAAATGCGAATTTAGCGCTTTGACCTGTCGCCAATCCGGATCATCGCGGTGGGCACACCCTACACCGGTAGGTATCGACTCCGCGGGGGTGTGGCCTTTCCGCCGGAGAGAGCTGGGAGTGAGTCAGGGCCATGTTGCTGAGGAAACAGCGATAGGTAGGAAAACATAAAGAAATATGTGAACTGAATGATTGTTGCGAAAGGCTCGGGCGAGCGGACAGTTGCACGTAGACATGTAGACAGCACATACAAAAGGTCCTAAAAGGGGAGGTTTTTTGCTGGGATAGTTCGAGCTCCGTTTGCAAAAGCATGAGCTTCGCCACGGGTCGTCGGATGGACCCTCGCGAAGTCCGAACTTCGAAGACCCGTACCAGACCATCAGCACCAGAGTGCAGCTTCTTCACTCGTCTTAATCGCCAATCAATGGAAGGCAGAACATATCCTCGGACACGAACTGGAGTATTCCATTTGTTTCGTTTGTGGAGCTCTTTTAAAAATTCCGTCTTCCAGCGGCAGAAACTTTGATCCAGCGCCTTCAACCGCTGCCATCGGTTGATTAAGGACGTGGGCTCGGCGTGGATTTCCGGTTCCGCAATCGATACGAGAGGGCCTCCGAACAGAAAGTGTCCTTGGCTCAAATGGGCCTTCGCCTTGTGCTACTTGTTTTCATTATGTTACTGTCGATATATCGTATATCGCTAACTTCATAAATATTCCGTCCGGTAGTTTTCTATTAATAACTTCTTTTATTGTGTTTTTCATTGCATTAATATTGAATTCTGATGATTATCTTCTAATGTTAACTTATGAACAATAATGAATGATTTGATTTTTCTATAAACTTACGAATGCTTAAGTATAAAGTATTATAGTCGTCTAAGAAGTTCGTCGTATGGGGTTTGTATTTTAAATTCGTCAATTATGGCCTTTCTTAGTCTGCTCCAGGTTGTGGTTCCTGACATATGGGATACGTATTGCGCTACTCCAGAATAGAAATTTCCGTTTTTATTCCTCTGAATAGAATAGGCTGGCGTCTTCTGTCGGGTAGAGTTGCATTATGAAGTCCACTCTTCTTACAAAACAGGCCAGTTGCTCTGTATTCTCGTCAAATTTGGGCAGCTGGGGGATTTGCCCCAGCGCTGGCTTTTAAATGTTTGTTGGTAGTGCCATGATTTATTAATTCTTTATATGGCATGAAGTCGTATCTTGACCTTTTTCTTTTTATTATATAGAAAAATATAAATAAATACAATTTTTTTGTTACATATATTTTTAAGGATTAAGGATTTGTTGCACATCTGCATCAAATTTATTAATTGTTCACTTCTTCTGATTTTAACCACATTTATAATACGGAACAAATAAAGGCTGAATCTTTGTCTGCTTTAATTTCTAAAGGTTTTCCCATGTCATTGAATATTTTAAAAAGGGCTCTTTCAGCTTCTATCCAATCTCGACCATTGATTTCGATTAAACTGGCATATTTTGAGTATAAGTCTATATAAGATAGAAATTGTTATTGTCTACCATATAAAAGTCGTAGAAACTGTGCCTTGGCAGCAAGTCGCCTACGCTATGGGAAATTAAATGTTTAATAATGTTTCCTCTGGAAGGACTTTCTTAAACTTTCAGGGCATGATTATATTATTCATATGTGTATGTGCCGAATCACAAGCGTCTAGTATTTGAAGTACGTTTTTACAAAATGTTTGTATTCATAATAGGGATCTACACAGTGAATTTTATATCTCTAGCTCTTACAGTACACAAAAAACAAGAAAAGTTATCAAAATTTATCAAAAAAAAAAAAAAATGAGAATGGGAAGAGTTATCGAATTTTGTAAAAAACTTGCATAGCGTATTGTTTCAAATTTCAGCTCTCTAACTTCTGAATATACGAGAACGCTGCGTTAACACAGACGGACGGACGGACGGACGAACTGCCGGACGGATGGACAGACGGACTGGGCTATATCAACTCAGCTCATCGAGCTGATCAAGAATATATATACTTTGTATGGTCTGGGACGTCTTACATACATTTTCACAAAAACATTATACCTGATTTCCCATTTTCAATGGGCTCAGGGTATAAAATCTGAATGTCCTTTCAAACCACTTGTTCAAGAGTAATAATGAATTCCTTCTACATTAATTTCCACCAAATTACGATTATATTAGTTGGTAAGAAACTGTTTTCAAAAGCCGTTATAGATTATAAATCACAAACTGTAATTTTATACAATAGAAAGTATAAATTAATAAACGATATTCCGATCACAAACCAAAATCATTTCATAGCTCAACCAAATCCTGAAACTAATCAGCATTTCAATAATCCAAACAGAGATAATTCTAAAAATCAAGAATCTACTAACTCAAGCCTTTACCGATTAGAACATTTAAATGAAGAAGAAAAATTTAACTTAACAAGCTTGTTGAAACAATATCAACACATTCAATTCAAAGAAGGCGACCAACTTAGTTTCAGTAATCAAGAAAAACATGTTATTAACACCACCTACAATTCACCTTTGCATACAAAACCATACAGCTATCCACAAGCATACGAACAAGAAGTTGAACAGCAAATTCAGGACATGTTAGTTCAAGGTATTATTCGCCCCAGTAATTCTCCTTATTGTAGTCCTATATGGATCGTACCCAAAAAACTAGATGCTTCAGGTAAACAAAAATTTAGAATTGTAATTGACAACAGAAAACTAAACTACGTAACTATAAATGACAGACACCCAATACCAAATATGGACGAAATTTTAGGAAAACTAGGTAGATGCAACTATTTTACAACAATCGACCTTGCAAAAGGATTCCATAAACTTGAAATGCACCCAGATTCCATTAGTAAAACAGCTTTTTCAACTAAATATGGCCATTATGAATATCTTCGTATGCCATTTGGATTAAAGAATACACCTGCAACCTTTCATCGTTGCATGAATAATGTTTTGCGACCGTTATTAAATAAACACTTTTTAGTATATCTCGACGATATAATTGTATATTCAACATCTTTAAAAGAACACCTACACTCACTGCAATTAGTTTTCGAAAAGCTTTCTGAAGCAAATCTCAAATTACAACTTGATAAATGTAAGTTTCTAAAACAAGAAACAACCTTCCTAGGACACGTCCTAACTAAGGATGGAATAAAACCCAATCCTGATAAAATCAAGGCAATTCTAACATATCCTATTCCCACAAAAACTAAAGAAATAAAAGGTTTTCTTGGACTAACTGGATAATATAGAAAGTTTATTCCAAACTTTGCAAACATAGCCAAACCAATGACATCAGTACGCTGTACATCTGGCACCTGGCTCACGGGAGATGAGGCACAAGCCGAAGGGTTTGCACAACACCTTCAGGAGCAATTCACCCCGCTGTTAACCGCCGAGCGTGCAGACATACAGGAAACTGTAGACATCGTCCTTTCACCTCTGCCATTAGACGTACAGTTCCCGCCTTGCTCCAAAGAGAAAGTACGCGAATATATCAGGCGAGTGAAGCCAAAAAAATCCCCTGGAATTGATCTCATAAATGGCAGAGTGGTTAGAGCACTTCCTGACTCTACAGTTGAGTTCTTAACTGTGCTGTACAACGCCATGCTTCGCATCCGGCACTTTCCAGCTTGCTGGAAGCGTGCCGTGATTGTGATGATTCCTAAACCTGGCAAACCCGTGGGCGAAATTGGTTCGTATAGACCAATTAGCCTGTTGCCAGTACTCGCCAAAGTATTTGAAAGAATACTACTTGGACGAATACTGACACACTTGGGACGCCGGGAAGCTATTCCAAATCACCAGTTTGGCTTTAGGAAACAGCATGGAACACCGGAACAGGTACACAGAATTGTAAATCACATTCTGGGTGCGTTTGAAGAGAAGATGTACTGCTCCGCGGTCTTTATAGATGTAAAGCAGGCTTTCGACAGAGTATGACACCTAGGTCTACTGCAAAAACTGAGGACAGTCCTACCAGCACCTTTTTTTCACGTTGCTGTCCTCATATTTCATGGGAAGGACCTTCCAAGTCTCCAAGGGGCAGGCACTATCATCCGACAGAGCAATCAGGGCAGGTGTCCCACAGGGCAGTGTTCTTGGTCCAGTGCTATACACACTGTTCACCGCAGACATGCCAACGCCTCAGCCAAGTACTGGAAGTACATTATTGCGACCTATGCTGATGATACTGCCATCCTCTCAAGAGACACGTCTGCGCAAGAAGCGTCCAACTCACTGCAGACATACCTTACGTCCTTCGGACACTGGGCCAAAAGGTGGTGCATAACCGTAAATACTCAGAAGTCTGTGCACACCACCTTTGCCACTAGACGTGGTAACTGTCCGAATGTGACATTGGGATCCTCGATTCCGAGTGCCACAAAAGTCTGCTATCTAGGGGTCACGCTCGACAGAAGGCTGACATTTAAAGCGCACGTCAGCCAGGTGACCAAAAGATGTCAAGCAAAACTAAGAAAAGTGGACTGGATGCTGAGACCCTCCAGCAAACTTTGGCTTGACAGCAAAGCCACAATATACAAGGCGATAGTAGTGCCAACGTTCCTACATGGAATCCCTATATGGAGTTCTGCGGCGAGGACAACGATCAACAAACTGCAAGTAATACAAAACAAAGCACTGCGAAGATTTACGGGCGCCAGCTGGTACGTTAGAAATGCATTGCTTCATAGGGACCTGAAAATCCCTACCATTGCAGAACTGATTGGAAGACACAGCTCCAGATACGCACACATAATGGCATACTTGACCAATAATTTAGTTAAGGTTTATTGATAAATGCGCTATAGAGTCTAAGACAATAAGCGAATGAATTTGAAAAAAAAAATAAAAAAATAAAGAATATACTAACCCAAGCCCTTACCGACATTTAAATGAAGAAGAAAAATTTAACTTAACAAGCTTGTTGAAACAATATCTACACATTCAATTCAAAGAAGGCAACCAACTTAGTTTCAGTAATAAAACAAGTAAGAATGCTCTAGTCGAGACGGCTCGACTAGGAGATACCCTGAGCCCTGTGAAGTGCCGATACTTAAAATATTCTATGCTTAGTTTACATATACAAATATTGCAAGCAACACATACAAACACACAGACGCACGCTCTGCCAACTGCGCAGTTGACGTAGCGACAGCGCTTGGGCTGCAAGAGGCTTATGTTGTGGAAATTAAATGTTTAATAACTTTTTTTCTAGAAGGACTTTTTGATTCAAACTTTCAGGGCATGATTATGTTATTCATATGTGTGTATGTGCCGAAGCACAAGTCTCTAGTATTTGAAATGCGTTTTTTGCAAATTTAGGGCGAAGGGGGCGTGGCATCCAATAACCAAAAATTACAAAATGTCTGCATTCACAACAGGAATCTATATAGTTAATTTCAGGTCTCTAGCTCTTACGATACGTAAATGAGACGAAAAGTTATCGAAATTTATCGATAAAAAGAGAACGGGAAGAGTTATCGAATTTTTGAAAAAAACTCGTATAGCGTATGGTATTCAGGAGTATACATGTCAAATTTCAGCTCTCTAGCTTCTGTGGTTTACGAGATCGCTGCGTTCACACAGACGGACGGACGGACGGACGGACGGACGGACGGACGGACGGACGGACGGACGGACGGACAGACGGACAGGGCTATTTCAACTCAGCTCATCGAGCTGATCAAGAATATATATACTTTGTATGGTCTGCGACGTCTCCTTCTGCCTGTTACATACATTTTCACAAAAACATTATACCCTGATTTCCCATTTTCAATGGGCTCAGGGTATAAAAAAAACATGTTATTAACACCACTCTCAATTGATTCACCTTTCCATACAAAACCGTACAGTTATCCACAAGCATACGAACAAGAAATCGAACAGCAAATTCAGGACATTTTAGATCGAAGGTTTTATACGCTCCAGTAATACCCATTATTGTAGTCCTATATGGATCGTACTTAAAAAAGAAGACGCTTAAGGTAAACAAAAATATGGACGAAATTTTAGGAAAACTAGGTAGATGCAACTATTTTACAACAATCAACCGTGCAAAAGGATTCCATTAACTTGAAATGCACCCAGATTTAATTAATAAAGCAGCTTTTTCCAGTTAACATGGCCACTATAAATATCTTCGTATGCCATTTGGATTAAAAAATGCACCTGCAACCTTTCAACGTTGCATGAATAATGTTTTACGACCATTACTAAATAAACACTGTTTAGTATATATTGACGATTTAATTGTATATTCAACATTTTTAAGAAAACACCTTCACTCCTGCAATTAGTTTTGGAGACGCTTTTCTGAAGCAAATCTCAAATAACAACTTGATAAATGCGAGTTTCTAATACAAGAAACTATCTTTCTAGGACACCTCATAACTTGGGATGGAATAAACCCCAATCCTGATGAAATCAAGGCAATTCTAACATATCCTATTCCCACAAAAACTAAAGAAATAAAAGGTTTTCTTGGACTAACCGGATATTATAGGAAGTTTATTCCAAATTTTGCAGACATAGCCAAACGAATGACAGCAGTACTTCGAAAAGATTCAAAAATAGATATTAAATATTCTGAATACATTAGAGCTTTCGAAAAACTAAAACAACTTATTTCCAATGATCCAATTTAAAGAAGTAAGAATGCTCTAGTCGAGACGGCTCGATTTCTATTTTTATTGTGTTTTGTAAGATTGTCGGATACAATTCTAGAATATGACATATTCGGCCCAGCGCGGATATCATACTGATTGTACTCCTGATAATTAAGCTGAGCCAAATGATAGTGATTTTAGTACAATTTCAACGCATAACTGTCTGTCTGTGAGATGTTGTCTGGAAGAGGTACTAGATATTAGGAGTGTTGCCTGGAACTAGCGTATATGCTGCATTGGCGTATCCTTGCCGAACACTCATAATACCTAGAAACGTCTGCATAGCAATAATCGAGCGGCAGATTTATTATTTTTTATTTATTTATTTATTATAGTTGACAGAACGAGTGTCACTAATAAGTAATTAAAGTAAAAGCCTAAAATTAACAATATTTTATCAATGATATCACCACCCACTGGGGTGTTTTATTTGCCATGCCGGCTAGCTATGGCCCGAATCACAGCCAAATATGATTAGTGATATCATTGAACTATGAAATATAGGGAGTGAAGAAATTAAAAATATTAAGTTTAAAAATTAGTCTACAAACATAGCTTAACCATAAAAATAGGAAGAAGAAGAACATATTTATTTATTTTACAGAAATGAGAAAACACAACACAAGTAGGGAGAATTGCCAATTCCTGTGCATTCTCACTCTGGGGCCCTGTGTGTGATTTCTCTGAGGTGAGCTGAAAGCAAGGTTTTTATTAATGGAAGAGAGAGTTCTGAAGCAAATACATAAAAATATTTATTATAGGTAGCACATAAGACCTGAAACGCACTATGCAAGGAGTAATCAGATGTACATATAGGTAAATATAGAGGACGAAAGTGACGGGAAATACGAGAAGGAACTACAACATTAATTTGCTTTAAAAGAACAAGCGAATCAGTATTACCACTAATCAAATTATGTAGAAAAGCAATACCCAAGACTGTTCTACGGTTTATTAGTGACGGAAGATCTATAAGAAGAAGCCTACTATGATAAGAGGGTAAGCGAAGGTTGCGATCCCAGTTAAGATTGCGTAACGCAAAGAGAAGAAACTGTTTCTGAACCGATTATATACAGTCCTGATACAATTTATGCTGTGGCGACCATATAATTGAACAATATTCCAAAATTGGTCGAACAAAAAGGAGTTTGGTTACAAACGGGTCATTAAATTCTTTCGACCATCGTTAAATAAAGCCAAGAACACTTTTGGCTTCATTAATGATGGTTGATATATGGACATTGAAACTAAGTTTAGAGTCAAAGAGTACCCCAAGATCTTTCACTGTGGAAATACGATGCAAGGAATCATTATTGATTGTATAATGAGCAGTATATGGACAAACGCGACTAAAGGTCATTGTCATACATTTAGAACAATTCAACTGCAATTGATTAGCCTTACACCAACATTGAAAGGAATCAAGATCATCTTGTAAGCGTAGATGATCCAGTGAATTGTTGTATGAGAGACAGAGTTTTACATCATCTGCATACATAAAAACCTTTGAATGAGAAATACAACTCGGCAGGTAATTATAAAAAGGGAGAATAGTAGAGGGCCCAAATGACTACCCTGAGGCACACCTGATGAGACAAATATGACCTTCGAAATAGATGTTCTCAACAAAACTCTTTGGGTTCTACCCTTTAAATAGGAAGCTATCCAAGATAGAAGTTTAGGCGAAAATCCGAAATGGTCAAGCTTTTGAAGTAAAATATCATGCTGAACTGAGTCAAATGCCTTACTGAAGTCATTATATATAACATCAGTCTGCATTTTATTTAAAAAGCTTTCGTTGATTAGAGATGAAAATTCTAATAGGTTAGTTGAGGTTGATCGATTGTGAACAAAGCCATGCTGAGATGGTGAAATAATCGATTTGCAAAAATGTTGCAAGTTCGAAGTTATTATTTTTTCAAATAACTTCGGGATAATACCCCTATAATTGGAAATATCAGATCTTCCTCCTTTTTTATACAGAGGAATAATAAATGATTCTTTCCAAATTGAAGGGAATACTGAGGTATTAAGGGACAAATTAAACAGTTTTAATAAAGGTGACCGCAAAGAAACACTGCATTCTTTAATCAAACAACTTGGAATACCATCTGCTCCAGGAGAGAACGATGATTTCAACGTCCGAATAGCGGATAAGAGAGAGGGAGACGAAATGTTTGAAGCAAATATAGAATTTACATTCATTATAGTATTCAAAGTTGAATATGATTTGGTATAGGTTATGGCAGAAGAGTAAGTGGATTGGAAGAAATCTGCAAATAGATCAGAGGCATCTTGAAAATTACAGGTCTTGTCTTAACCGAAGAAAAATGAAGAGGGCAATCCAGAAGATTAACGCTTCAAATTTACAAATGAATAAAACCTTTTAGGGTCACGAGCAAACTGCCTTCTACAGCGTGAGAGGTAATTCTCATAGCAACGAGAGTTACAAATATTGAAATTTGACTTAGCTAAAGAGTATTTAGACCAGTCAACAATTGAGCCCGACTTTTTAAACTTTTTAAAATATTTAGATTTAATATTTTTTAAATTCGAATGAGTCGGAGTAAACCAGGGTGGTTTATTGGAAAGGCATTTAGAAATATATATAGGAACACAACTGTCTAGGATAGAATTTAAAGTACTATAAAATATAGAAATTGCTAAATCGACCTCAGTTGCCTCATACAAAGGGGACCAGTCCGTTGCATTAATGAGATCATTAAGCAAAATAAATTACATTTATTAAAACAACGACGTTGTTTAAATAATAAGGACGTTGAAATTAGTGGACAGTCACAGTTAAAACATCTAAAGTCGGATGATGTATATCCTCAGGAATACAAAAGGGAGTTGATCTTAAAACCCTAATGATGGTATCATCATTAGTAAAAACAAGATCAAGAGATCGATTCAAATGATTTGAGATGGAGTTCATCTGAAACATGGAAAGGTTAAACAATTCGTCAAAAAGATAATGATCCATTGTTGGAATAAGATGATTTGAATTGAGAGATAAGGCCCAAGAAGAGTTTGGTATATTAAAATCACCCAATACAAGAAACAGGTCGTTATCTTGAACATACCCATACATTTCTTTAATACAAGATATATGTTGACTATAAACTTGTAAATCAGAAGAGGGAGGTATATATGAACAAGTAACGTACAGGGAACAAGACTGAAGAGTTATTTTAACTCCAATAATCTCAACATTGTGAAGTGATGAGAAGGTAAAAGATTCCGAGAGAAAGTGGGATTTAACAGCTATTAAAACTCCACCCCCTCTACGTGACAAACGATCAAGTCTATAAATAGTGAAATTATCTGAAAGAACCTCACTGTTATAAAAATTTGGAGTTAACCACGTTTCAGTGAGGGCAATAAGTTCAGATTTTACACTAAAGCTATACAGAAAAAGACTTCTTAATTTGGAATTAATGCCCCGAGCATTTTGATAAATTAGAATAGCTGCGGAGAAGATGCTGTAATTAGTTTTTTGATACAGCCTCAGATGAAGGTTGTACCGAATCAGAAATCAAAGAGACCGGTGAAATTCTGTTCCGAATCTTCTGTTTGAATTCATGCACAACTACATGGGGTGGCCAAAATTTGGAGTCACATATAGTTGCGAAGAATTCTATAGGTACATTTATTTTAAATGAAGCAATTTCACGAGGAGTAGTAAAATTGAATTTCGAAATAAAAACCTTAGCTTTAGTTTTGCTTTGAATAAAAGCAGACACAGCATCACATGTAGTATCTGATGAAAGCCTAGATAAGAAAACTTGCTTTCGAGGAGACACAACATTTAAATAGGGTACAGTAGGGTCAAGAGCAGATGTCTGAATGTTTTTCTTAGGTTGAACTACACTCGGAGTAACTTTAACTTTTTTAATAGGGGCCTTTTGAGTGTCTATTATGACACTGGCAGCAGATATTTCACCTGAGTCGTCGGATATCGGAATTGATATTTCCGTACACGGTGAAGAAGGGGCAGACAAATTAGGTGATGGTAAATGAAATGAGGGAGGGACTAACAGTGATGGAGTCATTACTGACCACTCCAGTCTTCTAGGGTTAATGAGACAGCAGAACGTTTCGGGACGATTAGCTAGGTGGATATTCCGCTTTCAACAATACAAATTCACTATGTCGCATCGCAAAGAAAAAGACAATATTGTGCCCGATGCTTTATCTCGATTGCATGAGAATGAGATTGCATCGTAAGATATGAGTCCCATAATAAATTTAGATTCAGAGGCATTTCAGGCCGAAGATTATTTAGTTAATTTAGAGCGAAATAGTGCCCGATTTCCGGATTTAAAGATAATTAACCACAAAATCTATATTCGAACTGAACACTTTACTGGAGATGAAGTACAGGATATGTTTCTGTGGAAACTATGGGTGCCCGAACAACTGAAAAGCGAGGTGCTGAAGCAAGCCCATGTTAGTGTAATCTCCTCACACTCGGGTATACAAAAAAACGATCGAGAAATTTAGAAGGAACCTATTTTAGCCTGGATTAGCAAAGGACGTCCGAGAATATATAAAAAATTGTTCTGTCTGCAAACAATCCAAAGCCCCAAATTATACTCTCCGTCCGCCAATGGGAGCGCAAAGTCCGACTTATAGACCCTTTCAAAGGCTTTATATAGACTTATTAGGGCCACACCCGAGGAACAAAAGTGGGCATGTGGGACTATTGATCGTTTTGGACCATTTCAGTAAATTTCATTGGCTTTGGCCTTTGAAAAAATTCACGTCTTCTGTGATCCAAGACTTTCTCTTAAAACATATTTTCTACTGCTTTGGCGTGCCAGAGACGATAGTGAGCGATAATGCACAGCAGTTTAAGGCCAACGAGTTCAATGCTTTTTTAACAGAGCTAGGAATACGCCATATATACACTGCTTTATACTCCCCTCAGAGCAATGCTGCGGAGAGGGCGAACCGCTCTTTGTTAGCTGCTATTAGGTCCTACCTAGAAAAGGATCAGACTTATTGGGACAATAATATTTCAAGCATCTCATGTGCATTACGATCAGCTTGGCATCAATCCATAGGCTGTTCCCCGTATAGAGCTTTATTTGGGTTAGATATGGTTACACATGGGTCAGACTATAAGCTTTTAAAGCTAGAACAGCCATTACTGCTCGAGCAGATAATTTATCGTTAATTAGGAAAGACATACAGGTCAATACACATACAGGTCATACAGGTAAGAATGCTCTAGTCGAGACGGCTCGACTAGGAGATACCCTGAGCCCTGCGAAGTGCCGATACTTCAAATATTCTATGCTTAGTTTACATATACATACATTGCAAGCAACACATACACACACACAGACGCACTGATGATTTCGAAATGTCGACCTAGAAGGTAGTGTCGAAATGTTTTTGTTGCCCATACAATAGCTAAGAGTTCCGCTGTAGTAAGTTTCGTGGTCATTAACGGTTCAGCTGATAAAACTGATAGGATGTCCGTCTTGAGAGAATACAGCTCCAAGGGCTACATTACTTGCATCAGTTGTTAAAATGAATTAATTTTTGAAATCGGGAATTTTTAAAATTGGATCATTGGAAATAAGTTGTTTTATTTTTCAAAAGCTCTAATGTATTCTTGATTTTTAATATTTATTTTTTAATCTTTTCGAAGTACTGATGTCATTGGTTTGGCTATGTCTGCAATAATTTGGAATAAACTTTCTATAATATCCGGTTAATCCAAGAAAACTTTTTATTTCTTTGCATTCTTTATCCAAATGGCCATGTTAAGTAGAAAAAGCTTACTAATGGAATCTGGGTGCATTTCAAGTTGATGGAATCCTTTTGCAAGGTCGATTGTTGTGAAATAGTTGCATCTACCTAGATTTCCTAAAATTTCGTTCATATTTTGTATTGGGTGTCGGTCATTTATAGTTACGTCGTTTAGTTTTCTGTAGTCAATTACAATTCTAAATTTTTGTTTACCTGAAAAATCTTGTTTTTTGGGTACGATCCATGTAGGACTACAATAAGGAGAATTACTGAGGCGAATAATACCTTGATGTAACATGTCCTGAATTTGCTGTTCAACTTCTTGTTCGTATGCTTGTGGATAGCTGTATGGTTTTGTATGCAAAGGTGAATTGTGGGTGGTGTTAATAACATGATTTTCTTGATTACTGAAACTAAGTTGGTCGCCTTCTTTGAATTGAATGTGTTGATATTGTTTCAACAAGCTTGTTAAGTTAAATTTTTCTTCTTCATTTAAATGTTCTAGTCGGTAAGGGCTTGGGTTAGTATATTCTTTATTTTTGGGAATTTTTTTTTTTTTTTTTTTTAAATTCATTTTATTTACGCTTATTGTCTTAGACTCTATAGCGCATTTATCAATAAACCTTAACTAAATTATTGGTCAAGTATGCCATTATGTGTGCGTATCTGGAGCTGTGTCTTCCAATCAGTTCTGCAATGGTAGGGATTTTCAGGTCCCTATGAAGCACTGAATTTCTAACGTACCAGCTGGCGCCCGTAAATCTACGCAGTGCTTTGTTTTGTATTACTTGCAGTTTGTTGATCGTTGTCCTCGCCGCAGAACTCCATATAGGTATTCCATATAGGAACGTTGGCACTACTATCGCCTTGTATATTGTGGCTTTGCTGTCAAGCGAAAGTTTGCTGGAGGGTCTCAGTATCCAGTCCACTTTTCTTAGTTTTGCTTGACATCTTTTGGTCACCTGGCTGACGTGCGCTTTAAATGTCAGCCTTCTGTCGAGCGTGACCCCTAGATAGCAGACTTTTGTGGCACTCGGAATCGAGGATCCCACCACGTCTAGTGGCAAAGGTGGTGTGCACAGACTTCTGAGTATTTACGGTTATGCACCACCTTTTGGCCCAGTGTCCGAAGGACGTAAGGTGTGTGCAGTCAGTTGGACGCTTCTTGCGGAGACGTGTCTCTTGAGAGGATGGCAGTATCATCAGCATAGGTCGCAATAATGGTTCCAGTACTTGGCTGAGGCGTTGGTATGTCTGCGGTGAACGTTGTGTATAGCACTGGACCAAGAACACTGCCCTGTGGGACACCTGCCCTGATTGCTCTGTCGGATGATAGTGCCTGCCCCTTGGAGACTTGGAAGGTCCTTCCCATTAAATATGAGGACAGCAACGTGAAAAAAGGTGCTGGTAGGGCTGTCCTCAGTTTTTCCAGTAGACCTAGGTGCCACACTCTGTCGATAGCCTGCTTTACGTCTATAAAGACGGAGCAGTACATCTTCTCTTCAAACGCACCCAGAATGTGATTTACAATTCTGTGTACCTGTTCCGGTATTCCATGCTGTTTCCTAAATCCAAACTGGTGATTTGGAATGGCTTCCCGGCGTCCCAAGTGTGTCAGTATTCGTCCAAGTAGTATTCTTTCAAATACTTTGGCGAGTACTGGCAACAGGCTAATTGGTCTATACGAACCAATTTCGCCCACGGATTTGCCAGGTTTAGGAATCATCACAATCACGGCACGCTTCCAGCAAGCTGGAAAGTGCCGGATGCGAAGCATGGCGTTGTACAGCACAGTTAAGTACTCAACTGTAGAGTCAGGAAGTGCTCTAACCACTCTGCCATTTATGAGATCAATTCCAGGGGATTTTTTTGGCTTCACTCGCCTGATATATTCGCGTACTTCCTCTTTGGAGCAAGGCGGGATCTGTACGTCTAATGGCAGAGGTGAAAGGACGGTGTCTACAGTTTCCTGTATGTTTGCAGGCTCGGCGGTTAACAGCGGGGTGAATTGCTCCTGAAGGTGTTGTGCATACCCTTCGACTTGTGCCTCATCTCCCGTGAGCCAGGTGCCAGATGTGCAGCGTTCGGGGTGACGACGCATTGGTTGCCTCTTTATTTTGCGCGTGAATTTCCACAGCTAAAATTCAGCATTTGCAGGAGAATCCGCTCGTTCCAGCGCTGCGTTAATGCGCCTGCTCTGAAGCTCTGCTAACGCAGCTTTAAGTTGCCTTGTGGCTTCGTTGTAGCTGGCTTTAGCAGCAGCCGTCCGCGTTCGTATCCAGAGTCTCCTTGTCCAACGCTTATACAGAATGAGATCCTGGGCCTCCAAGGAGTGGGGAATGTTATACCCTGAGAGATTTTGTGGACTTCGAATGGGAGGTGCTGCTAGGAGCGAGGCTACAGTTATAGCGTCTTGCAGCTTGTTGGTTGCGAAGTCCACGTCTTCGGGTGTGTTTAGCTCCATTTCTGGATCTAGGGAGCAGTGCATCTCTCGTCGAAAGACTCCCAAATCAGATCCTGCCGCTTATATAAGCAGCCCTTGTAGTTAGCAGGATGCTTTAGTTCGCAGTGAACACAAGTAGGTGCTTGGTCTTTTTCCCTGCTGCAGTCCTTAGTAGCATGATAGCCGGTACATCTTACGCATCTAGGAGTTTTGTGGCAGTATCTTTGTGTGTGACCAAACTCTTGACAGAGGTGGCATTGCGTAAGGTCGTTGTACTTCCGCGGTACTTCTTGTTGTTGCCAGTGTCTTGCACAGAAGCTATATCAATATCCATAGGATTGATTGTTCTTGTTGAAAGTTTTCTGTTTAGCATTGCTAGATTTAGAGCTTCCAAATCAGCAATTGGCTTAACAGTTGCAGTGGGGTCGTTGACATTAGTTGTCATAGTTGTTTTTGCTTGCGCGTGCACTTGAGCGCTGACGCACTCGCACCAAGCGCAACAAATTCGAAGATTACAGTTACCGTGCGCAATGCCCAACAACCAGCCAATGTGACCAACGTGACAACACCCAGCTGACAGCTGCTTTCCTCGTGGTCGCCGGCAAGCAGCCGGAGCCCCAAATTACAATTGTACTTTATTAAATAATTAACTTGCACAATTGCAACTTTGTGTTATATTCCCTGTGTCTTTTGACGGACACTGAAAGAGTTTTGTGCCACTGGCGTGGTCTTAGTCTAATTTAAATATAAGTTTTGACAAATTCACTAGTCACTCACTCACAGTCAGCTGTGTGCTTGTCAGCAGTCGCGACGAAACTTATTTTTGGAATTATCTCTGATTGGATTGTTAAGATGTTGATTAGTTTCAGGATTGGCTAAGAAATGATTGGAATATCGTTGATTAATTTATACTTTCTATTGTATAAAATTACAGTTTGTGATTTATAATCTATAACGGCTTGAGCTTCTGAAAGCAGTTTCCTACCAATTAATAGATCGTAATCTGGTGAAAACTGATGCAGAAGGAATTCATTATTACTCTTGAACAAGTTTTTGGAAAGGACGTTCACTTTTTGGGTGATTTTTAAAGGTCCATTACTGGTGTGAATAAGACAATCGGTATTATGAATTGGTAAATTAAATCATTAGATGTCATCATATTAACAGTAGATCCTGTGTCTATTAAACATTTAAAATTTTTGCCTTTATAAGTTATAATTATGTATTGTTGGTTTCCGAGGCAGCTGAAAATTTTGGGCTTTCTCGATTTCTATTTCATTTAATTGTTCTGTCTCATGTTCGGCTGTGGCTGTTTGTATGTATGTGAGTTTTGTGGGTAACTTTGTTCTTGGTAATATTGAGGATAATATTCAGAATAAGGAGCTGCATGATTATAATATTCTTGCTGCATATAATCGTTATAGTTTATTTCTTCTTGATTTCTAGTTTCTTCTTCTATGCTCATTTTACTTTGTCCACTTTCTGCAGGTCTAACACGTTTTGTTGGTTGGGTATTGAAAGGGGCTTGTTGTGTAGTTAATTGTGCATGTTGTCTGAAACGATTATTGTTAAATTGGCTTGATCTTAAAATTGGTCTGGATGTAGGGTATAATGGTCTGACTGTGTTAGGTGTTAATTGCATTGGTCGAGGTGAATAATGATTAGGTGGAAGATATGCTTGTTGAAAATAAGGTCGATATGGGACATAAAGATGGTTTGGTTGAAGAAATGTGGGAAACTTTTGAATATAGGGATTTGGGTGTGACGGCTTGAAACTTTTATCTTGTTTTATTTTGATTTGATTTGATTCTAGACAGGATTCATCATAAATGTTTTTTTCCTGTAATATGTTTATTAAAGATCTTAAGTCGGGAATTTCACAATTTATAATTCGAATGCAAATATCTGTAGGTAGTTTTTGGATTAGGTGGTCGATACTAGTTTTAATTAACCGTGCATACAATGTTTTTTCAACTAAATTATTTTCTAATTCTAGCGGTGTTCTGCTTCTTCCAAGAAAGCTCGTACATTTCCCTTGAATGGGGTACTCCTGAATTCCTTCAATAAGACGTGGTTCTTGGTTTGCGTCTTGTAGTTTAGGATCAATTGTTTCCGAAGATTCAACCATGTTGTGAGATTGTTTATGCCAAGAGATAGCATAACTTCACTGCTGATGCAGCTTTCGACAATATGTAATCGATCCGTTTGATAAACGTGTATAAATGGTTCTTGTTTCCAGTGAATCTTTCAACAATTTTTAGTTGATTGATTACTTGCGTCATACTTGTGTCAGAATAGGGGTGTTGTTGCGTTTCCTTCCATTTTGTTTGTTTAATATATTATTATAGTTTTTCACTTAATTTTAAGTTCAGTTTTTTCTTTTTCTTTTTTAAATTTATTATTATTAATATTCACTTAATTTTTTAGTTCAGTTTTTATCTTTTTAAATTTATTATTATTAATATTCACTTAATTTTCTATAGTTTTGATTGTTTGGTTTGCACAGATAGCTCTTTCGAATTTTGTGAGATAACCAGAAGATTCTGGAATTATAGTCTCTTCGAATTCTAACGCGTCTTCTTGAATTAATTTCAAGTTTATTTGCACAATCTGCGGCTTTGGCAATATGCGAAATTTGGTATATACGTCACTGTCGAGGTTTTTATTTTTTTTTTTAAACTCAACGCGATATTGACCGTCGCGTGGGTTGCCTTTGCGTTATTTGTTTAGTGGATAGCAGTAACCGGGCATAAGAATTAATAACTTAGTTATTGCATCAAGATGTTCTTTATTGCTATCCTACCGGCTGCGCCAATTGAATATAATTAAATTTGAGTCGAACTAATGCCACGCCAAAAGCTAATGGTAACGTTGATGCGATTTTTGAAAGACGAAGTCACGATTTGTATTTTACTTGACAACTTGCTTTATTCACGAACAACTTAAGACTAAAGAATATTTTATCCTAGGCTTATTTGATATGCTGTTGAAATTACGCAGCAGCAACATGACGCGTCGCTGCAACGGTTCTTTTGCCGTCGGTCGGGCGCGTTATTCTCAGCATTCAGAGAAAAGCAACATGAAAGCAATCAAATAAATAAATAAAATGTATAATAAAATGAATAGTTAGAAAAAAAATTTGTGCTAAGAAAAAAAAACAAACAAAACTACCCACAAAACAGCTCACCTCGAGGAAAGGCCTTTCACCGATGGAAAAAAAAAAAACTGTAAGTGTTTGCTTTTCTTATTCTTCTTCCACTCCCTCAATATTAATATAATTGAACCAACTATGTGAATGAAAAAACAAATTTTTATTAAAAAAAAAAACTAAAATAAAATAAATAAATAAATATAAAAAAAAATTAAATAAATCAATAATTAACAAAAAAAAAAAAAAAAAGAATTAAATACTATAATCAATATATAGATACGTTAGTTGTCATAAGCCTCTTCTCTGTTGTATTCTCTAGTTAAGTAATCATGGAAAACAAAAACACTATATTAAGAATTATTGTTAGTTTAAATCAATATATTAAACCAATGAGTTGTGAAGTAAACTAATTTTTTTGTGTTGTTGGCCCATATTTCGGAGTATAGCTCCCCCCATCATAAGGGATCTTAACAAATAATAAGATTTACTTACTACGGTTGTGAAGTAGCTAAGAACCCCCCCATACTCCCGAATGAGCTAGGGAACAAGAAGATCCCGATCAGCTTCATGTGGCTCAAGCGAGCGGTGCCTTTCTGTACCGAGACACACCATGCGTCCTGGTATGGGTTTTTGTAACACACATTTTTAGCAACCAATCTGGGGCATATCTGGTATGGTATATTGTCACAACATTTCGCTTAAATATTATTAATGCATGCATGAGTATGAGAATGACCGAATGACACGCTTTTACTCATACAGATGCTGGAAAACCACTAGCTTTCGACTTTTATGTGTATTTTCAATCTTAAGCATGTTGGTATAGTTTTTAAAATTAAATCTCATATTTCTATTTGTTTTACGTTAAACACGATTTTTTATACCTTGAACCCATGGAAAATGGGAAATCAGGGTATAATGTTTTTGTGAAAGTGAAGTATGAACATGCAGAAGGAGGCGTGGCAAACCCCATAACAAAATATATTTTTCAGCAGGGAGACGAGACGCGTCGATTGCATGATGCTCGCAATTCAATATATGTGTGTGTGTGTGTACACTTATAGGGAAACTGCTAACGGTTAGTGTTGCTGATCACATTTTTGACGACTGGCCAAATGTTTTGTTTAATAAATTCGGTGTTACCTGATGACATTGAAGATGTCCGTCCGTACGTCTATCTGTCTGTGTGTCCTCCTAAACCACAGACGATAGAAAGGTGAAATTGACATTCGACATTTATACTCGTGAATACTATATGTAGTACGAAATTTTTTTTCAATTCGGTAAGTCATCCCGATCCCTTAAATTCCGATCACTATTCTTAGACAGACATGAATTAACTGTGTAGATCCGTGTAATGAATACAAAAATTTTGTAACTTTTTATGCAAAAAACACATTTCATATACTAGAGACTTTTGCTTTGGAAATTTATTTTAAGTATTGGAGCTTCGGTGGGCTCAGGGTATTTTCTAGTCGACCAGTCTAGACTAGAGCACTATTACTCTTTTTTTTTTTTAAGTTTTTTTTAGAACGTAATAATATTTAAGTAATAAAAAATAATGTCAAAACAATAGGTTTGGTCATCTGGCGAAATATAAAAACATCATTTTACGTGAACGTGATCGGTTAGCTGGGGAAGTTATCGATATGGAAAAACGTTTAGCTACAAATCGTTACTATTCAGAAAATCTTGAGTATATAATACGGAATAATGAGGATGCTTTAAGTAAAATGGCTTCTAGGGCCAAATTTTCAGAAGGCGAACGTATCAATGTAGAATCAAAACTACGAGCTCTTATGAAGTCTATGGAGGAACAGAAAGAAGCACATGCAAAAACAATAAATAAACTTGAAATTTCTAATCGAGACTTGGGGGAAACTACTCGTAAATTAAACCAAAAGATGACTGATTTCGATCGGCAGAAAGTACAAGTGGATAAATACAAAAGTGAAGTTAATGCCCTAAATAAAATAATGCACAAATATGAGGATGATATTAGTGAATTGACTAAAACTCAAAAGAATAATGATGAGATAATTAAACAGTTAAGGCTAATTGAAAAGGAAAAATCAAATGCAGTAATTCAGTTGACAAGTAAATTAAAAAAATCGGTTGAAGATCAAAATAATGCAAGTACTCGGTTATATAAGCTTAATCGGAAGGTCATGATACTCAATAACGAAATATTGCGTCTTAAGTAATTATTCACTAATCACTTATTCAACTTATTTCTTTAACTTTTTTTAGAAACAATATAAATTCTCTTGAGAAAGATGTTGTAAACGCAAGTGGTCGTGCAGATGACATTCGACGTATTAAAGATTCCCTGCAAAAAGAACGAGATAGTTTACGTAGCGAAATTATAAAATTAAATAATTCTATTGCCGATTTAAGGCACGATATGATGCTGAAAACAAACATGATCAGTTCATTAAATTTAGATTTGAATAAGTTAAATATCAGGCTTGATGAAGCTTATATTCTGAAATCTAAAGCGGAAAAAGAACGAGATGAAATGGCACAAGAAATGGAAACATTACACGAGAGAATAGAAAGTTATCAAGGTGAGTTCATATTTTTTATTATATAAATACATCAGAGGCGTCTATATCTGCTTACTTATTAACTTTCCTTCCATATAGTTGTATATATATATATATATATTGAATATATTAATTTTAAGTCGGAACTAATGCCACGACATATGCTAACGGCAACGTAGATATGATTTTAAAGACGAAGTCACGGTTTTGATTTTAATCAACTTGCTTTATTCAGTAAAAATTAAAGACTGTGTGTCTACTGAACGCGATGTAGTGTTAAAAACAATTATCGAGAGGAAATTCAGAACCAACTGTTTTATTTTTATGTCACTTTCCTCCCCTTAAGAGGCGAGCCTGCGAGTCAAGGTGACAAAGAAGGGTAAAGTTTTGGTAAAGTTGATTGTGTCATATCGATAACTCTCTTCTTTTTATCGATTTCGATAACTTTTCTTCTCTTTTGCGTAACGTAAGAGCTAGAGACATGAAATTCACTGTGTAGATGGCTGTTATGAATTCGAACATTTGGTAATTTTTGAATGTTGATGCCACGCCCCCTTCGCCCTAAATTTGCTAAAAACGCATTTCAAATATTAGAGACTTGTGCTTCGGCACAAATACACATATGAATAACATAATCATGCCCTGAAAGTTTTAATAAAAAAGTCCTGCTAGAAAAAAAATTATTAAACATTTAATTTTCCACAACATAGGATTCTTGCAGCCCAAGCGCAACTGCGCAGTTGGCAGAGCGTGTGCTTGAGCGTGCGTCTGTGTGTGTATATATATATTTTATATATTATATATATAGTAACATAATCATAATAATTATGTTCACAATACATAAAAACTGTTCCCATAGCAACGTGCTAGCTCAGCTGAATCAACGCGTCATGTTGCTAACGCGCCCGACTACCCGAATCCAGAATTAACTAGAAAGAACTGTTGCATCAACGCGTCATGTTGCTAACGCGCCCGACCACCCGAATCCAGAATCATCTAGAAAGAACCATTGCATCAACGCGTCATGTTGCTGCTGCGTAGTTTCAACAGCATATAAATAAGCCTGGGATAAAAATGTTCTTTAGTCTTAAGTTGTTTGTGAATAAAGCAAGTTGTCAAGAAAAATACAAATCGTGACTTCGTCTTTAAAAAATCACATCAACGTTACCATTAGCTTTTGGCGTGGTATTAGTTCGACTCAAATTTACTTATATTCAATTGGCGCAGCCGGTAGGATAGCAATAAAGAGCATCTTGATGCAATAACTAAGTTATTAATTCTTATGCCTGGTTACTGCTATCCGCTAAACAACTGACGCAAAGGCAACCCACGCGACGGTCAATATCGCGTCAAGTTTTTAAAAAATAAAAACCTCGACAGTGACGTGTACACCAAATTTCGCATATTGCCAAAGCCACAGATTGTGCAAATAAAACTTGAAATTAATTCAAGAAGACGCGATAGAATTCGAAGAGACTATAATTCCAGAAACTTCTGGTTATCTCACAAAATTCGAAAGAGCTATCTGTGCAAACCAAACAATCAAAACTATAGAAAATTAAGTATTAATAATAAATTTAAAAAAGATAAAAACTGAACTACAAATTATGTGAATATAAAAACTGAACAAAAAATTAAGTGAATATTAATAAATTTAAAAAGAAAAAGAAAAAACTGAACAAAAAATTATGTGAATATAAAAACTGAACAAAAAATTAAGTGAATGTTAATAATAATAAATTCAAAAAGAAAAAGAAAAACTGAACTTAAAATTAAGTGAATATAAAAACTGAACTAAAAATTAAGTGAATATTAATAATAATAAATTCAAAAAGAAAAAGAAAAACTGAACTTAAAATTAAGTGAATATAAAAACTGAACAAAAAATTAAGTGAATATTAATAAATTTAAAAAGAAAAAGAAAAAACTGAACAAAACATTATGTGAATATAAAAACTGAACAAAAAATTAAGTGAATATTAATAATAATAAATTCAAAAAGAAAAAGAAAAAACTGAACTTAAAATTAAGTGAAAAAAAAAAAAAAAAACTATAATAATATATTAAACAAACAAAATGGAAGGAAACGCAACAGCACCCCTATCTGACACAAGTATGACGCAAGTAATCAATCAACTAAAAATTGTTGAAAAATTCACTGGAAACAAGAACCATTTATACACGTTCATCAAACGGATCGATTACATATTGTCCCTCTACACCACCAATGATGCGAGGCAGAGGTTAATACTTTTTGGACTTGTCGAAAGCTGCATCAGCAGTGAAGTTATGCTATCTCTTGGCATAAACAATCTCACAACATGGTCGGACCTTCGCAAGCAACTCATATTAAACTACAAGACACAAACCAAAAATCATGTCTTGTTAGAAGAATTCCGGAGCACCCCATTTAAGGGAAATGTACGAGCTTTCTTAGAAGAAGCAGAACACCGTAGGCAGACATTAATGAGTAAGCTAGAATTAGAAAATAATCTAGATGAAAAAACATTGTATGCACGGTTAATTAAAACTAGTATCGACCACCTAATCCAAAAACTACCTACAGATATTCGCATTCGAATTATAAATTGTGAAATCCCCGACTTAAGATCCTTAATAAATATATTACAGGAAAAAAACATTTATGATGAACCCTGTCTAGAATTAAATCAAATCAAAATAAAACAAGATAAAAGTTTCAAGCCGTCACACCCAAATCCCTATATTCAAAAGTTTCCCACATTTCTTCAACCAAACCATCCTTATGTCCCATATCGACCTTATTTTCAACAACCATATCTTCCACCAATACCAACACCAACACCTAATTATACTAACAATAAAATTTTTCCACCTAATCATTATTCACCTCGACCAATGCAACAAACACCTAATTATCCACCTAATCATTATTCACATCGACCAATGCAACCAATACCTAACACAGTCAGACCATTATACCCTACACAAAGATCAATTCTAAGACCGAGCCAATTTGACAATAATCGTTTCGGACAACATGCACAAGTAACTCCACAACAAGCCCCTTTCAATACCCAACCAACAAAACGTGTTAGACCTGCAGAAAGTGGACAAAGTAAAATGAGCATAGACGAAGAAACTAGAAATCAAGAAGAAATTAACTATCACAATTATATGAAACAAGAATATTATAATCAAGTAGCTCCTTATTCTGAACACTATCCTCAATATTACCAAGAACAAAGTTACCCACAAAGCTCAAATGACACATACATACAAACAGCCACAGCCGAACATGAGACAGAACAATTAAATGAAATAGAAATCGAGAAAGCCGAAAATTTTTCAGCTGCCAGCCTCGGAAACCAACAATATATAACTATCACTTATAAGGGCAAAAATTTAAAATGTTTAATAGACACAGGATCTACTGTTAATATGATGACATCTAATATTTTTAATTTACCAATTCATAATACCGATTGTCTTATTCACACCAGTAATGGACCTTTAATAATCACACAAAAAGTAAATGTCCTTTCCAACAACTTGTTCAAGAGTAATAATGAATTCTTTCTACATCAGTTTTCAGCAGATTACGATTTATTAATTGGTAGAAAACTGCTTTCAGAAGCTCAAGCCGTTATAGATTATAAATCACAAACTGTAATTTTATACAATAGAAAGTATAAATTAATCAACGTCATTCCAATCACAAACCAAAATCATTTCTTAGCCAATCCTGAAACTAATCAACATCTTAACAATCCAATCAGAGATAAGTCCAAAAATAAAGAATATACTAACCCAAGCCCTTACCGACTAGAACATTTAAATGAAGAAGAAAAATTTAATTTAACAAGCTTGTTGAAACAATATCAACACATTCAATTCAAAGAAGGCGACCAACTTAGTTTCAGTAATCAAGAAAAACATGTTATTAACACCACCCACAATTCACCTTTGCATACAAAACCATACAGCTATCCACAAGCATACGAACAAGAAGTTGAACAGCAAATTCAGGACATGTTTAGATCAAGGTATTATTCGCCCCAGTAATTCTCCTTATTGTAGTCCTATATGGATCGTACCCAAAAAACAAGATGCTTCAGGTAAACAAAAATTTAGAATTGTAATTGACTATAGAAAACTTAATGACGTAACCATAAATGACAGACACCCAATACCAAATATGGACGAAATTTTAGGAAAACTAGGTAGATGCAACTATTTTACAACAATCGACCTTGCAAAAGGATTCCATCAACTTGAAATGCACCCAGATTCCATTAGTAAAACAGCTTTCTCTACTAAACATGGCCATTATGAATATCTTCGTATGCCATTTGGATTAAAGAATGCACCTGCAACCTTTCAACGTTGCATGAATAATGTTTTGCGACCATTATTAAATAAACACTGTTTAGTATATCTCGACGATATAATTGTATATTCAACATCTTTAAAAGAACACCTACACTCACTGCAATTAGTTTTCGAAAAGCTTTCTGAAGCAAATCTCAAATTACAACTTGATAAATGTGAGTTTCTAAAACAAGAAACAACCTTCCTAGGACACGTCATAACTAAGGATGGAATAAAACCCAATCCTGATAAAATCAAAGCAATTCTAAAATATCCTATTCCCACAAAAACTAAAGAAATAAAAGGTTTTCTTGGACTAACTGGATATTATAGAAAGTTTATTCCAAACTTTGCAGACATAGCCAAGCCAATGACATCAGTACTTCGAAAAGATTCAAAAATAGATATTAAAAACCCAGAATACATTAGAGCTTTTGAAAAACTAAAACAACTTATTTCCAATGATCCAATTTTAAAAATTCCCGATTTTAAAAATAAATTCACTTTAACAACTGACGCAAGTAATGTAGCCCTTGGAGCTGTACTCTCTCAAGACGGACATCCTATCAGTTTTATCAGCAGGACCCTTAATGACCACGAAACTAACTACAGTGCCATAGAAAAGGAACTTTTAGCTATTGTATGGGCAACAAAAACATTTCGACACTACCTTCTAGGTCGACATTTCGAAATCAATAGTGATCATCAACCATTATGTTGGTTGTATAAAATGAAAGAACCAAATTCAAAATTAACCCGATGGAGAGTAAAATTATCAGAATACGATTTTGATATAAAATACATAAAAGGAAAAGAAAACCACATAGCTGACGCTCTATCGCGAGTAAAAATAGAAGAGACTTATTTCGGAGAAGAAACACAACAAATTACTGACAGAAACAGAGTTACACGTTACTATAAAACACAGTTTAAAAAATTAAAGAAAATTAACCAAATTCAAAACCCACAGGTTTCTACTTCATAAGCATACTTCAATCAAACCTTCTACTTGAATTTATATCCCAATTGATTTTCAATCCACTAACACAATCAAAATTATCCCATATCCCGATCACAACTCAACCTGATTACATTACATTTCTATTATGAAAAAGATACAAAGAAATAATAAAATATATTACTTGAAACATAAATTAAAAAACAAAATTGCAAAAAAAAAAAAAATAAATAATAATAATAATAATGTTAATCTTAAATTATAAGCAATAACTATTTTTAACCAGAAGTCGATCTTACACCATTGTATTTCCCAATAGAAATTATTAAAATCAAATTTATAAAGCATAATAATATTGTAAAATTTTATCACAAACTATTATCCTCACATATACAATCATTATAATCACAATAGTCATATTCATAGTTGTAATCTTATACTTTACTTATCTTGTGACCCCATAATATTAAGAAAAACATACAGTTATCGAGATGACACGATCAAATATAATTCTTCTGTGTCACCTTGACTCGCAGGCTCGCCTCTTGAGGAGAGGGAAGTAACATAATCATAATAATTATGTTCACAATACATAAAAACTGTTCCCATAGCAACGTGCTAGCTCAGCTGAATCAACGCGTCATGTTGCTAACGCGCCCGACTACCCGAATCCAGAATTAACTAGAAAGAACCGTTGCATCAACGCGTCATGTTGCTAACGCGCCCGACCACCCGAATCCAGAATCATCTAGAAAGAACCATTGCATCAACGCGTCATGTTGCTGCTGCGTAGTTTCAACAGCATATAAATAAGCCTGGGATAAAAATGTTCTTTAGTCTTAAGTTGTTTGTGAATAAAGCAAGTTGTCAAGTAAAATACAAATCGTGACTTCGTCTTTAAAAAATCACATCAACGTTACCATTAGCTTTTGGCGTGGTATTAGTTCGACTCAAATTTACTTATATTCAATTGGCGCAGCCGGTAGGATAGCAATAAAGAGCATCTTGATGCAATAACTAAGTTATTAATTCTTATGCCTGGTTACTGCTATCCGCTAAACAACTGACGCAAAGGCAACCCACGCGACGGTCAATATCGCGTCAAGTTTTTAAAAAATAAAAACCTCGACAGTGACGTGTACACCAAATTTCGCATATTGCCAAAGCCACAGATTGTGCAAATAAAACTTGAAATTAATTCAAGAAGACGCGATAGAATTCGAAGAGACTATAATTCCAGAAACTTCTGGTTATCTCACAAAATTCGAAAGAGCTATCTGTGCAAACCAAACAATCAAAACTATAGAAAATTAAGTATTAATAATAATAAATTTAAAAAAGATAAAAACTGAACTAAAAATTATGTGAATATAAAAACTGAACAAAAAATTAAGTGAATATTAATAAATTTAAAAAGAAAAAGAAAAAACTGAACTAAAAATTATGTGAATATAAAAACTGAACTAAAAATTAAGTGAATAATAATAAATTTAAAAAGAAAAAGATAAAAACTGAACAAAAAATTATGTGAATATAAAAACTGAACTAAAAATTAAGTGAATATTAATAAATTTAAAAAGAAAAAGAAAAAACTGAACTAAAAATTATGTGAATATAAAAACTGAACTAAAAATTAAGTGAATAATAATAAATTTAAAAAGAAAAAGATAAAAACTGAACAAAAAATTATGTGAATATAAAAACTGAACAAAAAATTAAGTGAATATTAATAATAATAAATTCAAAAAGAAAAAGAAAAACTGAACTTAAAATTAAGTAAATATAAAAACTGAACTAAAAATTAAGTGAATATTAATAATAATAAATTCAAAAAAGAAAAAGAAAAACTGAACTTAAAATTAAGTGAATATAAAAACTGAACAAAAAATTAAGTGAATATTAATAATAATAAATTCAAAAAGAAAAAGAAAAACTGAACTTAAAATTAAGTGAATATAAAAACTGAACAAAAATTTAAGAGAATATTAATAATAATAAATTCAAAAAGAAAAAGAAAAAACTGAACTTAAAATTAAGTGAAAAAAAAAAACTATAATAATATATTAAACAAACAAAATGGAAGGAAACGCAACAACACCCCTATCTGACACTAGTATGACGCAAGTAATCAATCAACTAAAAATTGTTGAAAAATTCACTGGAAACAAGAACCATTTATACACGTTCATCAAACGGATCGATTACATATTGTCCCTCTACACCACCAATGATGCGAGGCAGAGGTTAATACTTTTTGGACTTGTCGAAAGCTGCATCAGCAGTGAAGTTATGCTATCTCTTGGCATAAACAATCTCACAACATGGTCGGATCTTCGGAAGCAATTGATCCTAAACTACAAGACGCAAACCAAGAACCACGTCTTATTGGAGGAATTCAGGAGTACCCCATTTAAGGGAAATGTACGAGCTTTCTTAGAAGAAGCAGAACACCGTAGGCAGACATTAATGAGTAAGCTAGAATTAGAAAATAATCTAGATGAAAAAACATTGTATGCACGGTTAATTAAAACTAGTATCGACCACCTAATCCAAAAACTACCTACAGATATTCGCATTCGAATTATAAATTGTGAAATCCCCGACTTAAGATCCTTAATAAATATATTACAGGAAAAAAACATTTATGATGAACCCTGTCTAGAATTAAATCAAATCAAAATAAAACAAGATAAAAGTTTCAAGCCGTCACACCCAAATCCCTATATTCAAAAGTTTCCCACATTTTTTCAACCAAACCATCCTTATGTCCCATATCGACCTTATTCTCAACAACCATATCTTCCATCAATACCAACACCAACACCTAATTATACTAACAATAACATTTTTCCACCTAATCATTATTCACCTCGACCAATGCAACAAACACCTAATTATCCACCTAATCATTATTCACATCGACCAATGCAACCAACACCTAACACGGTCAGACCATTATACCCTACACAAAGATCAATTCTAAGACCGAGCCAATTTGACAATAATCGTTTCGGACAACATGCACAAGTAACTCCACAACAAGCCCCTTTCAATACCCAATCAACAAAACGTGTTAGACCTGCAGAAAGTGGACAAAGTAAAATGAGCATAGACGAAGAAACTAGAAATCAAGAAGAAATTAACTATCACAATTATATGAAACAAGAATATTATAATCAAGTAGCTCCTTATTCTGAACACTATCCTCAATATTACCAAGAACAAAGTTACCCACAAAGCTCAAATGACACATACATACAAACAGCCACAGCCGAACATGAGACAGAACAATTAAATGAAATAGAAATCGAGAAAGCCGAAAATTTTTCAGCTGCCAGCCTCGGAAACCAACAATACATAACTATCACTTATAAGGGCAAAAATTTAAAATGTTTAATAGACACAGGATCTACTGTTAATATGATGACATCTAATATTTTTAATTTACCAATTCATAATACCGATTGTCTTATTCACACCAGTAATGGACCTTTAATAATCACACAAAAAGTAAATGTCCTTTCCAACAACTTGTTCAAGAGTAATAATAATAAATTCAAAAAGAAAAAGAAAAAACTAAACTTAAAATTAAGAAAAAAAAACTATAATAATATATTAAACAAACAAAATGGAAGGAAACGCAACAACACCCCTATCTGACACAAGTATGACACAAGTAATCAATCAACTAAAAATTGTTGAACAATTCACTGGAAACAAGAACCATTTATACACGTTCATCAAACGGATCGATTACATATTGTCCCTCTACACCACCAATGATGCGAGGCAGAGGTTAATACTTTTTGGACTTGTCGAAAGCTGCATCAGCAGTGAAGTTATGCTATCTCTTGGCATAAACAATCTCACAACATGGTCGGATCTTCGGAAGCAACTCATATTAAACTACAAGACACAAACCAAAAATCATGTCTTGTTAGAAGAATTCGGAGCACCCCATTCAAGGGAAATGTTCGAGCTTTTTTGGAAGAGGCAGAACATCGCAGGCAAACACTGATGAGTAAGCTAGAACTAGAAAATAATGTAGATGAAAAAATATTGTATGCACGACTAATTAAAACTAGTATTGACGACTTAATCCAAAAACTACCTACAAATATTTGTATTCGAATTATAAATTGCGAAATTCCCGATTTAAGATCTTTAATAAACATATTACAAGAAAAAAATCTTTATGATGAACCCAGTCTAAATTCAAATCAAATCAAAGCAAAACAAGATAAAAATTTTAAGCCGTCACACCCAAATCCTTATACTCAAAGATTTCCCACATTCCTTCAACCAAACCATCCTTATGTCCCATATCGACCTTACTTTCAGCAACCATATCTTCCACCAATATCAACACCAACACCTAATAATACTAACAATAACATTTTTCCACCTAATCATTATTCACCTCGACCAATGCAACAAACACCTAATTATCCACCTAATCATTATTCACATCGACCAATGCAACCAACACCTAACACGGTCAGACCATTATACCCTACACAAAGATCAATTCTAAGACCGAGCCAATTTGACAATAATCGTTTCGGACAACATGCACAAGTAACTCCACAACAAGCCCCTTTCAATACCCAATCAACAAAACGTGTTAGACCTGCAGAAAGTAGACAAAGCAAAATGAGCATAGACGAAGAAACTAGAAATCAAGAAGAAATTAACTATCACAATTATATGCAACAAGAATATTATAATCAAGTAGCTCCTTATTCTGAATACTATCCTCAATATTACCAAGAACAAAGTTACCAACAAAGCTTAAATGACACATACATACAAACAGCCACAGCCGAACATGAGACAGAACAATTAAATGAAATAGAAATCGAGAAAGCCGAAAATTTTTCAGCTGCCAGCCTCGGAAACCAACAATACATAACTATCACTTATAAGGGCAAAAATTTAAAATGTTTAATAGACACAGGATCTACTGTTAATATGATGACATCTAATATTTTTAATTTACCAATTCATAATACCGATTGTCTTATTCACACCAGTAATGGACCTTTAATAATCACACAAAAAGTAAATGTCCTTTCCAACAACTTGTTCAAGAGTAATAATGAATTCTTTCTACATCAGTTTTCAGCAGATTACGATTTATTAATTGGTAGAAAACTGCTTTCAGAAGCTCAAGCCGTTATAGATTATAAATCACAAACTGTAATTTTATACAATAGAAAGTATAACTTAGTCAACAATATTACGATCACAAACCAAAATCATTTCTTAGCCAATCCTGAAACACAACATAGCGCTGACGAAGACAGTAGTAATTTAATTTGCATTACAGAGAAACCAATAAACACATTCAAAAGACAAATTATATTTTCTAAAGGCATTCCAAATATTAAAAAACAGAATTACTTAAAAAAATAAATAATTCACATTACATATGATAGCATGACTAAAGACAAAGCCGAAAAATATTTAATTGACTATTTTTGTACAAAGACTAGTGTAATGTTTATAGACAGTGATGCAGATTTCGAGATCATTCAAAACGCACACAAAGAAATTATCAACACTAACCATACTAAAATTCTACGAAGTCTCATTCAATAAAAAAATATAAACTCATATGCTGAATTTAAAGAACTTATTTTGAAGACTCATGAAAAACTCTTACACCCCGGAATTCAAAAAACAAATAAACTCTTCTGTGAAACTTACTATTTCCCTAACAGCCAATTACTAACACAAAACATAATAAACGAATGTAACATTTGTAACTTAGCAAAAACCGAACACAGAAATACAAATATGCCGATGAAAATTACCCCCAGGCCCGAACATTGTCGCGATAAATTTGTAATAGACATTTATTCATCCGAAGGCAAACACTATCTTAGTTGCATAGACATTTATTCAAAATTCGCTACTCTTGAAAACATTAAAACAAAAGATTGGATAGAATGCAAGAACGCATTAATGCGTATATTTAATCAGTTAGGAAAGCCAATATTATTAAAAGCTGACCGAGATGGCGCATTTTCCAGCTTAACTCAAGAAATGGCTTGAAAATGAAGGAGTAGAAATACAACTAAATACTACAAAAACAGGAATAGCAGACATCGAACGACTACACAAAACAATAAACGAAAAAATTAGAATAATCAATACTTTAAATGACGAAGAAAATAAACTCAGTAAAATAGAAACCATTCTTTACATTTACAATCACAAAACAAAACATGACACAACTGGACAAACTCCTGCACACATATTCTTATATGGTGGACAACCAAAGTTAGACACTCAAGAAAAAAATGAAAAAGTTATAAATAAAATCAACAGTGACCGACAAGAATACGAAGTCGATACCAGATATCGAAAAGGACCATTACAAAAAGGAAAATTAGAAAATCCCTTTAAAGCCAATAAAAACGTTGAAAAAATAAATCCAGATCATTACCAAATTACTGACAGAAACAGAGTTACACGTTACTATAAAACACAGTTTAAAAAATTAAAGAAAATTAACCAAATTCAAAACCCACAGGTTTCTACTTCATAAGCATACTTCAATCAAACCTTCTACTTGAATTTATATCCCAATTGATTTTCAATCCACTAACACAATCAAAATTATCCCATATCCCGATCACAACTCAACCTGATTACATTACATTTCTATTATGAAAAAGATACAAAGAAATAATAAAATATATTACTTGAAACATAAATTAAAAAACAATATTGCAAAAAAAAAAAAAAAAAAAAAAAAAAAAAAAATAATAATAATAATGTTAATCTTAAATTATAAGCAATAACTATTTTTAACCAGAAGTCGATCTTACACCATTGTATTTCCCAATAGAAATTATTAAAATCAAACTTATAAAGCATAATAATATTGTAAAATTTTATCACAAACTATTATCCTCACATATACAATCATTATAATCACAATAGTCATATTCATAGTTGTAATCTTATACTTTACTTATCTTGTGACCCCATAATATTAAGAAAAACATACAGTTATCGAGATGACACGATCAAATATAATTCTTCTGTGTCACCTTGACTCGCAGGCTCGCCTCTTGAGGAGAGGGAAGTAACATAATCATAATAATTATGTTCACAATACATAAAAAACTGTTCCCATAGCAACGTGCTAGCTCAGCTGAAATTTATTGGAATTGCCAATCCAGAATTAACTGGATAGAAAGAACCGTTGCATCAACGCGTCATGTTGCTAACGCGCCCGACCACCCGAATCCAGAATTTACTAGAAAGAACCGTTGCATCAACGCGTCATGTTGCTAACGCGCCCGACCACCCGAATCCAGAATTAACTAGAAAGAACCGTTGCATCAACGCGTCATGTTGCTAACGCGCCCGACCACCCGAATCCAGAATTAACTAGAAAGAACCGTTGCATCAACGCGTCATGTTGCTGCTGCGTAATTTCAACAGCATATAAATAAGCCTAGGATAAAAATATTCTTTAGTCTTAAGTTGTTTGTGAATAAAGCAAGTTGTCAAGAAAAATACAAATCGTGACTTCGTCTTTAAAAAATCACATCAACGTTACCATTAGCTTTTGGCGTGGTATTAGTTCGACTCAAATTTACTTATATTCAATTATATATATATAAGTTAGTAATTGTTCGGTTTTATTTGTGCTATGTCATGAAATTAAACAATTCCACTTCCGGCGACTCTTCAGATTTAATATCCAATTCAGACTAAAATATGTTTAGACTACAGGGTAAGTGATGTAAGTAAGTAATTAACTGCCGGTGACAACCAGTTGAGAACTCGAAGGACAGAGAGCTGTAAATATAAAGTTAGTGTTGGTAAACGATATATGAGATGATATGTATGGAATTTAGTATCGATATGCCGATGTGCTCTTCAGGCTGATGACTTATTGCTGGTCGGATGAGTCAACTCCTCCTTCTCATGTTTTTTTTACAGAGATCCATTGATGTTAATATGCTCATCGAATGCCAGTAAGAAGGTACCATGGATAAGTTTCTCTACTCCGCTATCCATTCTTATTGTAGCTGTGTCCTCATTTAGTATGATGATTCCATCATCTACCTCTTTCATTGACTGAAGGTGACTGGGACGTGTACTACACTACGCGATGCCTCCAGTGTAGTTGTTGTGCACATGTTGCTGAAGGTAGTTCCTTGCAGAATGTTGAAGTGAGTGTGTGGCAGTACAATTTCAGATTAGTAAAATGTAATTACCGCAGTCTTATTACATACTAAACTATGACTAGGATATTTAATTATAAAGTGTAAAAATGTATGATCTAACAATACATTTATATGGGCTATTTCCAAAAAGTCTATTACAGTTATTACAGTTACATCTGAAGAGTGCGCATTTAAAATTTCTTTTAGGTCATCCGAATCAAGAAAATTACTAGGTTTATTATTTGAATCTAAGCGAGTGCAATTGACAACGTAATGGCCTCAAGTTATAAAATTACAATTCTATTTCTAGTGAGTAATGTGTCGTGAATCAATCTGTTTTTCTTTTGCAAATTTAATGATAATGTTTATAGATTTTGTTAAATTCTTAATTATACCCAGATCCCATTAAAAAGGGGAAAATGCAAAAAAAATAAATGAAAAATTAATCTTGCTTGCCATGGCTCCTGCTCCGGGATGAGCGAATGCGTCCATGGGCCATTCGCCGAGCTTCTTTGCCATCGTGAGTTGCTGTTTGTGTCTAACACTATTACCCTCTTTGAAGCAATTTTGATGCTGCCAATCTGCCGTTTCCACTTTTTTGCGACTGCTGACTAATACAACCTCCGTTTTGTGCGCCGCAAAGTCGAGTCCAGTTCCTGTCAGCTAGTCTCGAATGCGGCTGATACTTGCGCTGCACATATGCTCTGTATCCTTGAGCTCCTTACCTATCGCGACGACGGCTACATCATCAGCAAAGCCAATGCTATGTTCGCCCGCTGAGGGGCGCAGGACTCCAGCTGACACTATGTGAGCTTTGAGGCCCTCATTCGTGTTATAAATAAGTGTCCTTACTCTGAAAGACCTCCTCTCATTACTATTTCTTATAGATATTTACTGATATTATATTGTGCCAGCGTATTCAGTATCACCGGTCCACCAGGACATAGGCGCTTGGTGCCGTGTGAACTGCTTGCGTTGCATTTGGGTCACCATTTGATAATCTCTGACCTCAGCATTGCCAGATGTGCCCAGCGACTGGATGGCCTCGGAGAAGGCATTCGGGTTAAATGTATCCAGCCGAAAAGCCTCCCTTCATAGTGTTGGCGTCCTGCCACCGATTTTGAACAAGATCGCGTAGTGATCGTTGCCCGTAAAGCTATCATAGATTCTCCGCTTTACCTCATGTCAATTATGGAACCATAACCAGCCCGGCAGAAAGTAAACTCATCTCCAGAGTTGAACAGAGCTACATCCAGCGACCTCTGGCATTAGTTGAAAGTCTGCCCCATTCCATGGCCCAAGCGTTGAAATCTCCAGCTATAAAAGCCTCCGGCCTCTTACATCCTCGGCAAGTTCGTCAATCACCGAGGTGAACTCATTGAGCTGCATGCTGCGGGCCAGCAGCTGTATATCCATATACTGCCGTATCGTTGAACCATTGAATGACTTGACATTTGATAGAGCATTCATTGAGTTGCCGCATATCCACAGCGCCACTGAGGTCTGAGGCCCAAGACCTGGGGCAACTGATCATGCAATGAAGGGGCTCACTCAGAATGGCTACGTCTATGCATTTTTCTCTTATAGTCTGCTCGAGCAAATCATGGGCAGCTATACAGTGGTTCAGATTAAGCTGTAGAAACTTCAACAGTTAATTTTTCGGACGCTTCATGGTACGATGGGCACTTAAAGCTACCTGCCGCGTGGTCAGTCTGCTTCTCGCATTTCCGGGCGCAGAGACTACACTTGGCTGGCTTATCACAACGGCATGACCCATCATTCCGCATATGAAGCAGGCACCTTTGTCGCTTTTAAACTTAGCAACGACATGCGCGTAGTCCAGGCATTTGAAGCATCGCTTTGGCTGGTCTGCACAGCGAATACGACAAACCACTCCAACTCGGAGCTTTGCAAGATCTACCAAGGTTCAGGCCTTTCTAACTGTAAGTACGACACTAACGCTTTGCTGTCCACCGAAGACTGGCCGCAGTGACTTAATTGCGTCAGCGGAGATGAAGCCATCTTTCAGCGTTTCTTGATGTCCGCGATAAGCTCGTCCTTGCTTGCTAGAAGCGATATCTCGCGATAACCCTGACAGCCTTAAGCTGCCCATTAGTTTTTTGGGGGCTTGTCTGCACATCGCAGTTTTTGCGGTTGCAGAACAGCTTCGCCGACTTATGCAGCTTGACAAGTCTGGCAGTTTCCAGCACTACTAACAGCTGATAGAGCGATTGCACCTGATGCTGTTTATTTGTCTAGACGTGTCTAAAGTTTGTTGCTAATTTTCGGTCGAAAAAAACGGGAAACTATAAAGTAACGTGGTTCAGGGTATCTCCTAGTCGGGCGCCACCGACTACAGTTTTCTTACTTGTTTAATTGATTTAGTTGTTTTTTAATTTAGAGATGGTTCGTTGTCGCAGTATATAATTCTAGCGTTAAGGTAAAAATTCATCAGCTGTAAAATATGTGGTATAATGTTTTTATGGTTCTTGAAGCTATTGGTTGGACAATTACAAATTTTGAAAATTTTACAAGAGGAGAAATATTTTTTGTCTGTTGGAATCGGTTTTTCATCAATGAATGGTTTTTTTTTTTTTTGCATGTCGGTCATATTTCGTCTTGAAATTTAATGGTGTACCATACGAAGTTAACACTATTTTGGCGAGACCCTTTATTTCGATCTTAATCATGCCCAATGCCTGATAGTGTTTTGAACTTCCTACATAGTCTTCGAAATCTTTATACGCTGTATGTGCGGCTGTACGCCATGAAACATATGTTTAGATCTTTCCCTCAAACTCGGGCACAGATATCATATCTCATATGAATGAATGCGCATGAAGTGCATAGTTTAACTTTAACGACCTCTTGGTGTTTATTTTATTTGGCACAAATTTATTTTTTATATATACTATTATCTTCCAGTTCACTATCAAATTTAACAAGATTTTAATTTTAAACACTCTTAATGGATTTATTATACCCTGAACTCGTTTAAATGGGAAATCAGGGTATAATGTTTCTCTCTTCAAGAGACAGACTCCATAAAGTATGTTGTTGAATGTTATCTATTAAAAACATAGCTCGCAAATAACAGTCGACCATTTTTTTCTTGCGCTCTCGTTGCGAGCACAATATAAAAGTTTATTTCTTTTGCTTTCGCTCTGAGCAAGAGACTTATGCTGTCTTAATTTATGTTTTCTGTTGAGCGTTACGGTTGAGCTCTTTGTATTTCGCTCTTTCAGTTTAAGTGCTTAAAGAGCAGAGCGAGAAAAGCTCGCACAATGACACTCAACAAACAACGATCAAATATTCTATGGTTAGTTTACATATACATATATTGCAAGCAACACATACACACACTGCGCTTGGGCTGCAAGAGGCTTATGTTGTGGACTTTTTTATTCAAACTTTCAGTGAATGATTCTGTTATTGATATGTGTGTATGTTACGAAGCACAAGTCTCTAGTATTTGAAAAGCGTTTTTTGCAAATTTAGGGCGAAGGGGCGTGGCATCAAAAATCCAAAAATTACAAAATGTCTGTATTCACAACAGGAATCTACACAGTGAATTTCATGTCTCTAGTTCTTACGATACGCAAAAGAGAAGAAAAGTTTTCGATAAAAAGAGAACGGGAAGAGTTATCGAATTTTTGAAAAAAAAACTCGTATAGCGTATGGTAGTCAGGAGTATATGTGTCAAATTTCAGCCCTCTAGCTTCTGTGGTTTACGAGATCGCTGCGTTCACACAGACGGACGGACGGACAGGGCTATTTCAACTCAGCTCATCGAGGTGATCAAGAATATATATACTTTGTATGGTCTGCGACGTCTCCTTCTGCCTGTTACATACATTTTCACAAAAACATTATACCCTGATTTCCCATTTTCAATGGGCTCAGGGTATAAAAATGTTGCAGGTTCAAAGTTATAATTTATTCAAATAACTTCGTAACAACAGAAAGCTTGGCAATACGTCTATAATTGGAAATATCAGATCTTCCTCATTTTGTATACAGAGGAATAAAAATGATTCATTCCAAATTGAAGGGAATACTGAGGTATTAACGGACAAATTAAACAGTGTTAATAAACTGACCGCAAAGAAACACTGCATTCTTTAACCACACAACTAGAAATACCATCTGCTCCAGGAGAGAACGATGATTTCAACGTCCGAATAGCGGATAAGATAGAAGTAGAAGAAATTTTTGAAGCAATAATGGTATTTATTTTCATTATAGAATTCAAAGTTTAATGTGAATTGGTTTTGAAAATGGCAGATGAGTAAGTGGAAAGAAGTTGCAATCCACGCTTACGCTTCAAATTTACAAATGAATAAAACCTTTTGGGGTCACGAACAAAAGTTTTTAAAGTCGAAAGAGTCGGAGTAAATCAGCGAGACTTATTACAATGGAATTTAGAAAGACATATAGGAACACAACTGTCTAGGATAGAATTTTAAGTACTATAAAAAATAAAAACTGTTAAATCCATATCAGATGCCTCATATAAAGGGGACCAGACCGTTGCATTAATGAGATCATTAAGCAAAATAAATTACATTTATTAAAACAACGGCGCTGTTTAAATGATAAAGGCGTATAAATTGGTGGACAGTCAATAGATATTAAAACCTCTAAAGTCGGATGATGTATATCCTCAGGAATACAGAAGGGAGGTTATTTTAAAACCATAATGATAGTATCGTCATTAATAAAAACAAGATCAAGAGATCGACTCAAATGATTTGAGATCGAGTTCACCTGAAACATGGAAAGGTTAAACAATTCATCAAAAAGATAATGATCCATTGTTGGAATAAGATGATTTGAATTGAGAGATGAGGTCCAAGAAGTGTTTGGTATATTATTAAAGAATGCAGTGTTTCTTTGGGGTCACCTTTATTAAAACTGTTTAATTTGTCCCTTAATACCTCAATATTCCCTTCAATTTGGAATGAATCATTTATTATTCCTCTGTATAAAAAAGGAGGAAGATCTGATATTTCTAATTACAGAGGTATTGCGAAGCTTTCTATTATCCCGAAGTTATTTGAAAAAATAGTAATTTCGGACTTGCAACATTTTTTCAAATCAATTATAGTTTAATGTGAATTGGTTTTGAAAAGGGCAGATGAGTAAGTGGATTGAAAGAAGTTGCAATCCACGCTTACGCTTCAAATTTACAAATGAATAAAATCTTTTGGGGTCACGAACAAACTGCTTTCTCCAGCGTAAGAGGTAATTCTCATAGCAACGAGAATTTAAAAATTTTTAATTTGACTTGGCTAACGAGTATTTAGAGTAGTTTTTTTTAAAAGAATTTTAAGAAGAGATATATATACCCATAGATTTCTTTAATACAAGATATATGTTAACTATAAACTTGGATAGCAGAAGAGAGAGGGATGTTTTAAGAAGAGTTATTTTTGAAGAGTTATTTTAACTATCAAAAATTTCAACATGATGATGAGAAGGCAAAAGATTCCGAGAGAAAATGGTATTTAACAGCTATTTAAACTTCACTTGTACCGAATCAGAAATTAAAGACACCGGGGAAATTCTATTCCGTATCTTATGTTTGAGTTCATGCACAACAGAGGTGGCCAATATTTGGAGTCACATATAGTTGAGAACAATTCTATAGGTACATTGATTTTAAGCAATTTCACGAGGAGACAAAAAAGCTGTTTAGAAATATTAATCTGATTCGAATACTGTGCCCTCACTGAATTATACATCTTGGAAAAACTTAATTGCAATCAGGGCAAGACCAGCGGAATCTACCGCACCCACTTTTGGGAGCAGCCATGACCGTATCACCATCACGCCCAGAGATGTCAGCACATTTTATGGGCATTAGATTCTCGCACAACCAGCAACCAACAATTGCATTTGTGCAGCATCAGCGGCTTTCCGAAATGAGAATGATTTCTTGCAGCATGGCATATTGGCAATAGGGTGTAGAACAAAACAAAAACCATTAAGAGTGCTCTAGTCAAGACGGCTCGACTAGGGGATATTCTATGCTTAGTTTACAAATACATATATTGCAAGCATGATTGCACATATACACAGTCAGATGCACATACAAGCACACGCTCCGCCAACTGCTCAGTTGACGTAGCGACTTCACTTGGGTAGCAGGACGCCTATACTAAGTCATTAAATGTTTAATAACTTTTTTTGAAGATGAATTTTTTTTAACCAAACTTTTAGAGCGTGATTATGTCATTTATATTTATGCATTTGCCAAAGTACAAGTCTCCAGTGTGTGAAATACGTGATTATTACATTTTTGTGCAAAGGGGACGCGGCATCCAAAATTTAACAAAATCCAAATTGTATTAAACATACATAACACTAAAAATAGAATTTTATAGCTGAATATCGAATTTCGTTTTTAATCGATAACATTAAAACAGGATAACTTATCGAAATTTTATATATATACATAAAAATTTAAAGTCTAGCTTTTATGGATGCTGAGATCGCCGCGTTCACACATACGGACAGATGGACAGACAGACAGGGCTAAATTGACTCGTCTTGTCTCCCTGATGAAGAATATATATACTTTCTGGGGTCTGACACGCCTCCTTCTCCCTGTTACATACATTTAAGTAAAACCATAATACTCTGATTTCATATATTCAATGGTATCAGGGTATATCAAGTAAGAAAACTCAAGTTGGTGGCGGCCGACTAGGGGAAACCCGGAAACCAGCGAAGAGCCGCTATTTCGCGAATACTGTTTCTTTTATATGTATGTACATAACAACCAACATATACACACACCCAGACGCACGCACAACCACATGCTCTGAATATCGATTGCGTTTTCAATCGATAACATTAAAACGGTATAAGTTATCGAAATTTTAAAATAAATTTGACCTGCGCATACTATACAGAAACCTACATAACTAATTTCAAGTCTCTAGCTCGTATGGATGCTGAGATCGCCGCGTTCACACATACGGACAGATGGACAGACAGACTCGTCTTGTCTCCCTGATGAATATATAAACTTTATGGGGTCCGACACGCGTCCTTCTCCCTGTTACATACTTTTAAACAAAACCATTATACTCTGATTTCATATATTCAATGGTATCAGGGTATATCAAGTAAGAATGCTGTAGTCGAGACGGCTCGACTAGGAGGTACCCTGAGCCCTGCGAAGTGTCGATACTTCAAATATTCTATGCTTAGTTTACATATACATATATTGCAAGCAACACATACACACACACAGACGCACGCTCTGCCAACTGCGCAGTTGACGTAGCGACTGCGCTTGGGCTGTAAGACGCCTACGCTATGGGAAATTAAATGTTTAATAACTTTTTTTCTAGAAGGACTTTTTTATTCAAACTTTCAGGGCATGATTATGTTATTCATATGTGTGTATGTGCCGAAGCACACATTCACAACAGGCATCTACACAGTAAATTTCAGGTCTCTAGCTCTTACGGTACGTAAAAGAGACGAAAAGTTATCGAAATTTATCGATAAAAAGAGAACGGGAAGAGTTATCGAATTTTTGAAAATACTCGTATAGCGTATAGTATTCAGGAGTATACATGTCAAATTTCAGCTCTCTAGCTTCTGTGGTTTACGAGATCGCTGCGTTCACACAGACGGACGGACGGACGGACAGACGGACAGGGCTATACATCGAGCTGATCAAGAATATATATACTTTGTGTGGTCTGCGACGTCTCCTTCTGCCTGTTACATACAATTTCACAAAAACATTATATCCTGATTTCCCATTTTCAATGGGCTCAGGGTATAAAAATGTTGCAGGTTCGACCAATTTTGGAATATTGTTCAATTATATGGTCGCCACAGCATAAATTGAATCAGGACCGTATAGAATCGATTCAGAAACAGTTTCTTCTCTTTGCGTTACGCAATCTTAACTGGGATCGTAGCCTTCGCTTACCCTCTTATCATAGTAGGCTTCTTCTTATAGATCTTCCGTCACTATATAGAATCGGTTCAGAAACAGTTTCTTCTCTTTGCGTTACGCAATCTTAACTGGGATCGTAACCTTCGCTTACCCTCTTATCATAGTAGGCTTCTTCTTATAGATCTTCCGTCACTAATAAACCTTAGAACAGTCTTGGGTATTGCTTTTCTACATAATTTGATTAGTGGTAATACTGATTCGCCTGCTCTTTTAAAGCAAATTAATTTTGTAGTTCCTTCTGGTATTTCCCGTCACTTTCGTCCTCTATATTTACCTATATTTACATCTGATTACTCCTTGCATAGTGCGTTTCAGGTCTTATGTGCTACCTATAATAAATATTTTTATGTATTTGCTTCAGAACTCTCTCTTCCTTTAATAAATTCCTTGCTTTCAGCTTACATCAGAGAAATCATACACAGTGCCCAAGCGTGAGAATGCACAGGAATTGGCAATTCTCCCTACTTGTGTTGTGTTTTCTCATTTCTGTAAAATAAATAAATATGTTCTTCTTCTTCCTATTTTTATGGTTAAGCTATGTTTGTAGACTAATTTTTAAACTAAATATTTTTAATTTCTTCACTCCCTATCTTTTATAGTTCAATGATATCAATAACCATATTTGGCTGTGATTCGGGGCATAGCTCGCCGGCATGGCAGCGGGTGGTGATATCATTGATAAAATTTTGTTAATTTTAGGCTTTTACTTTAATTACTTATTAAAAACTCCAATCGGTGGCGGCCGACTAGGGGAAACCCTGAAACCAGCGAAGAACCGCTATTCCGCGAATACTGTTTATTTTATACATATGTATGTACATGACAAGCAATATATACACACACACACAGACTCCGACGCTCTTATGGATGCTGATACCGAATTAGATAGAATTTTATAGCTGAATATCGCTTTCATATTTAATCGATAACATTAGAGAGAGTTCTAAGTTTGTGAGAGTAAGAAGTATTATCGTTTGCGCTCCGTACTTTTATATTTTCTGTGCTTTAAATTGTTTTAATATTTACTTATTGTTGCAGTTATTTAATTGCTGTGATTTGTGCTTCTAAACATAGTGTTTGTTTTGTCACTTACATAGTTTTGTGAGCGTTGGTAATTATATTAAATTTGCAATTTAGTATACATATTTATTCTGTGTATTTTTCTCATTTGCTCTCTTATTTTTACACTTGTTAGTGTGAGTGTTCGCTGTTGATCGCTCACGCTCAGCTTAGTGAGCGATCAACTTTCAGGTGTTATGTGCTACCTATAATAAATATTTTTATGTATTTGCTTCAGAACTCGCTCTTCCTTTAATAAAATCTTTGCTTTCAGATTACCTCAGAGAAATCACACACAGGGCCCAAGAGTGAGATTGCACAGGAATTGGCAATTCTCCCTACTTGTGCTTTGTTTTCTCATTTCAGTAAAATATATAAATATATGTTCTTCTTCTTCCTGTTTTTATGGTTAAGCTATGTTTGTAGATTAATTTTTAAACTAAATATTTTTAATTTCTTCACTCCCTATATTTCATAGTTCAATGATATCACTAACCATATTTGTCTGTGATTCGGGGCATAGCTCGCCGGCGTGGCAAATAAAACACCCCCAGCGGCTGGTGATATCATTGATAAAATTTTGTTAATCTTCGGCTTTTACTTTAATTACGTATTAGTGACACTCGTTTTGTCAACTATAATAAATAAATAAATAAATAAATAAATAAATAAATAAATAAATTAAAACGGGATTGGTTATGAAATTAAAATAAACTTGACCTGCGCATGATATACAGGGACCTACATAAAAAAGTCTCTAGCTCTTATGGATGCACATTCACACATACGGACAGATGGACAGACAGACAGGGCTAAATTGACTCGTCTTGTCTCCCTGATGAATACTTTCTGGGGCTGACACGCCTCCTTCTCCCTGTTACATACTTTAAAACAAAACCATTATACCCTGATTTCATAGATTCAATGGTATCAGGGTATATCAAGTAAGAAAACTCAAGTCGGTGGCGGCCGACTAGGGGAAACCCTGAAACCAGCGAAGAACTGCTATTCCGCAAATACTGTTTCTTTTATATGTATGTACATGACAAGCAACATATACACACACCCAGACGCACGCACAACCACATGCTCTGAATATCGATTGCGTTTTTAATCGATAACATTAAGACGGGATGAGTTATCGAATTTTTAAAATAAATTTGACCTGCGCATGCTATACATAACTTATTTCAAGTCTCTAGCTCTTTTGTATGCTGAGATCGCCGCGTTCATACATACGGACAGATCGACAGACAGACAGGGCTAAATCGACTCGTCTTTTCTCCCTGATGAAGAATATATGTACTTTCTGGGGTCGGACACGCTTCCTGCTCTCTGTTACATTCATTTAAACAACACCATTATACCCTGATTTCCCTTCTTCAATGGTATCAGGCTAGAACAAGTAAGAAGTGTCCAGTCGGTTTAGGCCGACTAGGGGAAACTCTAAATCCAGCGAAGAACCGCTATTCCGCGAATACTGTGTCGTTTATATGTATGTGAATGACAAACAAGATACACACACACCCAGACACATGCTCTGAATATCGATTTCGTATTTAATCGATAACATTAAAACGGGATGGGTTATCAAATTAAAACAAACTTGACCTGCGCATGCTATACAGGGATGTACATAAAAAATTTCAAGTCTCTAGCTCTTATGGATGCTGAGATCGCCGTGTTCACACATACGGACAGATGGACAGACAGACAGGGCTAAATCAATCCGTCTTGTCTATCTGTTGAAGCCCTGAAACCAAGGAAGAGCCGCTATGCCGCGAATACTGTTTCTTTTATATGTATGTACATAACAAGCAACATGTACACACACCCAGACGCACGCACAACCACATGCTCTGAATATTGATTGCGTTTTTAATTGATAACATTAAAATGGGATGAGTTATCGAATTTTTAAAAGAAACTTGTCCTACGCATGCTATACTGGGACCTACATAAAAAATTTCAAGGCTCTAGCTCTTATGGATGCTGAGATCGCCGCGTTCACACATACGGACAGATGGACAGACAGACAAGGCTAAATCGACTCGTCTTGTCTCCCTGAAGAAGAATACAAGTTAACGAGTGTCCCTCGCACTCAGTTTTTTAGACAAAACAACTGCATGCACAAGTGCTGACTTTGCAGAAGCTCATTTCAACGTTCGGGTAGCAACGGTCAGCGGCTGGATACTTTGCATGGGTCGCAAGAGCAGCGTATTAATTATGATGAGTCGGCTTGCCGACCGGATGCTTGTATAAGTTTTCTTGGTAACATTTGATTCTTTTAGCTTTAGTTTGGTTTGTCAAATTACTTTAACTCAGTTCTGTTCGTAGAACGAAGCGAGAAGCTCGTTTAATTAACTTTGCTCCAGCATTAAGCTGCAAAACTTTGAGTTATCAATTCTATATCACTGTACCACAAGGCCAGTGATAAGAGAGACCAGTAATCTCTCCACCGTAATCTTCATAATCATAACCCTACGGAACTCATACATTATCCTAACAGCGCTGGACATCAGCCATAGATACCAGCAGCAACACACAAAGAAGATAATTGGCGCCCAACGTTATATATAAGAACTCACAGGGAATGTTTGAATAGCTGAAGTTGTGGGCATAAACATGTAAGTGGAATGTTCCATAAGTGCTGTTCAAATAAATGTGCTAAAGCGTAGTTGTGATTTGTGTTAAATATTTTTCAAACCAATTGTCACTGCAACGAGGCAGAAATTCCTACAGTTTCACGAATTAATAACAATTAATGCCTCTAGCCGATTGCGCATAATCGGCGTAACAAATCGTTCATGTGGAGTGTCAAGTTACACTTTGTTTTAAAACCTAATGAGCAACTTGTACTCATACAGGGAAACTAAGCAAGAGTACGATAGTGACGACGGGTGGGATTTTGAATCAGAAAATTTTCGCTCAACGCAAAAAAACCCACAAACATGGACGTTAGTCATTTGCAAGCTCTAGTAGCGGGCGCTGTTAGCCAGGCCCTGGCTCAACAGGAAGCAAGGCTAAAGAAAAGATTTGATAGTCGACTTAACCAGTTGAGAGGACAAGTGAACAGTTTGCGCATAGAAGTGCCGCAGGTCGAAGTTTACCAAAGAATATCCGTAGACACAAATATCCCATGTGAAATAAAGCTTGACATTATAAAATAAGTACTCGAATTCAGTGGTTCACAAGATGATTACGTAGCCTGTACGCATTACCAAGCTGTTACAATTATTAAAAACAAAATCAGGGGTCCAGCGAGAGCATTGTTGGTATCGCATAACACGGTACTCAATTTTGACGCTATAATAGCTAATAGCACATATGCCAAAGACTTACCGTCTGCCCTGGCTGTAGCTAGGGAGGCAGAAGCCAGCATAGAGCGTAGCATGTTTGCATCTACATACGCAAAAGCTATGGAAGATAGAACCCAGGCAGTTGAATATAGTAGGAAACAGGGAAAGAATTACGGGGTCGAAAATACCCAAGACAAAAATCCCATTTTCAAAAAACGAAATAAACAGCATAATAGTGTTAATCAGGCTTTTAAAAGGGAACAAGACCAAAAATCAGAGCCTATGGACATAGGATCTACTATGTCAAAATTCAAACAAAACAATTCTTTTGGAAATGGCCAATGTGCCAACGTACCAAATGAAGGAGAGCAGGGCCGAAAAAGGCAAGGTTCCGAACGCATGACTGGCCAAAGGCGCCAGAGATTGCAAAATACTATACAACATGCCACCACTAGCCAAGAGACAGAATATAATACCACTGCCACAGCCGCAGTTGTTGAGGTTGATGAAGATGATGACTCCATAAGTGGCAACGATTCGGTCAATTTTTTAGGGAACGCTCCCGGCTACCGTTCATTGAACGACAGCTGGCTGGGAGGAAACTGAAAATCCTGATCGACACAGGAGCTGCCAAAAACTACATTAAGCCCGTAAAGGAGCTAAGAAATGTAAGTCCGCTCAGCTCCCCTTTTACAGTTAGCTCCATCCACGGTTCTAACAAAATCCACCAGAAGTGGTAAAACAGCTTCATTCTTTTTATTGGATTCTCTAGCTCCATTTGATGGTATAATTGGCTTCAATTTGCTAACGCCGGTGGGAGCGACCTTAAATACTGATAATGGTACAATCAATTATGGTTCTGTGTCCGAAAAGCTACAGCATCATTATTGCGATAATGTTAATTTTACTAACGTAAATGATATTATCGTGCCAGAGGCAGTGAAAAAAGAACTTCTGAATTCTTGAATATCTTGAATAGATCAAAGGCACGACAAGCCAATATGCTCAAAGCTATACCCACATCCAATGGGAGTCGCTGATTTCGTCAAAAAAGAAATCGAAAACTTGCTAGAGAACAACATCATTAGGCCATCGAAGTCGCCCTACAACAACCCAACTTGGATTGTTGATAAAAAAGGTTGCGATGAGCAGGGTAACAAAAATAAGCGCATGGTAATCGATTTTAGGAAACTAAATGAGAAAACCATTGCCGACAAGTACCCAATGCCCAACATCCCCATGATATTGGCAAATTTGGGCAAAGCCAAATACTTTACAACATTGGATCTTAAATCTGGAGACCATCAAATATATTTGGCTGAACACGATCGTGAAAAGACTTCTTTCTCTGTAAAAGGTGGGAAATACGAGTTCTGTCGACTCCCATTCGGTTTGAAAAATGCGGGTATCATATTTCAAAGAGCAATTGACGACGTCTTGCGTGAACAAATTGGTAAAACTTGCTATGTTTACGTAGATGACGTCATTATTTTTTCTGAAAACGAAAATGATCATGTTAAGCATATAGACTGGGTTTTAAAGAGCTTGTTAGATGCAAACATGAGAGTTTCTAGGGAAAAAACTCAATTTTTCAAGCAAGGAGTAGAATACCTTGGGTTTATAGTAACCATGGGTGGCGCAAAAACTGATCCAGAAAAGATAAGAGCCATACAGGATTATCCAGAACCAAAAAGCTTATACGAGCTGAGGTCATTCCTGGGATTAGCCAGCTACTACCGTTGCTTCATAAAAGACTTTGCAGCAATTGCAAGACCTTTGACGAATTTGCTTAAGGGAGAAAATGGGTCCATAAGCAAACATATGTCAAAGAAGACTCCCATTGAATTAAATGATTCACAAATTGATGCATTCGAGAGGCTAAGAAACGTTTTGGCTTCTGAAGATGTAATTCTTAAGTATCCAGATTTCAAGAAGCCATTCGATCTAACGACGGATGCTTCCGCAAACGGTTTCGGTGCTGTTCTATCGCAAGAAAACAGGCGCATCACCATGATTTCTAGAACACTTAAAGAAAGCGAGTCACACTATGCTACTAACGAAAGGGAATTGTTAGCCATAGTGTGGGCTCTTGGAAAGTTGCAACAATACCTGTGTGGTACTAGGGACATAAATATCTATACAGACCACCAACCTGTGACTTTAGCTGTGTCAGACCGCAACCCAAATGCAAAAAAAAAAAAGATGGAAAGCGTATATTGATGAGCATAACGCAAAGATCCACTACAAACCGGGTAAAGAAAACCACGTAGCAGACGCTCTTTCGCGCCAAAATGTGAATGCGCTGCAAAGTGAAGTAGTATCCGATGCGGCAACAATCCACAGTGAGTTATCGGTAACATACACGATAGAAGTTTCGAAAAACCCTGCGAACGTTTTTAGAAACCAAATTTTGGAAGAAGCTCAATTTGCTCTAAAAGGAAATTTTATTCTGTTTGGCGAAAAAACACGCCATTTAATACATTTTACCGGAGAACACAATGTCTTGAACAAAGTAAAGGCGGTAGTTAATCCCAATGTAGTGAATGCATTACATTGTGATCTACCAACACTGGCTAGTATCCAGCACCATTTAGTGCAAAGTTTCCCATCGATAAAATTTCGATACTGTAAGAAAATGGTAGTTGACATTCCTGATAAAACAGAGCAGAGGGAAATAGCAATAACTGAACATAACCGTGCGCATAGGGCAGCACAAGAAAATTGCAATCAAATTTTGGAAGAGTATTCTTTTCCAAAAATGAATAGAATTTTGACAGAAATTGTAGCAAACTGCAAAATCTGTACCCGCTCCAAATATGTCAGGCATCCGAAGAAACAGTTCCTCGGTGAGACGCCAGTTCCGTCACACTCTGGTGAAAGATTGCACATCGATATTTTTTGAACCGACAAAAAGCAGTTTTTGTTGATAAGTTCTCGAAATTTGCAATCGTGCAACCAATAGTTTCTCGTACTATAGCAGATATAAAAGAACCAATCATACAAGCCGTGAATTTTTTTCCAAAAACTAAGATCATTTACTGTGACAATGAAGCGGCATTTAGTTCAGAAACCATTACTTCACTGTTAAAGAACAACTATGGAATCGATGTTGTAAATGCACCCCCATTACACAGTACCTCCAACGGTCACGTAGGTTCATAGTACATTGGCAGAAATTGCCAGGTGTCAGTAACTGGCATGAAACCAATTGAAATAATTCACTCATGAATTTAGGGAGACCATTGCAAACAAGATCGAAAAAGTTCAACAAGTACAGTTAGAAAGCATAAATCCGAACAGACAAAATAGTTTTTGATGTAGGGGAAAAAGTCTTTGTGAAGTCGAACAAGAGACTGGGAAACAAGCTATCACCCCTGTGCACGGAGGAAGTGATCCAAGCAGACCTAGGAACGTCTGTGCTCATTAGAGAGAGGGTGGTCCACAAGGACAACCTGAAATAATACGAGTTTAAGTTAAATAATAAGTTAAGAAATACAATAGATTTAATTTCATTTTTTTTCCTAGATTTTTTAGGCACAGTACTCAAGGTTGTGGCTGGTATACCTGATGCCACGGATTTAGAAAGAATCAAAATTACTGAATCAAAATTGATAGACTCAAACAATAGACAGGTAGCAATAAACTCTGAAACTCAAAAGCAAATAAACCAGCTTACAGATACTGTTAATCAATTATCCTAACACCGCTGGACATCAGCCATAGATACCAGCAGCAACACACACAGAAGATAATTTACATACACTTTATGGGGTCTAAAACGCCTCCTTCTCCCTGTTACATACTTTTAAATAACACCATTATACTCTGATTTCATATATTCAATGGTATCAGGGTATATCAAGTAAGAAACTCAAGTCGGCGGCGGCCGACTAGGGGAAACCCTGAAACCAGCGAAGAACCGCTATTCTACGAATACTGTTTCTTTTATATGTGTGTACATAACAAGCAAAATATACACACCCAGACGCACGCACAACTACATGCTCTGAATATCGATTGTGTTTTTAATCGATAACATTAAAACGGGATTAGTTATCAAATTTTAAAAAAAAGTTGACCTGCGCATACTCTACAGGGACCTACATAACTAATTTCAAGTCTCTAGCTCGTATGAATGCTGAGATCGAATTAGATAGAATTTTATAGCTGAATATCGATTTCGTATTTAATCGATAACATTAGAACGGGATTGGTTATCAAATTAAAAAATAAACTTGACCTGCGCATATACTATACAGGGACCTACAAAACTAATTTCAAGTCTCTAGCTCGTATGGATGCTGAGATCGAATTAGATAGAATTTTTTAGCTGAATATCGATTTCATATTTAATCGATAACATTAAAACGGGATGAGTTATCAAATTAAAACAAACTTGACCTGCGCATGCTATACAGGGACCTACATAAAAAATTTCAAGTCTCTAGCTCTTATGGATGCTGAGATCGCCGCGTTCACACATACGGACAGATGGACAGACAGACAGGGCTAAATCGACTCGTCTTGTCTCCCTGATGAAGAATATATAAACTTTATGAGGACTGACACGCCTCCTTCTCCCTTCATACTTTTAAATAAAACCATTATACTCTGATTTCATATAGTCAATGGTATCAGGGTATATCAAGTAAGAAAACTCAGGTCGGCGGCGGCCGACTAGGGGAAACCCTGAAACCAGCGAAGAACCGCTATTCCGCGAATACTGTTTCTTTTATATGTATGTACATGACAAGCAACATATACACACACACAGACGCCGACGCTCTTATGGATGCTGAGATCAAATTAGATAGAATTTTTATATTTAATTTTCATATTTAATTCAAATAAAATTTGACCTGCGCATGCTATACAGGGACCTACATAAAAATTTCAAGTCTCTAGCTCTTATGGATGCTGAGATCGCCGCGTTCACACATACGGACAGATGGACAGACAGACAGGGCTAAATCGACTCGTCTTATCTCCCTGATGAAGAATATATACACTTTTTGTGGTCTGACACGTCTCCTTCTCCCTGTTACATACTTTAAAACAAAACCATTATACCCTGATTTCATATATTCAATGGTATCAGGGTATAACAAGTAAGAAAACTCAAGTCGGTGGCGGCCGACTAGTGGAAACCCTGAAACCAGCGAAGAACCGCTATTCGGCGAATACTGTTTCTTTTATATGTATGTAAGTTAAAGAGTGCCCCTCGCACAACCAACGGTCACCTGATGTCTTGCATATGTATAAGATCACCGTTATCACTTATGCCCAGTCGGGTCGCCGGCTGTAGTATTGTAGCTTTAGTACATATATTTTGTAGCTCTGTAGTTCTTAGAAACTAAGTACCGTTCGTTTAGCTTACGCCCCAGCTTGCTGGTGGTTCCTAGTTTAGTTTTGTTCTTACAACAAAAGCGAAAGGTTCGTTTAATAAACTCTGCTCCGGCAACAAGCCTTAAATACTTGGAAATAATTATTTCTGCATTGCTGTGGCACAAGCTCAGTGATATGAGAGACAAGTAATCACCATAATCATCCTAAAGAACGGAACCTTACGGAACCTTTGTTCCTACGTCAACAGCTGTAGCTCTGGAGATCGTCTACAGTAATTTAGATACACACACATACTTATATAATTGGCGCCCAACTTTTAAGAATTCCACACCCGGGGTAGAGGATAAGAACTTTAGTTCAGAAAACATGTAAGTGGAATGTTTGATCAATACAGATTAAAAAATTGAATTAAATAAATTGAATGAAATAAAACAAATTGCATAAGTGATCGTGAATCAAGCCGAATATAATATTGGTTTTCTATAACTTTTCTATCTGCTAAAAGCAAGAATATATTAAATTTCTGTTCAAGTCCTGCCCATTGCCGAATATACTTACTCGGCCGTGATTTAATGTGAAGTGTCCCTAAAGAGATCTATTACGAAAAAGCTAATGACTAGTTTTGGCCCGTATAGGGAAGTAAAGAAAGAAATAGGAAGTGATAGTGAAGGTGAAAACGAGTGGGAATACGATCAAGTAGGCTTTCAAGCAACAGTTAACATGGACATGGACCAAGTGCAAGCGTTAGTAGCGAATGTTGTCAGTCAGGCATTAGCGGCGCAAGAAATCAGATTTAATGCGCAGTTTAATTTACTAAAACAAGATATTCAAAAATTACACATAGAGGCACCTCAGGTCGAAACATATCAGAGGATTAGCGTAAATCCAGACATCCAGTGCGATATAAAATTAGACATTATAAAATCAGTGCTCGAGTTCAATGGAACTCAGGATGATTATGTGGCATGGAGACAATCCGCCACAGATGCGTACGAACTTTTTAAGCCATTTGTAGGTAGCAGCGCGCATTATCAAGCTGTTACAATTATAACATACATATACAAATTATATAAGTATGTGTGTATCTAAATTACTGTAGACGATCTCCAGAGCTGCAGCTGTTTACCGTTGTTGCCAGCGTCCGATTTTTCGCCGTCTCTTTACACCCTTTCGCTGTTGACGCGGGAACAAATGTTCCGTAGGGTTCCGTTCTTTAGGATGATTATGGTGGAGAGATTACTTGTCTCTCATATCACTGAGCTTGTGCCACAGCAATGCAGAAATAATTATTTCCAAGTATTTACGGCTTGTTGCCGGAGCAGAGTTTATTAAACGAACCTTTCGACCTAACCTTCAACCTAAGAACAAAACTAAACTAGGAACCACCAGCAAGCTGGGGCGTAAGCTAAACGAACGGTACTTAGTTTCTAAGAACTACAGAGCTACAAAATATATGTACTAAAGCTACAATACTACAGCCGGCGACGCGACTGGGCATAAGTGATAACGGTGATCTTATACATATGCAAGACATCAGGTTACCGTTGGTTGTGCGAGGGGCACTCGTTAACTACTCCCCCCTCAGAAATATGACCGTCCCCGTTCATCTTATAGCGGTCCACGATCGCCTGTATCTTCTGTGAGGCTCGTCTTCTTCTCAAACACTGGTAGAGGAGAATGGAACCGCTGAGACTCAGGCTGAACCCGACCGATGTTACCTCCTTCTGAAGACCATGATGCCGTCATCTACCCTTGTAATACGCTCCAGGTGACTAGGCTGCGTGTTACAATGCGTTGTGCTTCCGGCATGCAATTCGTGTGCGCAGGTGTCATGCGTTGGCAACTTGCAGATCGAGGCGTAAGTTGTTGTGGTGCATCTTGTTACCGCTAAAACGTCGTTGTCGCATTCAGTTACGGTGTCATCTTGAAGCTGAAGTACAGTGTGCTCTGGGGACACCGGGAGAATGTTGACCTTACTATATATAAACTTAATTCTGGGATATTCGATTAAAATGTGGACAATATTTTTGGACTGGAAAATCTTAATATTAGATGCCTCCATCAGGCTAACTATAGGAACTTCTGCGGGATGTTTGATAAGCACAGATTTTAAATCATCGTGATCAAAAATTATTGGATTTATTATGTTGGCTTTTGCAAGAGTGATTGTGAGCATTCAATTTTGGATTTTATTTATTAACATTTTATTTCTAGCCGATAATAACTCGTACAAATGTGGCGTGTCTATTAGATCATTTTTCTTTGCTTTAATTATCTTATTAACTGTTGATTGATTTCTTTGCTGGACGAATGCCAGCGTCGGTAGATCACAGTGTATAGCATTGACCACACTAGGATTAACAACTACGTTAACTTCCTTTAGGATTTCGTTCCTATCAGAAAAGTGAATTTTGTGGCGTGTTTTTTCGCCAAAGAATATGAAGTTTTGTTTTAGAGAGAACCTTGATTCCTCTAAAACTATCTGGTTTCTGAAACAATTCAAAGGTTTCTCAGTAGCTTCTATTGTATAAGTTACAGATAATTCACTATGAATTGTTGCTGCATCGGATACTACTTTACTTTGCAGAGCATTCACGTTCTGTCATGAGAGTGCGTCTGCTACGTGGTTTTCTTTACGCGGTTTGTAGTGGATTTTTGCGTTATGCTCGTCAATATACGCTTTCCATCTTTTTATCTTTGCAATTGGGTTTCTATCAGACACCGCAAACGTTAATGGCTGGTGGTCTGTGTATATGTTAATGTCCCTTGTACCATATAGGTATTGTTGTAATTTTCCCAGGGCCCAAACTATAGCTAATAGTTCCCTCTCGTTGGTGCCATAATGTGATTCACTGTCCTTTAGTGATCTCGAAATCATTGTTATGGGTCTGTTGTCCTGAGACAGTACTGCACTGCCAATGCCAATGGTTTCCTGAAATCTGCGTATCTGAGAGTAACATCCTCTGAGGCTAGAACATTCCTTAATTTTTCGAACGCATCGCGCTCTGGATTACCAAAATCTATGGTTGTTTTCTTTGACATGTGTTTACTGACGGACCCATTCTCTCCTTTCAACAAATTTGTCAATGGCCTTGCAATTGCTTCAAAGTCTTTAACAAAACACCTGTAGTAGCTGGCCAATCCTAGGAATGACCTAAGCTCATACAGGGATTTCGGTTCTGGATATTCTTGTATAGCCTTTACCTTTTCCGGGTCTGTTTTGGCGCCACCCAGAGTCACGATGAACCCTAAGTATTCTACGCTTATTTTGAAAAAATGGGTTTCTCTTTCGAAACTTTCATGATAGCATCGCATAGGCTCTTTAGAATCCAATCTATGTGCTTTACATGATCCTTTTCATTTTCAGAAAAAATTATCACATCGTCTACGTAAACATACAAGATTTTCCAATTTGTTCACGTAGCACGTCGTCTATAGCTCTTTGGAAGATGCTTCCCGCATTCTTCAATCCGAACGGTAGTCTGTTGAATTTATACTTTCCGCCGTTTACGGAGAAAGCTGTTTTCTCGCGATCTTGCTCTGCCAAGTAAATTTGGTGATAGCCGGACTTAAGATCTAACGTCGTAAAGTATTTGGCTTTACCCAAGTTCGAAAATATCATGGATATGTTGGGCATTGGATACTTATCTGCGATGGTCTTTTCGTTTAGTTTCCTAAAGTCAATTACCAGTCGCTTATTCCTGCTCCCACTTTCGTCTAAGCCCTTTTTGTCAACGACCCATGTTGGGTTATTGTAGGGTGACCTTGAAGGCCTAATGATGCCGTTCTGCAGCAAAACTTTAATTTCTTTTTTTACAAAGTCATTGACCCCAATGGGATGCGGATATAGTTTTGAATAAACTGGCTTATCGTCCTCTGTACGGATCGTAGCCACAACAGATGTATTGAACGGCAACGCCTCGTTAGAGGTCGTGAATGCTCTAACTCTGTTCAAAATCATACTCCTAAATTCAGCTTTTACGACTTCCGTACGACAATATCATTCACGTTGGTGAAATTGACGTTGTTACAATAATGATACTGTAGCTTTTCAGATACAGATCCATAATTGATTGTACCATTCATGGTATCTAGGGTTGCTCCTACTTGCGTTAGCAAGTCGAAACCTATAATACCATCAAATGGTGTTAAGGAGTCTAAAAAAAAATTGCTGCTGATTTCCCGAAAATGTTCATTAAACACTTATGGGTTACTTTGTTAGAACCGTGGACGGAACTAACTGTGAAAGGGGAGCTGACCGGGATTACATTTTTTAGCTCCTTTACGGGCTTGATGTAGTTCTTAGCCACTCCTGTATCAATCAATATCTTTAGTTTTCTCCCAGCCAGCTGTCGTCCGACGAACTGCAACCGGGAGCACTCACTAAAAAATTGACCAAGTCATTGTCACTTGCTGTTTCAGATTCATCATGGGCTTCTGCGACAGCGTCTTCGGCTGCCCTATAATAATCTTGGTCTTGGTCATTGTTCGCTTGCTGAATGGTGTTCTGCACACGCTGACGTCTCTGGCCCGTCATTCGTTCAGAACCCTGCCTCTTTTGAGCCTGCGAGTTTTCGATCTGGGTGTTAGCCCCTTGATTCAGTCCAAATGCTGTAGGCTGTCTAAACTTAGTCATGGCAGATCCCGTATCCATTGGTTCTGGTGCTGACCTTTTGTCCTCTTTAGGAGTCTGATTACTGTTGATTTGTTGTTGCTTATTTTGTTTTTTGAAAAATGTGGGTTTCTATCTTGGCCATATTCGGCTACATTGTTTTTCCCCTGTTTATCGTATGAGCGCGCCTGGTATTTGCTATTTTCACTTGACTGATCCCTCCTCCATAGCTTTTGCATACGTGGCTGAAAAAATGCTACGCTCTATACTCGCTTCTGCCTCTCTGGCGAAAGCTAATGCAGATGGCAAATCTCTGGGCTGAGCCGGGAATACCACTGCTTTCAGTGATTTCTTAAGGCCTGAAACGAAGGCATGCAAAGCATCAGCTCTGACTTCTTCGTTGAGGAGTTTTGCCGTATCCGCTTGATGCGTCATCACGATCTTATTCGCAACCAGTGTCAATCTGCGTTCAACCTCATCGTAGTATTCCATGAGGCTGGAATTTCCCTGTCTGACCATATCCAGGTTCTGACGCAAGATCCTAAGTGACGTCTTGTCTGCGTATGTGCAGTCCAACCTTGCTATTATGGCGTCAAAATTTAATACAGTGTTATGTGACACCAATAGTGCTCTTGCTGTACCTCTAATTTTGTTCCGAATAATAGTTACCGCTTGGTAGTGCGCGCTACTACCCACGAATGGCTGAAAAAGTTCATAGGCATCTGTGGCGGATTGTCTCCATGCCACAATCATCCTGAGTTCCATTGAACTCGGGCACTGATTTTATAATGTCTAATTTTATATCGCACTGGATGTCTGGATTTACGCTAATCCTCTGATATGTTTCGACCTGAGGTGCCTCTATGTGTAATTTTTGAATATCTTGTTTTAGTAAATTAAACTGCGCATTAAATCTGATTTCTTGCGCCGCTGACTGACAGCATTCGCTACTAACGCTTGCACTTCATGTCCATGTTAACTGTTGCTTGAAAGCCTACTTGATCGTATTCCCGCCCGTTTTCACGTTCACTATCACTTCCTATTTCTTTCTTTACTTCCCTATACGGGCCAAAACTAGTCATTAGCTTTTTCGTAATAGATCTCTTTAGGGACACTTTACATTAAATCACGGCCGAGTAAGTATATTCGGCAATGGGCATTACTTGAACAGAAATTTAATATATTCTTGCTTTTAGCAGATAGAAATGTTATAGTAAACGAATATTATATTCGGCTTGATTCACGATACAATTATACAATTTGTTTTATTTCATTCACTTTATTTAATTAAATTTTTTAATCTGTATTGATCAAACATTCCACTTACATGTTTTCTGAACTAAAGTTCTTATCCTCTACCCTGGGTGTGGGATACTTAAAAGTTGGGCGTCAATTATATATGTATGTGTGTGTATCTAAATTACTGTAGACGATCTCCAGAGCTGCAGCTGTTTACCGTTGTTGCCAGCGTCCGATTTTTCGCCGTCTCTTTACACCCTTTCGGTCGCCGTAACTGTAACTGCGCTGCAGTTCTAAGGTCTATTCGGTTTTGATCGTAAGTTTGTACTTTATACAATTAAATAGTTATGTTGTTCCACGTCGCTGTAGACGATCTCCAGAGCTACAGCTGTTGACGTGGGAACAAAGGTTCCGTAAGGTTCCGTTCTTTAGGATGATTATGGTGATTACTTGTCTCTCATATCACTGAGCTTGTGCCACAGCAATGCAGAAATAATTATTTCCAAGTATTTATGGCTTGTTGCCGGAGCAGAGTTTATTAAACGAACCTTTCGCTTTTGTTGTAAGAACAAAACTAAATCTAGGAACCACCAGCAAGCTGTGGCGTAAGCTAAACGAACGGTACTCAGTTTCTAAGAACTACAGAGCTACAAAATATATGTACTAAAGCTACTATACTACAGCCGGCGACCCGACTGATACAATTTTTTAGATACAATTTTTTAGCTGAATATCGATTTCATATTTAACCGATAACATTAAAACGGGATGAGTTGTCGAATGTTTTAAAAGAAACTTGACCTGCGCATGCTATACAGGAATCTACATAACAAATTTCAAGTCTTTAGCTCGTATGGATGTTGAGATCGAATTATATTAAAAAGAGAGAGTTCAAAAGAGAGAGTTCTAAGTTTGCGAGAGTAAGAAGTATTTTCGTTTGCGCTCCGTACTTTTATTTTTTCTGTGCTGTAAATTTTTTGAATATTTACTTATTGTTGCAGTTATTTAATTGCTGTGATTTGTGCTTTTAAACATAGTGTTTGTTTTGTCACTTACATAGTTTTGTGAGCGTTGGTAATTATATTAAATTTGCAATTTTCGTTTTCGTTTTATTATACATACATATCTATTCTGTGTATTTTTTCTCATTTGCTCTCTTATTTTTACACTTGTTAGTGTGTGTGCTCGCTGTTGATCGCTCACGCTCAGCTTAGTGTTTGTTTTTGTCATACGAAATTTTTGTTCGTTTTTATCGCTGTATCTTCTCTCCCGCTCTATTTACTGTATCATGTGAGGCTGTGTCTGCTTTTATTGAAAGCAAAACTAAAGCTAAGGTTTTTATTTCGAAGTTCAATTTTACTACTCCTCGTGAAATTGCTTCATTTAAAATAAATGTACCTATAGAATTCTTCGCAACTATATGTGATTCCAAGTTTTGGCCACCTCATGTAGTTGTGCATGAATTCAAACAGAAGATTCAGAACAGAATTTCCCCAGTCTCTTTGATTTCTCATTCGGTACAACCTTCATCTGAGGCTGTATCAAAAAACTAATTTCACCATCTTCTCCGCATCCTTAATATACCAAAATGTTCGTGGCCTTAATTCCAAATTAAGAAGTCTTTTTCTGTATAGCTTTAGTGCAAAATCTGAACTTATTGCCCTCACTGAGACATGGTTAACTCCAAATGTTTATAACAGTGAGGTTCTTTCAGATAATTTCGCTATTTATAGACTTGATCGTTTGTCACGTAGAGGGGGTGGAGTTTTAATAGCTGTTAAATCCCACTTTCTCTCGGAATCTTTTACCTTCTCATCACTTCACAATGTTGAGATTATTGGAGTTAAAATAACTCTCCAGTCTTGTTCCCTGTACGTTACTTTTTCATATATACCTCCCTCTTCTGATTTACAAGTTTATAGTCAACATATATCTTGTATTAAAGAAATGTATGGGTATGTTCAAGATAACGACCTGTTTCTGTGATTTTAATATACCAAACACTTCTTGGGCCTCATCTCTCAATTCAAATCATCTTATTCCAACAATGGATCATTATCTTTTTGATGAATTGTTTTACCTTTCCATGTTTCAGATGAACTCGATCTCAAATCATTTGAATCGATCGCTTGATCTTGTTTTTACTAATGATGATACCATCATTAGGGTTTTAAGATCAACTCCCTTTTGTATTCCTGAGGATATACATCATCCGACTTTAGAGGTTTTAATACCTATTGACTGTCCACTAATTTCAACGTCCTTATTATTTAAACAACGTCGTTGTTTTAATAAATGTAATTTATTTTGCTTAATGATCTCATTAATGCAACGGACTGGTCCCCTTTGTATGAGGCAACTGAGGTCGATTTAGCAGCTTCTATATTTTATAGTACTTTAAATTCTATTCTATACAGTTGTGTTCCTATATATATTTCTAAATCCCTTTCCAATAAACCACCCTGGTTTACTCCGACTCATTCGAATTTAAAAAATATTAAATATAAATATTTTAAAAAGTTTAAAAAGTCGGGCTCAATTGTTGATTGGTCTAAATACTCTTTAGCTAAGTCAAATTTCAATATTTTTAACTCTCGTTGCTATGACAATTACATCTTACGCTGTAGAAGGCAGTTTGCTAGTGACCCTAAAAGGTTTTGTTCATTTGTAAATTCGAAGCGTAAATATTTTGCCCTCTTCATTTTTCTTCGGTTTAGACAAGACCTGTAATGATCAAGATGCCTCTGATCTATTTGCAGATTTCTTCCAATCCACTTACTCTTCTGCCATAACCTATACCAAATCACATTCAACTTTGAATACTATAATGAATGTAAATTCTATATTTGCTTCAAACATTTCGTCTCCCTCTCTCTTATCCGCTATTCGGACGTTGGAATCATTGTTCTCTCCTGGAGCAGATGGTATTCCAAGTTGTTTGATTAAAGAATGCAGTGTTTCTTTGCGGTCACCTTTATTAAAACTGTTTAATTTGTCCCTTAATACCTTCAATTTGGAAAGAATCATTCCTCTGTATTCCTGTATTCCTCTGTATAAAAAAGGAGGCAGATCTGATATTTCCAATTATAGGGGTACTGCGAAGCTTTCTGTTATCCCGAAGTTATTTGAAAAAATAATAACTTCGAACTTGCAACATTTTTGCAAATCGATTATTTCACCATCTCAGCATGGCTTTGTTCAGAATCGATCAACCTCAACTAACCTATTAGAATTTTCATCTCTAATCAACGAAAGCTTTTTAAATAAAATGCAGACTGATGTTATATATAATGACTTCAGTAGGGCATTTGACTCAGTTCAGCATGATATTTTACTTCAAAAGCTTGACCATCTCGGATTTTCGGGTAGAACCCAAAGAGTTTTGTTGAGAACATCTATTTCGAAGGTCATATTTGTCTCATCGGGTGTGCCTCAGGGTAGTCATTTGGGCCCTCTTCTATTCTCCCTTTTTATAAATGACCTTCCGAATTGTATTTCTCATTCAAAGGTTTTTATGTATGCAGATGATGTAAAACTCTGTCTCTCATACAACAATTCACTGGATCATCTACGATTACAAGATGATCTTGATTCCTTTCAATGTTGGTGTAAGGCTAATCAATTGCAGCTGAATTGTTCTAAATGTATGACAATGACCTTTAGTCGAGTTTGTCCATATACTGCTCATTATACAATCAATAATGATTCCTTGCAACGTATTTCCACAGTGAAAGATCTTGGGGTTCTCTTTGACTCTAAATTTAGTTTCAATGCCCATATATCAACCATCATTAATGAAGCCAAAAGTGTTTTAAACGATGGTCGTTTGTTACCAAACTCCTTTTTGTTTCGCTGGTTCGACCAATTTTGGAATATTGTTCAATTATATGGTCGCCACGGCATAAATTGTATCAGGACCGTATAGAATCGGTTCAGAAACAGTTTCTTCTCTTTGCGTTACGCAATCTTAATTGGGATCGTAACCTTCGCTTACCCTCTTATCATAGTAGGCTTCTTCTTATAGATCTTCCGTCACTAATAAACCGTAGAACAGTCTTGGGTATTGCTTTTCTACATAATTTGATTAGTGGTAATACTGATTCGCCTGCTCTTTTAAAGCAAATTAATTTTGTAGTTCCTTCTCGTATTTCCCGTCACTTTCGTCCTCTATATTTACCTATATTTACATCTGATTACTCCTTGCATAGTGCGTTTCAGGTCTTATGTGCTACCTATAATAAATATTTTTATGTATTTGCTTCAGAACTCTCTCTTCCTTTAATAAAATCCTTGCTTTCAGCTTACCTCAGAGAAATCATACACAGTGCCCAAGAGTGAGAATGCACTCCCTACTTGTGTTGTGTTTTCTCATTTCTGCAAAATATATAAATATGTTCTTCTTCTTCCTGTTTTAATGGTTATGCCGTGTTTGTAGTTTAATTTTTAAACGAAATATTTTTAATTTCTTCACTCCCTATCTTTCATAGTTCAATGATATCACTAACCATATTTGGCTGTGATTCGGGGCATAGCTCGCCGGCATGGCAAATAAAACACCCCTAGCGGGTGGTGATATCATTGATAAAATTTTGTTAATTTTAGGCTTTTACTTTAATTATTTATTAGTGACGCTCGTTTTGTCAACTATAATAAATAAATAAATAAAAACTCCAATCGGTGGCGGCCGACTAGGGGAAACCCTGAAACCAGCATAGAAGCGCTATTTCGCGAATACTGTTTCTTTTATATGTATGTACAAAGCAAGCAACATATACACACACCCAGACGCACGCACAACCACATGCATATTTGAGAGATGCTCTTCTCTTACTTCTCAAACGAGGTATATAAGGAGAAGGATTTAAAAGAATAAAACAGTTCAATTTTTGTGCTCAAACTATAACGTTGTACCATTATTTACATTTTAGTCTTTCGAGCATTCTATTGTCTCCCCCACCAGCGGTAAGAGACTTATAATATTTAACCAGCTGCTTAGACTCTACAGTTCGGTAGCTAAGGTAGCAATATAAAATATTCTGTCTTTTTCCCCAACCGTGGTAAGAAACACAGGAAACTATAACGTTGGACCATTATTTACATTTTGGTCCTTCGAGCATTCTATTGTCTCCCCCACCAGTGGTAAGAGACTTAGAATTTTTAACCAGCTCCTTAGACTCTAGAGTTCGGTGGCTAAGGTAGCAAAATAAAATATTCTGTCGTTTTCCCCCACCGTGGTAAGAAACACAGAAAACTATAACGTTGGACCATTATTTACATTTTGGTCCTTCGAGCATTCTATTGTCTCCCCCACCAGTGGTAAGAGACTTAGAATTTTTAACCAGCTCCTTAGACTCTACAGTTCGGTAGCTGAGGTAGCAAAATAAAATATTCTGTCGTTTTCCCCCACCCGTGGTAAGAAACACAGAAAATAACAATTAACACTCAAGGGTAAAAAAAAAAAAAAACCCTAAGAGTTGTTTTAAAAAACAAAAACCGAAAAAAAAACAAGTAAGAATGCTCTAGTCGAGACGGCTCGACTAGGAGATACCCTGAGCCCTGCGAAGTGCCGATACTTCAAATATTTTATGCTTAGTTTACATATACATAGACTGCAAGCAACACATACACACACACAGACGCACGCTCAAGCATACGCTCTGCCAACTGCGCAGTTGACGTAGCGACAGCGCTTGGGCTGCATGAGGCTTATGTTGTGGAAATTAAATGTTTAATACCTTTTTTTCTAGCAAGACTTTTTTATTCAAACTTTCAGGGCATGATTATGTTATTCATATGTGTGTATGTGCCGAAGCACAAGTCTCTAGTATTTGAAATGCGTTTTTTGCAAATGTAGGGCGAAGGGGGCGTGGCATTCAAAATACAAACATTACAAAATGTTTGTATTCACAACAGGCATCTACACAGTGAATTTCATGTCTCTAGCTCTTACGATACGTAAATGAGACGAAAAGTTATCGAAATTTATCGATAAAAAGAGAACGGGAAGAGTTATCGGATTTTTAAAAAAAACTCGTATAGCGTATGGTATTCAGGAGTATACATATCAAATTTCAGCTCTCTAGCTTCTGTGGTTTACGAGGTCGCTGCGTTCACACAGACGGATGGACGGACGGACGGACGGACGGACGGACGGACAGACGGACAGGGCTATTTCAACTCAGCTCATCGATCTGATCAAGAATATATATACTTTGTATGGTCTGCGATGTCTCCTTCTGCCTGTTACATATATTTTCACAAAAACATTATATCCTGATTTCCCATTTTCAATGGGCTCAGGGTATAAAAATAGAAGGTAAAATTAAAAGTATCATTGAAATACAGTCGTGTTCAAAACAGGTTGTTGATACCGGGACAGTAATAATGTAAAATAATGCAGAAACAAGCCGACAATTTTGAACAAAATTTAAATCAGCTCAGGGTATATTTAGAAGAAACCGAAAAGGGGTTAAATAATTCTACCTTGAGATGGAGTAACATCAGAAAAAACAAAATTAATTTACTTTGGAGTAGGATCCAAGAAAAAATAAATTATTTTACTTCGCCCACACTTTGTTGAGAAAGTTCAACAAAGAAACGCTGCAGCTCTATGAATCTCAGGTCAAAAAGACAAAAGAAATTCAAGAGTTGTCAGATGTAATGGAATTTTTGGAACAGCGTTATAATTCTATAACTTCATTGAGTAATGAAGAAAGAAATGAAAATTCTAACAATAAATTTAATAAAAATTCAAATGGGATAGTAAAATTAGACGGACTTCTTGCACAGAATACGGAGTTTGGTTGGGTAGTATAAGGGTGTACAAAATCAAAAAGAAGTACAGTGATAACAGCAACCACTATGAAAGTTGAAAATTTAGAAAAAATTTGGGAAATGGATTCAGATAATGGATTGTAGGTGCTGCAAGAACGCTAGACCAAGAGTATAAACAGGCTTTAGTAGACAATAATACAATCGCTCCTTTATTAGAAAACGAGGGGATTAGTTGGCACTTTATTCCCCCGGCAGGACCTCACTTCGCAGGTATTTGGGAAGCCGGAGTTAAATCGGTAAAATATCATTTGAAACAAATAATTGGTGATAGCAGCTTAACTTTTGAAGAAATGTCAACCTTACTATGTCAAATTGAAGCGATATTAAACTCACGACCTTTATACACAATAGGAGATGATATAGATGATTTAGAAGTACTAACACCAGGACATTTTCTTATTGGTAGACCGAATTTAGATGCAGTAGAAAATGTAAACGAAGAAATAATAACCTTGCCAGAATAATGTATTTTGACATTAAAATCAGATTATACGGCTAGAACTTTGGACAAAATACTAATGGCAAATTACATACTTCACTCTGAAAGTTACGAAACGGTATCAACTCTCTATATAAGTAATATAAGTGAAATACCCAAAATTGTATGGGATCCACTAAAAACCCCAATTATTAATCATACTTTAGAACTAGATCAATTAAAAAACAAACTTAGACAAATAAAAAATCATAATTTTAAAATAAATTCTCTTAAATGGCATCACGCGACCGGTCACATATCCTTAGGACTTGGTATGATAATTATAATAATTATAATAATATATATTAAGAGAAAATTACATGTACGCAGACGATTACAAGCCATAGCTTTTCCAAAAATTCAGTACGTGTGATCCTCTTTCATGTTCGTAAGAGACGCCTGAAATAAGATAAGACTAACATAGAATTCAAGTGTTTGCATTAGCATTTTAACCTTTTCTCTGTTATCTTCACTTTCTCGGCCCTTGGCAGAATGTTCAAGCATGAACACAGATCTCGCCATGTGGTGACAACATAAAAATAGATTACAAAACGTAAACGACCCTTAAGATATTGTTACAAAATTCTCTTCCAGCTCCTTAGACTCTACAGTTCGGTAGCTGAAATAAGATAAGACTAACATAGAACTCGAGTGTTTTCATAGGACACATGTTAGAATGTAAGAAATGTCAATGTATTTGAGACATGCTCTTCCCTTACTTCTCAAACGAGGTATTTAAGGGGAAGGATTTAAAAGAATAAAACAGTTCAATTCTTGTGCTCAAACTATAACATTGTACCATTCTTTACATTTTGGTCCTTCGAGCATTCTATTGTCTCCCCCACCAGTGGTAAGAGACTTAGAATTTTTAGCCAGCTCCATAGACTCTACAGTTCGGTAGCTAAGGTAGCAAAATAAAATATTCTGTCGTTTTCCCCCACCACAAAAACATAAACCGAAAAAAAAAAATAAGGTTTATGTTTCAAAATTTTTTATACACAAAAAATTATAAAGCGTTCCGAGGCTATAACATCGAAAAGTCTACAAAAAAACAAATAAGAATGCTCTAGTCGAGACGGCTCGACTAGGAGATACCCTGAGCCCTGCGAAGTGCCGATACTTTAAATATTCTATGCTTAGTTTACATATACAAATAATGCAAGCAACACATACACACACACAGACGCACGCTTAAGCACACGCTCTGCCAACTGCGCAGTTGACGTAGCGACAGCGCTTGGGCTGCAAGAGGCTTATGTAGTGGAAATTAAATGTTTAATAACTTTTTTTCTAGCAGGACTTTTTTATTCAAACTTTCAGGGCATGATTATGTTATTCATATGTGTGTATGTGCCGAAGCACAAGTCTCTAGTATTTGAAATGCGTTTTTTTGCAAATTTAGGGCGAAGGGGCGTGGCATCCAAAATCCAAAAATTACAAAATGTTTGTATTCACAACAGGCATCTACAAAGTGAATTTCATATATCTAGCTCTTACGGTACGTAAAACAGACGAAAAGTTATCGAAATTTATCGATAAAAAGAGAACGGGAAGAGTTATCGAATTTTTGAAAAAAAAACTCGTATAGCGTATGGTATTCAGGAGTATACATGTCAAATTTCAGCTCTCTAGCTTCTGTGGTTTACGAGATCGCTGCGTTCACACAGACGGACGGACGGACGGACAGACGGACAGGGCTATATCAACTCAGCTTATCGAGCTGATCAAGAATATATACACTTTGTATGGTCTGCGATGTCTCCTTCTGCCTGTTACATACATTTTCACAAAAACATTATACCCTGATTTCCCATTTTCAATGGGCTCAGGGTATGAAAACTCCAATTGGTGGCGGCCGACTAGGGGAAATCCTGAAACCAGCGAAGAGCCGCTATTCCGCGAATACTGTTTCTTTTATATGTATGTACACAACAAGCAACATATACACACACCCAGACGCACGCACAACCACATGCTCTGAATATCGATTGCGTTTTTAATCGATAACAACATTAAAACAGGATGACTTATCGAATTTTTAAAAGAAACTTGACCTGCGCATTCAATACAGGGACCTAAATAAAAAATTTCAAGTCTCTAGCTCTTATGGATGCTGAGTTCGCCGCGTTCACATATACGGACAGATGGACAGACAGACAGGGTTAAATCGATTCGTCTTGTCTCTCTAATTAATAGTTTCTGGGATCTGACATGCCTCCTTCTCCCTGTTACATAATTTAAAACAAAACCTTTATACCCTGATTTCATTTATTCAATGGTATCAGGGTATATCAAGTAAATGTAAGAATGCTCTAGTCGAGACGGCTCGACTAGGAGATACCCTGAGCCCTGCGAAGTGCCGATACTTTAAATATTCTATGCTTAGTTTACATATACAAATAATGCAAGCAACACATACACCCACACAGACGAACGCTTAAGCACAGGCTCTGCCAACTGCGCAGTTGACGTAGCGACTGCGCTTGGGCTGCAAGGGGCTTATGTTGTGGAAATTAAATGATTAATAACTTTTTTTCTAGAAGGACTATTGTATTCAAACTTTCAGGGCATGATTGTGTTATTCATATGTGTGTATGTGCCGAAGCACAAGTCTCTAGTATTTGAAATGCGTTTTTTGCAAATTTAGGGCGAAGGGGGCGTGGCATCCAAAATCCAAAAATTACAAAATGTCTGTATTCACAACAGGAATCTACACAGTAAATTTCATATCTCTAGCTCTTACGGTACGTAAAAGAGACGAAAAGTTATCGAAATTTATCGATAAAAAGAGAACGGGAAGAGTTATGGAATTTTCGAAAAAAAAACTCATATAGCGTATAGTATTCAGGAGTATACATGCCAATTTTCAGCTCTCTAGCTTCTGTGGTTTATGAGATCGCTGCGTTCACACAGACGGACGGACGGACGGACAGGGCTATATCAACTCAACTCATCGAGCTGATCAGGAATATATATACTTTGTATGGTCTGCGACGTCTCCTTCTGCCTGTTACATACATTTTCACAAAAACAATATACCCTGATTTCCCATTTTCAATGGGCTCAGGGTATTAAAACTCCAGTCGGTGGCGGCCGACTAGGGGAAACCCTTAAACCAGAGCCGCTATTCCGCGAATACTGTTTATTTTATATGTATGTACGAACCATGCAACATATACACACCCAAACGCACGCACGACCACATGCTCTGAATATCGATTGCGTTTTTAATCGATAACTTTAAAACTGGATTGGTTATCAAATTAAAATAAACTTGACCTGCGCATACTATACAGGGACCTACATAAAAAATTTCAAGTCTCTAGCTCTTACGGATGCTGAGATCGCCGCGTTCACACATATGGACAGATGGACAGACAGACAGGGCTAAATCGACTCGTCTTGTCTCCCTGATGAAGAATATATACACTTTATGAGGACTGACACGGCTCCTAATCCCTTCATACTTTTAAATAAAACAATTATACTCTGATTTCATATATTCAATGGTATCAGGGTATATCAAGTAAGAAAACTCAAGTCGGTGGCGGCCGACTAGGGGAAACACTGAAACCAGCGAAGAACCGCTATTCCGCGAATACTGTTTCTTTTATATGTATGTACATAACAAGCAACATAGACACACACAGACGCACGCACAACCACATTCTCTGAATATCGAATGCGTTTTTAATCGATAACATTAAAACGGGATGACTTATCGCATTTTTAAAAGAAACTTGACCTGCGCGTGCTATACAGAAACCTACATAACTAATTTCAAGTCTCTAGCTCGTATGGATGCTGATATCGAATTATATAGAATTTTATAGCTGAATATCGATTTCTTATTAAATCGATAATATTAAAACGGGATTGGTTATCAAATTAAAATAAACTTGACGTGCGCATGCTATACAGGGACCTAAATAAAAAATTTCAAGTCTCTAGCTCTTATGGATGCTGAGATCGCCGTGTTCACCCATACGGACAGATGGACAGACAGACAGGGCTAAATCGATTCGTCTTGTCTCCCTGATAAAGAATATATATACTTTATGGGGTCTAACACGCCTACTTCTCTCTGTTACATACTTTTAAACAAAACCATTATACCCTCATTTCATATATTCAATGGTATCAGGGTATATCAAGTAAGAAAAATCCAGTCAGTGGCGGCAGACTAGGGGAAACCCTGAAACCAGCGAAGAGCCGCTATTCCACGAATACTGTTTCTTTTATATGTATGTACATAACAAGCAACATATACACACACCCAGACGTACGCACAACCACATTATCTGAATATCGATTGCGTTTTTAATGGATAACATTAAAACGGGATGAGGTTTCGAATTTTTAAAAGAAACTTGACCTGCGCATGCTATACAGAAACCCACATAACTAATTTCAAGTCTCTAGCTCGTATGGATGCTGAGATCGAATTAGATAGAATTTTATAGCTGAATATCGATTTCATATTAAACCGATAACATTAAGACGGGATGAGTTATCGAATGTTTTAAATCAAACTTGACCTGCGCATGCTATACAGGGATCTACATAACAAATTTCAAGTGTCTTGCTCTTATGGATGCTGATATCGAATTAGGTAAAATTTTATAGCTGAATATCGATTTCATATTAACCGATAACATTAAAATCGGATAAGTGATCGAATTTTTAAAAGAAATTTGACCTGCGCATGCTCTACAGAGACCTACATAACTAATTTCAAGTCTCTAGCTCTTATGGATGCTGAGATCGCCGCGTTCACACATACGGACACCTTAATAGTATTTTATAGCTGAATATTGATTTCATAACATTAAAACGGGATTGGGTATCAATTAAAATAAACTTGACCTGCGCATGCTATACAGGGACCTAAATAAAAAATTTCAAGTCTCTAGCTCTTAGGGATGCTGAGATCGCCGTGTTCACACATACGGACAGATGGACAGACAGACAGGGCCAAATCGACTCGTCTTGTCTCCCTGATGAGTATAAATACTTTATGGGGTCTGACATGCCTCCTTCTCCCTGTTACATACTTTTAAACAAAACCATTATACCCTGATTTCATATATTCAATGGTATCAAGTAAGAAAACTCCAGTCGGTGGCGGCCGACTAGGGGAAACCCTGAAATCCAGCGAAGAGCCGCTATTCCGCGAATACTGTTTCTTTTATATGTATGTACATAACAAGCAACATATACACACACCCAGACGCACGCACAACCACATGCTTTGAATATCCATTGCATTTTTAATCGATAACATTAAAACGGGATTGGTTATCAAATTAAAAGAAATTTGAGCTGCGCATGCTATACTGAGATCTACATAAAAAATTTCAAGTCTCTTGCTCTTATGGATGCTGAGATCGAATTAGATAGTATTTTATAGCTGAATATTGATTTCTTATAACATTAAAATCGGGATTGGGTATCAAATTTAAAAGAAATTTGACCTGCGCATGCTATACAGCGAGCTACATAACTAATTTCAAGTCTCTATCTCTTATGGATGCTGAGATCGCCGCGTTCACACATACGGACAGATGGACAGACAGACAGGGCCAAATCGACTCGTCTTGTCTCCCTGATGAGTATATATACTTTATGGGGTCTGACACGCCTCCTTCTCCCTGTTACATACTTTTAAACAAAACCATTATACCCTGATTTCATATATTCAATGGTATCAGGGTATATCAAGTAAGAAAACTCCAGTCGGTGCCGGCCGACTAGGGGAAACCCTGAAACCAGCGAAGAGCCGCTATTCCGCGAATACTGTTTCTTTTATATGTATGTACATAACAAGCAACATATACACACACCCAGACGCACGCACAACCACATGCTCTGAATATCGATTGCGTTTTTAATCGATAACGTTAAAACGGGATGAGTTATCTCATTTTTAAAAGAAATTTGACGTGCGCGTTCTATACAGACATACATAACATAACTAATTTCAAGTCTCTTGCTCTTATGGATGCTGAGATCGAATTAGATAAAATTTTATAGCTGAATATCGATTTTGCATTTAATCGATAACATTAAAACGGGATTGGTTATCAAATTAAAATAAACTTGACCTGCGCATGCTATACAGGGACCTACATAAAAAATTTCAAGTCTCTAACTCTTATGGATGCTGAGATCAGACCAGATCAGATCAGAGATCAGACAGACAGACAAGGCTAAATCGACTCGTCTTGTCTCCCTGATGAAGAATATATATACTTAATGGGGTCTGATACGCCTCCTTCTCCCTGTTACATACTTTTTAACAAAACCATTATACCCTGATTTCATATATTCAATGGTATCAGGGTATATCAAGTAAGAAAACTCCAGTTGGTGCCGGCCGACTAGGGGAAACCCTGAAACCAGCGAAAAGCCGCTATTCCGCGAATACTGTTTCTTTTATATGTATGTACATAACAAGCAACATATACACACACCCAGACGCACGCACAACCACATGCTCTGAATATCGATTGCGTTTTCAATCGATAACACTAAAACGGGATGACTTATCGAATTTTTAAAAGAAATGTGACCTGCGCATGCTATACAGACATACATAACATAACTAATTTCAAGTCTCTTGCTCTTATGGATGCTGAGATACGAATTCGATAAGAATTGTATAGACTGAATATCGATTTTTGTATTTAATCGATAACATTAAAACGGGATTGGTTATCAAATTTTTAAAAGAAACTTGACCTGCGCATGCTATACAGGGACCTACATAAATAATTTCAAGTCTCTAGCTCTTATGGATGCTGAGATCGAATTAGATAAAATTTTATAACTGAATATCGATTTCATATTCAATCGATAACATTAAAACGGGATTGAGTTATCAGAATTTTTAAAATGAAACTTGACCTGCGCATTCTATACAGGGACCTACATAAAAAATTTCAAGTCTCTAGCTCTTATGGATGCTGAGATCGCCGCGTTCACACATACGGACAGATGGACAGACAGACAAGGCTAATTCGACTCGTCTTGTCTCCCTGATGAAGAATATATATACTTTATGGGGTCTGACACGCCTCCTTCTCTCTGTTACATACTTTTAAACAAAACCATTATACCCTGATTTCATATATTCAATGGTATCAGGGTATATCAAGTAAGAAAACTCCAATCGGTGGCGGCCGACTAGGGGAAACGCTGAACCCAGCGAAGAGCCGATATTACGCGAATACTGTTTATTTTATATGTATGTACATAACAAGCAACATATACACACACCCAGACGCACGCACAACCACATGCTCTGAATATCGATTGCGTTTTTAATCGATAACATTAAAACGGTATTGGTTATCAAATTAAAATATACTTGACCTGCGCATGCTATACAGGGACCTACATAAAAAATTTCAAGTCTCTAGCTCTTATGGATGCTGATATCGCCGCGTTCACACATACGGACAGATGTACAGACAGACAAGGCTAAATCGACTCGTCTTGTCTCCCTGATGAGTATATATACTTTATGGGGTCTGACACGCCTCCTTCTTCCTGTTACATACTTTTAAACAAAACCATTATACCCTGATTTCATATATTCAATGGTATCAGTCTATATCAAGTAAGAAAATTCAAGTCGGTGGCGGCCGACTAGGGGAGACCCTGAAACCAGCGAAGAGCCGCTATTCCGCGAATACTGTTTCTTTTATATGTATGTACATAACAACCAATATATACACACCCCCAGAGGCACGCACAACCACATGCTCTGAATATCGATTGCGTTTTTAATCGATAACATTAAAACGGGATTGGTTATCAAATTTTAAAATATACTTGACCTGCGCATTCTATACAGGGACCTACATAAAAAATTTCAAGTCTCTAGCTCTTATGGATGATGAGATCGCCGCGTTCACACATACGGACAGATGGACAGACAGACAAGGCTAATTCGACTCGTCTTGTCTCCCTTATGACGAATATATATACTTTATGGGGTCTGACACGCCTCCTTCTCTCTGTTACATACTTTTAAACAAAACCATTATATCCTAGTTTCCTATCTTCAATGATATCAGGCTATATCAAGTAAGAAAACTCCAATCGGTGGCGGCCGACTAGGGAAAACCCTGAAACCAGCGAAGAACCGGTATTCCGCGAATACTGTTTCTTTTATATATATGTACATGACAAGCAACATATATACACACACACAGACGCCGACGCTCTTATGGATGCTGAGATCGAATTAGACAGAATGTTTTAGCTGAATATCGATTTCATATTCAATCGATAACATTAAAACGGGATGAGTTATCGAATTTTTAAAAGAAACTTGACCTGCGCATTCTATACAGGGACCTACAAAAAAATTTCAAGTCTCTAGCTCTTATGGATGCTGAGATCGCCGCGTTCACACATACGGACAGATGGACAGACAGACAAGGCTAATTCGACTCGTCTTGTCTCCCTGTTACACACTTTTTAACAAAACCATTATACCCTGATTTCATATATTCAATGGTATCAGGGTATATCAAGTAAGAAAACTCCAATCGGTGGCGGCCGACTAGGGGAAACGCTGAAACCAGCGAAGAGCCGATATTACGCGAATACTGTTTATTTTATATGTATGTATGTACATATGTTATGTACATACATATAAAATAAACAGTATACACACACCCAGACGCACGCACAACCACATGCTCTGAATATCGATTGCGTTTTTAATCGATAACATTAAAACGGGATTGGTTATCAAATTAAAATATACTTGACCTGCGCATGCTATACAGGGACCTACATAAAAAATTTCAAGTCTCTAGCTCTTATGGATGATGAGATCGCCGCGTTCACACATACGGACAGATGGACAGACAGACAGGGCTAAATCGATTCGTCTTGTCTCCCTGATGAAGAATATATATACTTTTTGGGGTCTGACACGCCTCCTTCTCTCTGTTACATACTTTTAAACAAAACCATTATACCCTGATTTCATATATTCAATGGTATCAGGGTATATCAAGTAAGAAAATTCCAATCGGTGGCGGCCGACTAGGGGAAACGCTGAACCCAGCGAAGAGCCGATATTACGCGAATACTGTTTATTTTATATGTATGTACATAACAAGCAACATATACACACACCCAGACGCACGCACAACCACATGCTCTGAATATCGATTGCGTTTTTAATCGATAACATTAAAACGGGATTGGTTATCAAATTAAAATATACTTGACCTGCGCATGCTATACAGGGACCTACATAAAAAATTTCAAGTCTCTAGCTCTTATGGATGATGAGATCGCCGCGTTCACACATACGGACAGATGGACAGACAGACAGGGCTAAATCGATTCGTCTTGTCTCCCTGATGAAGAATATATATACTTTTTGGGGTCTGACACGCCTCCTTCTCTCTGTTACATACTTTTAAACAAAACCATTATACCCTGATTTCATATATTCAATGGTATCAGGGTATATCAAGTAAGAAAATTCCAATCCGTGGCGGCCGACTAGGGCAAACCCTGAAACCAGCGAAGAGCCGATATTACGCGAATACTGTTTCTTTTATATGTATGTACATGACAAGCAACATATATATACACACACAGACGCCGACGCTCTTATGGATGCTGAGATCGAATTAGACAGAATTTTTTAGCTGAATATCGATTTCATATTCAATCGATAACGTTAAAACGGGATTGGTTATCAAATTACAAAAAAACTTGACCTGCGATGCTATACAGGGACCTAAATAAAAAATTTCAAGTCTCTAGCTCTTAGGGATGCTGAGATCGCCGCGTTCACACATACGGACAGATGGACAGACAGACAGGGCCAAATCGACTCGTCTTTTCTCCCTGATGAGTATAAATACTTTATGGGGTCTGACATGCCTCCTTCTCCCTGTTACATACTTTTAAACAAAACCATTATACCCTGATTTCATATATTCAATGGTATCAGGGTATATCAAGTAAGAAAACTCCAGTCGGTGCCGGCCGAGTAGGGGAAACCCTGAAACCAGCGAAAAGCCGCTATTCCGCGATTACTGTTTCTTTTATATGTATGTACATAACAAGCAACATATACACACACCCAGCCGCACGCATAACCACATGCTTTGAATATCCATTGCATTTTTAATCGATAACATTAAAACGGGATTGGTTATCAAATTAAAATATACTTGAGCTGCGCATGCTATACAGGGATCTACATAAAAAATTTCAAGTCTCTTGCTCTTATGGATGCTGAGATCGAATTAGATAGTATTTTATAGCTGAATATTGATTTCTTATAACATTAAAACGGGATTGGGTATCAAATTAAAATAAACTTGACCTGCGCATGCTATACAGCGACCTACATAAAAAATTTCAAGTCTCTAACTCTTATGGATGCTGAGATCGCCGCGTCCACACATACTGACAGATGGACAGACAGACAGGGCCAAATCGACTCGTCTTGTCTCCCTGATGAGTATATATACTTTATGGGGTCTGACACGCCTCCTTCTCCCTGTTACATACTTTTAAACAAAACCATTATACCCTGATTTCATATATTCAATGGTATCAGGGTATATCAAGTAAGAAAACTCCAGTCGGTGCCGGCCGAGTAGGGGAAACCCTGAAACCAGCGAAAAGCCGCTATTCCGCGCATACTGTTTCTTTTATATGTATGTACATAACAAGCAACATATACACACACCCAGACGCACGCACAACCACATGCTCTGAATATCGATTGCGTTTTTAATCGATAACGTTAAAACGGGATGGGTTATCTCATTTTTAAAAGAAATTTGACGTGCGCGTTCTATACAGACATACATAACATAACTAATTTCAAGTCTCTTGCTCTTATGGATGCTGAGATCGAATTCGATAAAATTTTATAACTGAATATCGATTTTGTATTTAATCGATAACATTAAAACGGGATTGGTTATCAAATTAAAATATACTTGACCTGCGCATGCTATACAGGGACCTACATAAAAAATTTCAAGTCTCTAGCTCTTATGGATGCTGATATCGCCGCGTTCACACATACGGACAGATGGACAGACAGACAGGGCTAAATCGATTCGTCTTGTCTCCCTTATGACGAATATATATACTTTATGGGGTCTGACACGCCTCCTTCTCTCTGTTACATACTTTTAAACAAAACCATTATATCCTAATTTCCTATCTTCAATGATATCAGGCTATATCAAGTAAGAAAACTCCAATCGGTGGCGGCCGACTAGGGAAAACCCTGAAACCAGCGAAGAACCGGTATTCCGCGAATACTGTTTCTTTTATATGTATGTACATGACAAGCAACATATATACACACACACAGACGCCGACGCTCTTATGGATGCTGAGATCGAATTAGACAGAATGTTTTAGCTGAATATCGATTTCATATTCAATCGATAACATTAAAACGGGATTGGTTATCAAATTACAAAAAAAAACTTGACTTGCGATGCTATACAGGGACCTACATAAAAAATTTCAAGTCTCTAGCTCTTATGGATGCTGAGATCGCCGCGTTCACACATACGGACAGATGGACAGACAGACAGGGCTAAATCGATTCGTCTTGTCTCCCTTATGACGAATATATATACTTTATGGGGTCTGACACGCCTCGTTCTCTCTGTTACATACTTTTAAACAAAACCATTATACCCTGATTTCATATATTCAATGGTATCAGGTTATATCAAGTAAGAAAATTCCAATCCGTGGCGGCCGACTAGGGCAAACCCTGAAACCAGCGAAGAGCCGATATTCCGCGAATACTTTCTTTTATATGAATGTACATAACAAGCAACATATACACACACCCAGACGCACGCATAACCACATGCTTTGAATATCCATTGCATTTTTAATCGATAACATTAAAACGGGATTGGTTATCAAATTAAAATAAACTTGACCTGCGCATGCTATACAGGGACCTACATAAAAAATTTCAAGTCTCTAGCTCTTATGGATGCTGAGATCGCCGCGTTCACATATACGGACAGACAGACAGGGCTAAATCGACTCGTCTTGTCTTCCTGATGAAGAATATATATACTTAATGGGGTCTGATACGCCTCCTTCTCCCTGTTACATACTTTTTAACAAAACCATTATACCCTGATTTCATATATTCAATGGTATCAGGGTATATCAAGTAAGAAAACTCCAGTCGGTGCCGGCCGAGTAGGGGAAACCCTGAAACCAGCGAAGAGCCGATATTACGCGAATACTGTTTATTTTATATGTATGTACATAACAAGCAACATATACACACACTCAGACGCACGCACAATCACATGCTCTGAATATCGATTGCGTTTTTATTCGATAACATTAAAACGGGATGAGTTATCGAATTTTTAAAAGAAACTTGACCTGCGCATTCTGACACGCTTCCTTCTCTCTGTTACATATTTTTAAACAAAACCATTATATCCTAATTTCCTATCTTCAATGATATCAGGCTATATCAAGTAAGAAAACTCCAATCGGTGGCGGCCGACTAGGGAAAACCCTGAAACCAGCGAAGAACCGCTTTTCCGCGAATACTGTTTCTTTTATATGTATGTACATGACAAGCAACATATATACACACACACAGACGCCGACGCTCTTATGGATGCTGAGATCGATTTAGACAGAATTTTTTAGCTGAATATCGATTTCATATTCAATCGATAACATTAAAACGGGATTGGTTATCAAATTACAAAAAAAACTTGACCTGCGATGCTATACAGGGACCTACATAAAAAATTTCAAGTCTCTAGCTCTTATGGATGCTGAGATCGCCGCGTTCACACATACGGACAGATGGACAGACAGGCAGGGCCAAATCGACTCGTCTTGTCTCCCTGATGAAGAATATATATACTTAATGGGGTCTGACATGCCTCCTTCTTCCTGTTACATACTTTTAAACAAAACCATTATACCCTGATTTCATATATTCAAGGGTATCAGGGTATATCAAGTAAGAAAATTCAAGTCGGTGGCGGCCGACTAGGGAAAACCCTGAAACCAGCGAAGAACCGCTATTACGCGAATACTGTTTCTTTTATATGTATGTACATAACAACCAATATATACACACCCCCAGAGGCACGCACAACCACATGCTCTGAATATCGATTGCGTTTTTAATCGATAACATTAAAACGGGATTGGTTATCAAATTAAAATATACTTGACCTGCGCATTCTATACAGGGACCTACAAAAAAAATTTCAAGTCTCTAGCTCTTATGGATGATGAGATCGCCGCGTTCACACATACGGACAGATGGACAGACAGACAAGGCTAATTCGACTCGTCTTGTCTCCCTTATGACGAATATATATACTTTATGGGGTCTGACACGCCTCCTTCTCTCTGTTACATACTTTTAGACAAAACCATTATATCCTAATTTCCTATCTTCAATGATATCAGGCTATATCAAGTAAGAAAACTCCAATCGGTGGCGGCCGACTAGGGAAAACCCTGAAACCAGCGAAGAACCGCTTTTCCGCGAATACTGTTTCTTTTATATGTATGTACATGACAAGCAACATATATACACGCACACAGACGCCGACGCTCTTATGGATGCTGAGATCGAATTAGAAAGAATGTTTTAGCTGAATATCGATTTCATATTCAATCGATAACATTAAAACGGGATTGGTTATCAAATTACAAAAAAAACTTGACCTGCGATGCTATACAGGGACCTACATAAAAAATTTCAAGTCTCTAGCTCTTATGGATGCTGAGATCGCCGCGTTCACACATACGGACAGATGGACAGACAGGCAGGGCCAAATCGACTCGTCTTGTCTCCCTGATGAAGAATATATATACTAATGGGGTCTGACATGCCTCCTTCTCCCTGTTACATACTTTTTAACAAAACCATTATACCCTGATTTCATATATTCAATGGTATCAGGGTATATCAAGTAAGAAAACTCCAGTCGGTGCCGGCCGAGTAGGGGAAACCCTGAAACCAGCGAAGAGCCGATATTACGCGAATACTGTTTATTTTATATGTATGTACATAACAAGCAACATATACACACACCCAGACGCACGCACAATCACATGCTCTGAATATCGATTGCGTTTTTATTCGATAACATTAAAACAGGATGAGTTATCGAATTTTTAAAAGAAACTTGACCTGCGCATTCTGACACGCTTCCTTCTCTCTGTTACATATTTTTAAACAAAACCATTATATCCTTATTTCCTATCTTCAAAGATATCAGGCTATATTAAGTAAGAAAACTCCAATCGGTGGCGGCCGACTAGGGAAAACCCTGAAACCAGCGAAGAACCGCTATTCCGCGAATACTGTTTCTTTTATATGTATGTACATGACAAGCAACATATATACACACACACAGACGCCGACGCTCTTATGGATGCTGAGATCGATTTAGACAGAATTTTTTAGCTGAATATCGATTTCATATTTAATCGATAACATTAAAACGGGATTGGTTATCAAATTATAAAAAAACCTGACCTGCGATGCTATACAGGGACCCACATAAAAAATTTCAAGTCTCTAGCTCTTATGGATGCTGATATCGCCGCGTTCACACATACGGACAGATGGACAGACAGACAGGGCCAAATCGACTCGTCTTGTCTCCCTAATGAGTATATATACTTTATGGGGTCTGACACGCCTCCTGTTACATACTTTTTACCAAAACCATTATACCCTGATTTCATATATTCAATGGTATCAGGGTATATCAAGTAAGAAAACTCCAATCGGTGGCGGCCGACTAGGGGAAACGCTGAAACCAGCGAAGAGCCGATATTACGCGAATACTGTTTATTTTATATGTATGTACATATGTTATGTACATACATATAAAATAAACAGTATACACACACCCAGACGCACGCACAACCACATGCTCTGAATATCGATTGCGTTTTTAATCGATAACGTTAAAACGGGATGAGTTATCTCATTTTTCAAAGAAATTTGACCTGCGCGTTCTATACAGAAACCTACATAACTAATTTCAAGTCTCTTGCTCTTATGGATGATGAGATCGAATTAGATAAAATTTTATAGCTGAATATCTATTTTGCATTTAATCGATAACATTAAAACGGGATTGGTTATCAAATTAAAATAAACTTGACCTGTGCATGCTATACAGGGACTTACATAAAAAATTTCAAGTCTCTAACTCTTATGGATGCTGAGATCGCCGCGTTCACATATACGGACAGACAGAGAGGGCTAAATCGACTCGTCTTGTCTCCCTGATGAAGAATATATATACTTAATGGGGTCTGATACGCCTCCTTCTCCCTGTTACATACTTTTTAACAAAACCATTATACCCTGATTTCATATATTCAATGGTATCAAGGGTATATCAAGTAAGAAAACTCCAATCGGTGGCGGCCGACTAGGGGAAACGCTGAAACCAGCGAAGAGCCGCTATTCCGTGAATACTGTTTCTTTTATATGTATGTACATATGTTATGTACATACATATAAAATAAACAGTATACACACACAGACGCCCAGACGCACGCACAACCACATGCTCTGAATATCGATTGCGTTTTTAATCGATAACGTTAAAACGGGATAAGTTATCTCATTTTTAAAATAAATTTGACCTGCGCGTTCTATACAGAAACCTACATAACTAATTTCAAGTCTCTTGCTCTTATGGATGCTGAGACCGGATTAGATAAAATTTTATAGCTGAATATCGATTATGCATTTAATCGATAACATTAAAATGGGATTGGTTATCAAATTAAAATAAACTTGACGAATAAACAGTATACACACACCCAGACGCACGCACAACCACATGCTCTGAATATCGATTGCGTTTTTAATCGATAATGTTAAAACGGGATGAGTTATCTCATTTTTAAAAGAAATTTGACCTGCGCGTTCTATACAGAAACCTACATAACTAATTTCAAATCTCTTGCTGTTATGGATGCTGAGATCGAATTAGAGCAAATTTTATAGCTGAATATCGATTTTGCATTTAATCGATAACATTAAAACGGGATTGGTTATCAAATTAAAATAAACGTGACCTGCGCATGCTATACAGGGACCTACATAAAAAATTTCAAGTCTCTAGCTCTTATGGATGCTGAGATCGCCGCGTTCACATATACGGACAGACAGAGAGGGCTAAATCGACTCGTCTTGTCTCCCTGATGAAGAATATATATACTTAATGGGGTCTGATACGCCTCCTTCTCCCTGTTACATACTTTTTAACAAAACCATTATACCCTGATTTCATATATTCAATGGTATCAGGGTATATCAAGTAAGAAAACTCCAATCGGTGGCGGCCGACTAGGGGAAACGCTGAAACCAGCGAAGAGCCGATATTACGCGAATACTGTTTATTTTATATGTATGTACATAACAAGCAACATATACGCACACCCAGACGCACGCACAATCACATGCTCTGAATATCGATTGCGTTTTTAATCGATAACATTAAAACGGGATGAGTTATTGAATTTTTAAAAGAAACTTGACCTGCGCATTCTATACAGGGACCTACAAAAAAAATTTCAAGTCTATGGCTCTTATGGATGATGAGATCGCCGCGTGGACACATACGGACAGATGGACAGACAGACAAGGCTAATTCGACTCGTCTTGTCTCCCTTATGACGAATATATATACTTTTTGGGGTCTGACACGCCTCCTTCTCTCTGTTACATACTTTTAAACAAAACCATTATATCCTAATTTCCTATCTTCAATGATATCAGGCTATATCAAGTAAGAAAACTCCAATCGGTGGCGGCCGACTAGGGAAAACCCTGAAACCAGCGAAGAACCGCAATTCCGATCGAATTAGATAAAATTTTATAGCTGAATATCGATTTTGCATTTAATCGATAACATTAAAACGGGATTGGTTATCAAATTAAAATAAACTTAACCTGCGCATGCTATACAGGGACCTACATAAAAAATTTCAAGTCTCTAGCTCTTATGGATGCTGAGATCGCCGCGTTCACATATACGGACAGAAAGACAGGGCTAAATCGACTCGTCTTGTCTCCCTGATGAAGAATATATATACTTAATGGGGTCTGATACGCCTCCTTCTCCCTGTTACATACTTTTTAATAAATCCATTATACCCTGATTTCATATATTCAATGGTATCAGGGTATATCAAGTAAGAAAACTCCAATCGGTGACGGCCGACTAGGGAAAACGCTGAAACCAGCGAAGAGCCGATATTACGCGAATACTGTTTATTTTATATGTATGTACATAACAAGCAACATATACACACACCCAGACGTACGCACAATCACATGCTCTGAATATCGATTGCGTTTTTAATCGATATCATTAAAACGGGATGAGTTATCGAATTTTTAAAAGAAACTTGACCTGCGCATTCTATACAGGGACCTACAAAAAAAATTTCAAGTCTCTAGCTCTTATGGATGATGAGATCGCCGCGTTCACACATACGGACAGATGGACAGACAGACAAGGCTAATTCGACTCGTCTTGTCTCCCTTATGACGAATATATATACTTGATGGTGTCTGATACGCTTCCTTCTCTCTGTTACATACTTTTAAACAAAACCATTTTATCCTAATTTCCTATCTTCAATGATATCAGGCTATATCAAGTAAGAAAACTCCAATCGGTGGCGGCCGACTAGGGGAGACCCTGAAACCAGCGAAGAGCCGCTATTCCGCGAATACTGTTTCTTTTATATGTATGTACATAACAACTAATATATACACACCCCCAGACGCACGCACAACCACATGCTCTGAATATCGATTTCGTATTTAATCGATAACATTAAAACGGGATTGGTTATCAAATTAAAATAAAGTTGACCTGCGCATGCTATACAGGGACCTACATAAAAAATTTCAAGTCTCTAGCTCTTATGGAGGATGAGATCGCCGTGTTCACACATACGGACAGATGGACAGACAGACAAGGCTAATTCGACTCGTCTTGTCTCCCTTATGACGAATATATATACTTTATGGTGTCTGACACGCCTCCTTCTCTCTTTTACATACTTTTAAACAAAACCATTATACCCTGATTTCATATATTCAATGGTATCAGGGTATATCAAGTAAGAAAACTCCAATCGGTGGCGGCCGACTAGGGGAAACGCTGAAACCAGCGAAGAGCCGATATTACGCGAATACTGTTTATTTTATATGTATGTACATAACAAGCAACATATACGCACACCCAGACGGACCCACAACCACATGCTCTGAATATCGATTGCGTTTTTAATCGATAACATTAAAACGGGATTGGTTATCGAATTTTTAAAAGAAACTTGACCTGCGCATTCTATACAGGGACCTACAAAAAAAATTTCAAGTCTGTAGCTCTTATGGATGATGAGATCGCCGCGTTCACACATACGGACAGATGGACAGACAGACAAGGCTAATTCGACTCGTCTTGTCTCCCTTATGACGAATATATATACTTTATGGTGTCTGACACGCCTCCTTCTCCCTGTTACATACTGTTAAACAAAACCATTATACCCTGATTTCATATATTCAATGGTATCAGGGTATATCAAGTAAGAAAATTCAAGTCGGTGGCGGCCGACTAGGGGAAACACTGAAACCAGCGAAGAGCCGCTATTCCGCGAATACTGTTTCTTTTATATGTATGTACATAACAACCAATATATACACACCCCCAGACGCACGCATAACCACATGCTCTGAAAATCGATTGCGTTTTTAATCGATAACATTAAAACGGGATGAGTTATCGAATTTTTAAAAGAATCTTGACCTGCGCATTCTATACAGGGACCTACAAAAAAAATTTCAAGTCTGTAGCTCTTATGGATGATGAGATCGCCGCGTTCACACATACGGACAGATGGACAGACAGACAAGGCTAATTCGACTCGTCTTGTCTCCCTTATGACGAATATATATACTTTATGGTGTCTGACACGCCTCCTTCTCTCTGTTACATACTTTTAAACAAAACCATTATATCCTAATTTCCTATCTTCAATGATATCAGGCTATATCAAGTAAGAAAACTCCAATCGCTGGCGGCCGACTAGCGAAAACCCTGAAACCAGCGAAGAACCGCTATTCCGCGAATACTGTTTCTTTTAAATGTATGTACATGACAAGCAACATATATACACACACAGACGCCGACGCTCTTATGGATGCTGATATCGAATTAGACAGAATGTTTTAGCTGAATATCGATTTCATATTCAATCGATAACGTTAAAACGGGATTGGTTATCCAATTACAAAAAAAAACTTGACCTGCGAAGCTATACAGGGACCTACATAACAAATTTCAAGTCTCTAGCTCTTATGGATGCTGATATCGCTGCGTTCACACATACGGACAGATTTACAGACAGACAAGGCCAAATCGACTCATCTAGTCTCCCTGATGAGTATATATACTTTATGGGGTCTGACACGCCTCCTTCTCCCTGTTACATACTGTTAAACAAAACCATTATACCCTGATTTCATATATTCAATGGTATCAGGGTATATAAAGTAAGAAAATTCAAGTCGGTGGCGGCCGACTAGGGGAAACACTGAAACCAGCGAAGAAGCGCTATTCCTCGAATACTGTTTCTTTTATATGTATTTACATGACAAGCAACATATACACACACCCAGACGCACGCAGAACCACATGCTCTGAATATCGATTTCGTATTTAATGGATAACATTAAAACGGGATTGGTTATCAAATTAAAATATACTTGACCTGCGCATGCTATACAGGGACCTACATAAAAAATTTCAAGTCTCTAGCTCTTATGGATGCTGAGATCGCCGCGTTCACACATACGGATATATGGACAGACAGACAGGGCTAAATTGATTCGTCTTGTCTCTCTGATGAATACTTTCTGGGGTCTGACACGCCTGCTTTTCCCTGTTACATACTTTCAAACAAAACCATTATACCCTGATTCAATATATTCAATGGTATCAGGGTATATAAAGAAAGAAAATTCAAGTCGGTGGCGGCCGACTAGGGGAAACCCTGAAACCAGCGAAGAAGCGCTATTCCTCGAATACTGTTTCTTTTATATGTATGTACATAACAACCAATATATACACACCCCCAGACGCACGCATAACCACATGCTCTGAAAATCGATTGCGTTTTTAATCGATAACATTAAAACGGGATGAGTTATCGAATTTTTAAAAGAATCTTGACCTGCGCATTCTATACAGGGACCTACAAAAAAAATTTCAAGTCTGTAGCTCTTATGGATGATGAGATCGCCGCGTTCACACATACGGACAGATGGACAGACAGACAAGGCTAATTCGACTCGTCTTGTCTCCCTTATGACGAATATATATACTTTATGGTGTCTGACACGCCTCCTTCTCCCTGTTACATACTGTTAAACAAAACCATTATACCCTGATTTCATATATTCAATGGTATCAGGGTATATCAAGTAAGAAAATTCAAGTCGGTGGCGGCCGACTAGGGGAAACACTGAAACCAGCGAAGAGCCGCTATTCCGCGAATACTGTTTCTTTTATATGTATGTACATAACAACCAATATATACACACCCCCAGACGCACGCATAACCACATGCTCTGAAAATCGATTGCGTTTTTAATCGATAACATTAAAACGGGATGAGTTATCGAATTTTTAAAAGAATCTTGACCTGCGCTTTCTGACACGCCTCCTTCTCTCTGTTACATACTTTTAAACAAAACCATTATATCCTAATTTCCTATCTTCAATGATATCAGGCTATATCAAGTAAGAAAACTCCAATCGCTGGCGGCCGACTAGCGAAAACCCTGAAACCAGCGAAGAACCGCTATTCCGCGAATACTGTTTCTTTTAAATGTATGTACATGACAAGCAACATATATACACACACAGACGCCGACGCTCTTATGGATGCTGATATCGAATTAGACAGAATGTTTTAGCTGAATATCGATTTCATATTCAATCGATAACGTTAAAACGGGATTGGTTATCCAATTACAAAAAAAAACTTGACCTGCGAAGCTATACAGGGACCTACATAAAAAATTTCAAGTCTCTAGCTCTTATGGATGCTGATATCGCTGCGTTCACACATACGGACAGATTTACAGACAGACAAGGCCAAATCGACTCATCTAGTCTCCCTGATGAGTATATATACTTTATGGGGTCTGACACGCCTCCTTCTCCCTGTTACATACTGTTAAACAAAACCATTATACCCTGATTTCATATATTCAATGGTATCAGGGTATATAAAGTAAGAAAATTCAAGTCGGTGGCGGCCGACTAGGGGAAACACTGAAACCAGCGAAGAAGCGGTATTCCTCGAATACTGTTTCTTTTATATGTATTTACATGACAAGCAACATATACACACACCCAGACGCACGCAGAACCACATGCTCTGAATATCGATTTCGTATTTAATGGATAACATTAAAACGGGATTGGTTATCAAATTAAAATATACTTGACCTGCGCATGCTATACAGGGACCTACATAAAAAATTTCAAGTCTCTAGCTCTTATGGATGCTGAGATCGCCGCGTTCACACATAAGGATATATGGACAGACAGACAGGGCTAAATTGATTCGTCTTGTCTCTCTGATGAATACTTTCTGGGGTCTGACACGCCTGCTTTTCCCTGTTACATACTTTCAAACAAAACCATTATACCCTGATTCAATATATTCAATGGTATCAGGGTATATAAAGTAAGAAAATTCAAGTCGGTGGCGGCCGACTAGGGGAAACCCTGAAACCAGCGAAGAAGCGCTATTCCTCGAATACTGTTTCTTTTATATGTATGTACATAACAACCAATATATACACACCCCCAGACGCACGCACAACCACATGCTCTGAATATCGATTGCGTTTTTAATCGATAACATTAAAACGGGATGAGTTATCGAATTTTTAAGAGAAACTTGACCTGCGCATTATATACAGGGATCTACAAAAAAAATTTCAAGTCTGTAGCTCTTATGGATGATGAGATCGCCGCGTTCACACATACGGACAGATGGACAGACAGACAAGGCTAATTCGACTCGTCTTGTCTCCCTTATGACGAATATATATACTTTATGGTGTCTGACACGCCTTCTTCTCTCTATTACATACTTTTAAACAAAACCATTATATCCTTATTTCCTATCTTCAATGATATCAGGCTATATCACGTAAGAAACCTCCAATCGGTGGCGGCCGACTAGGGAAACCCCTGAAACCAGCGAAGAACCGCTATTCCGCGAATACTGTTTCTTTTATATGTATTTACATGACAAGCAACATATATACACACACACAGACGCCGACGCTCTTATGGATGCTAAGATCGAATTAGACAGAATTTTTTAGCTGAATATCGATTTCATATTTAACCGATAACATTAAAACGGGATGAGTTATCGAATTTTAAAACAAACTTGACCTGCGCATGCTATACATAACAATTTTCAAGTCTCTTGCTCTTATGGATGCCGAGATCGAATTAGATAGAATTTTATAGCTGTATATCGATTTCGTATTTAATCGATAACATAAAAACGGGATTCAAGTCGGTGGCGGCCTGCTAAATACTATTAAACAAAACCATTATACCCTGATTCAATATATTCAATGGTATCAGGGTATATAAAGTAAGAAAACTCAAGTCGGTGGCGGCCGACTGGATTTTTCTTACCGATAACATGAAAAAGGGGATTGGTTATCAAATTAAAAAAAAATTGTCCTATGCATACTATACAGGGACCTACATAAGAGATCGCCGCGTTCACACATACGGACAGATGGACGGACAGCCAGGGCTAAATCGATTCTTCTTGTCTCCCTGATGAAGAATATATATACTTTATGGGGTCTGACACGCCTCCTTCTCCCTGTTACATACTTTTAAACAAAACTATTATACTCTGATTTCATATATTCAATGGTATCAGGGTATATCAAGTAAGAAAACTCCAATCGGTGGCGGCCGATTAGGGGAAACGTTGAAACCAGCGAAGAGCCGATATTACGCGAATACTGTTTCTTTTACATATATGTAATTACATAACAAGCAACATATACACACACCCAGACGCACGCACAACCACATGCTCTGAATATCGATTGCATTTTTAATCGATAACATAAAAACGGGATTGGTTACCAAATTAAAATATACTTGACCTGCGCATGCTATACAGGGACCTACATAACAAATTTCAAGTCTCTAGCTCTTATGGATGCTGAGATCGCCGCGTTCACACATACGGACAGACAGACGATTAGAGAAAATGCTGAAACCAGCGAAGAGCCGATATTACGCGAATACTGTTTCTTTTATATGTATGTACATAACAAGCAACATATACACACATCCAGACGCACGCACAACCACATGCTCTGAATATCGATTGCATTTTTAATCGATAACATAAAAACGGGATTGGTTACCAAATTAAAATATACTTGACCTGCGCATGCTATACAGGGACCTACATAACAAATTTCAAGTCTCTAGCTCTTATGGATGGTGAGATCACCGCGTTCACACATACGGACAGATGGACAGACAGACAGGGCTAAATCGATTCGTCTTGTCTCCCTGATGAAGAATATATATACCTAATGGTGTCCGACACGCCTCCTTCTCACTGTTACATACTTTTACACAAAGCCATTAAACCCTAATTTCCTATCTTTAATGATATCAGGGTATATCAAGTAAGAAAATTCCAATCGGTGTCGGCCAATTAAGGGAAACGGTGAAACCAGCGAAGAGCCGATATTACGCGAATACTGTTTCTTTTACATATATGTAATTACATAACAAGCAACATATACACACACCCAGACGGACGCACAACCACATGCTCTGAATATCGATTGCATTTTTAATCGATAACATAAAAACGGGATTGGTTACCAAATTAAAATATACTTGACCTGCGCATGCTATACAGGGACCTACATAACAAATTTCAAGTCTCTAGCTCTTATGGATGCTAAGATCGCCGCGTTCACACATACGGACAGATGGACAGACAGACAGGGCTAAATCCCATAGCAACGTGCTACTTCAGCTGAAATTTCTGGCATTTGCCAATCCAGAATTAACCGGATAGCCAAATCCCAAATACTGACACAAAAAATTGAGAAAAACCGTTGATGTTGATTCTGCCTAAACACTGAATATAACGCGCCCGACTGACGGCAAAAGAACCGTTGCATCAACGCGTCATATTGCTTTTCTCTGAATGCTGAGAATAACGCGCCCGCCCGACGGCAAAAGAACCGTTGCAGCGACGCGTCATATTGCTGCTGCGTAATTTCAACAGCATATAAAATAAGCCTAGGATAAAATATTCTTTAGTCTTAAGTTGTTTGTGAATAAAGCAAGTTGTCAAGTAAAATACAAATCGTGACTTCGTCTTTCAAAAATCGCATCAACGTTACCATTAGCTTTTGGCGTGGCATTAGTTCGACTCAAATTTAATTATATTCAATTGGCGCAGCCGGTAGGATAGCAATAAAGAGCATCTTGATGCAATAACTAAGTTATTAATTCTTATGCCCGGTTACTGCTATCCGCTAAACAACTAACGCAAAGGCAACCCACGCGACGGTCAATATCGCGTCAAGTTTTTAAAAATTAAAAACCTCGACAGTGACGTGTATACCAAATTTCGCATATTGCCAAAGCCGCAGATTGTGCAAATAAACTTAAATTAATTCAAGAAGACGCGATAGTATTCGAAGAGACTATAATTCCAGAATCTTCTGGTTATCTCACAAAATTCGAAAGCGCTATCTGTGCAAACCAAACAATCATAACTATAGAAAATTAAGTGAATATTAATAATAATAAATTTAAAAAAGATAAAAACTGAACTAAAAATTAAGTGAATATTAATAATAATAAATCTAAAAAAAGGAAAAGAAAAAAAACTGAACTTAAAATTAAGTGAAAAACTATAATAATATATTAAACAAACAAAATGGAAGGAAACGCAACAACACCCCTATCTGACACAAGTATGACGCAAGTAATCAATCAACTAAAAATTGTTGAAAAATTCACTGGAAACATATTGCTGCTGCGTAATTTCAACAGCATATAAAATAAGCCTAGGATAAAATATTCTTTAGTCTTAAGTTGTTCGTGAATAAAGCAAGTTGTCAAGTAAAATACAAATCGTGACTTCGTCTTTCAAAAATCGCATCAACGTTACCATTAGCTTTTGGCGTGGCATTAGTTCGACTCAAATTTAATTATATTCAATTGGCGCAGCCGGTAGGATAGCAATAAAGAGCATCTTGATGCAATAACTAAGTTATTAATTCTTATGCCCGGTTACTGCTATCCGCTAAACAACTAACGCAAAAGCAACCCACGCGACGGTCAATATCGCGTCAAGTTTTTAAAAATTAAAAACCTCGACAGTGACGTATATACCAAATTTCGCATATTGCCAAAGCCATTTATACACGTTCATCAAACGGATCGATTACATATTGTCCCTCTACACCACCAATGATGCGAGGCAGAGGTCAATACTTTTTGGACTTGTCGAAAGCTGCATCAGCAGTGAAGTTATGCTATCTCTTGGCATAAACAATCTCACAACATGGTCGGATCTTCGGAAGCAATTAATCCTAAACTACAAGACACAAACCAAGAACCACGTCTTATTGGAGGAATTCAGGAGTACCCCATTCAAGGGAAATGTACGAGCTTTCTTGGAAGAAGCAGAACACCGTAGGCAGACATTAATGAGTAAGCTAGAATTAGAAAATAATCTAGATGAAAAAACATTGTATGCACGATTAATTAAAACTAGTATCGACTACCTAATCCAAAAACTACCTACAGATATTTGCATTCGAATTATAAATTGTGAAATTCCCGACTTAAGATCTTTAATAAACATATTACAGGAAAAAAACATTTATGATGAACCATGTCTAGAATCAAATCAAATCAAAATAAAACAAGATAAAAGTTTCAAGCCGTCACACCAAAATCCCTATATTCAAAAGTTTCCCACATTTCTTCAACCAAACCATCCTTATGTCCCATATCGACCTTATTTTCAACGACCATATCTTCCACCAATACCAACACCAACACCTAATTATACTAACAATAACATTTTTCCACCTAATCATTATTTACCTCGACCAATGCAACAAACAAACACCTAATTATCCACCTAATCATTATTCACATCGACCAATGCACCCAACACCTAACACAGTCAGACCATTATACCCTACACAAAGATCAATTCTAAGACCGAGCCAATTTGACAATAATCCTTTCGGACAACATGCACAAGTAACTCCACAACAAGCCCCTTTCAATACCCAACCAACAAAACGTGTTAGACCTGCAGAAAGTGGACAAAGTAAAATGAGCATAGAAGAAGAAACTAGAAATCAAGAAGAAATTAACTATCACGATTATATGCAACGAGAATATTATAATCAAGTAGCTGCAATTGAATGAAATAGAAATCGAGAAAGCCGAAAATTTTTCAGCTGCCAGCCTCGGCAACCAACAATACATAATTATAACTTATAAGGGCAAATATTTAAAATGTTTAATAGACACAGGATCTACTGTTAATATGATGACATCTAATGTTTTTAATTTACCAATTCATAATACCGATTGTCTTATTCACACCAGTAATGGACCTTTAACAATCACACAAAAAGTAAATGTCCTTTCCAACAACTTGTTCAAGAGTAATAACGAATTCCTTCTACATCAGTTTTCACCAGATTACGATTTATTAATTGGTAGAAAAATGCTTTCAGAAGCTCAAGCCGTTTTAAATTATAAATCACAAACCGTAATTTTATACAATAGAAAGTATAACTTAATCAACAATATTCCGATCACAAACCAAAATCATTTCTTAGCCAATCCTGAAACTAATCTACATCTTAACAATCCAATCAGAGATAATTCCAAAAATAAAGAATATACTAACCCAAGCCCTTACCGACTAGAACATTTAAATGAAGAAGAAAAATTTAATTTAACAAGCTTGTTGAAACAATATCAACACATTGAATTCAAAGAAGGCGACCAACTTAGTTTCAGTAATCAAGAAAAACATGTTATTAACACCACCCACAATTCACCTTTGCATACAAAACCATACAGCTATCCACAAGCATACGAACAAGAAGTTGAACAGCAAATTCAGGACATGTTACATCAAGGTATTATTCGCCCCAGTAATTCTCCTTATTGTAGTCCTATATGGATCGTACCCAAAAAACAAGATTTTTCAGGTAAACAAAAATTTAGAATTGTAATTGACTACAGAAAACTAAACGACGTAACTATAAATGACCGACACCCAATACAAAATATGAACGAAATTTTAGGAAATCTAGGTAGATGCAACTATTTCACAACAATTGACCTTGCAAAAGGATTCCATCAACTTGAAATGCACCCAGATTCCATTAGTAAAACAGCTTTCTATACTAAAAATGGCCATTATGAATATCTTCGTATGCCATTTGGATTAAAGAATGCACCTGCAACCTTTCAACGTAGCATGAATAATGTTTTGCGACCATTATTAAATAAACACTGTTTAGTATATCTCGACGATATAATTGTATATTAACCATCTTTAAAAGAACACATACACTCACTGCAATTAGTTTTCGAAAAGCTTTCTGGAGCAAATCTAAAATTACAACTGGATAAATGCGAGTTTCTAAAACAAGAAACAAACTTCCTAGGACACGTCATAACTAAGGATGGAATAAAACCCAATCCTGATAAAATCAAGGCAATTCTAAAATATCCTATTCCCACAAAAACTAAAGAAATAAAAAGTTTTCTTGGATTAACCGGATATTATAGAAAGTTTATTCCAAACTTTGCAGACATAGCCAAACCAATGACATCAGTACTTCGAAAAGATTGAAAAATAAATATGAAAAATCCAGAATACATTAGAGCTTTTGAAAAACTTAAACAACTTATTTCCAATGATCCAATTTTAAAAATTCCCGATTTCAAAAATAAATTCATTTTAACAACTGACACAAGTAATGTAGCCCTTGGAGCTGTCCGTATGTGTGAACGCGGCGATCTCAGAATCCATAAGAGCTAGAGACTTGAAATTTTTTATGTAATTCCATAACAAGCAACATATACACACACCCAGACGCACGCACAACCACATGCTCTGAATATCGATTGCATTTTTAATCGATAACATTAACACGGGATTGGTTATCAAATTAAAATAAACTTGACCTGCGCATGCCATACAGGGACCTACATAAAAAATTTCAAGTCTCTAGCTCTTATGGATGCTGAGATCGCCGCTTGGACACATAGGGACAGATGGACAGACAGACAGGGCTAAATTGATTCGTCTGATGAATACTTTCTGGGGTCTGGGGTTTAAAACAAAACCATTATACCCTGATTCAATATATTCAATGGTATCAAGGTATATATAGTAAGAAAACTGAAGTCGGTGGCGGCCGACTAAGGGAAACCCTGAAACCAGCGAAGAAGCGCTATTCCTCGAATACTGTTTCTTTTATATGTATGTACATAACAAGCAACATATACACACACCCAGACGCACGCACAACCACATGCTCTGAATATCGATTGCGTTTTTAATCGATAACATTAACACGGGATGAGTTATCGAATTTTTAAGAGAAACTTGACCTGCGCATTCTATACAGGGACCTACAAAAAAAATTTCAAGTCTCTAGCTCTTATGGATGATGAGATCGCCGCGTGGACACATACGGACAGATGGACTGACAGACAAGGCTAATTCGACTCGTCTTGTCTCCCTTATGACGAATATATATACTTTATGGTGTCTGACACGCCTTCTTCTCTCTATTACATACTTTTAAACAAAACCATTATATCCTAATTTCCTATCTTCAATGATATCAGGCTATATCACGTAAGAAACCTCCAATCGGTGGCGGCCGACTAGGGAAACCCCTGAAACCAGCGAAGAACCGCTATTCCGCGAATACTGTTTCTTTTATATGTATTTACATGACAAGCAACATAAATACACACACACAGACGCCGACGCTCTTATGGATGCTAAGATCGAATTAGACAGAATTTTTTAGCTGAATATCGATTTCATATTTAACCGATAACATTAAAACGGGATGAGTTATCGAATTTTAAAACAAACTTGACCTGCGCATGCTATACATAACAAATTTCAAGTCTCTTGCTCTTATGGATGCTGAGATCGAATTAGATAGAATTTTATAGCTGTATATCGATTTCGTATTTAATCGATAACATAAAAACGGGATTGGTTATCAAATTCAAAAAAAATTGTCCTGTGCATACTATACAGGGACCTACCTAAAAAAATTTCAAGTCTCTAGCTCTTATGGATGCTGAGATCGCCGCGTTCACACATACGGATATATGGACAGACAGACAGGGCTAAATTGATTCGTCTTGTCTCTCTGATGAATATATATATACTTTCTGGGGTCTGACACGCCTCCTTCTCCCTGTTACATACTTTTAAACAAAACCATTATACCCTGATTTCATATATTCAGTGGTATCAGGGTATATCAAGTAAGAAAACTCCAGTCGGTGGCGGCCGACTAGGGGAAACCCTGATACCAGCGAAGAGCCGCTATTCCGTGAATTCTGTTTTTTTATATGTATGTACATAACAAGCAACATATACACACACCCAGACGCACGCACAACCACATGCTCTGAATATCGATTGCATTTTTAATCGATAACATAAAAACGGGATTGGTTACCAAATTAAAATATACTTGACCTGCGCATGCTATACAGGGACCTACATAAAAAACTTCAAGTCTCTAGCTCTTATGGATGCTGAGATCGCCGCGTTCACACATACGGACAGATGGACAGACAGACAGGGCTAAATCGATTCGTCTTGTCTCCCTGATGAAGAATATATATACCTTATGGGGTCTGACACGCCTCCTTCTCCCTGTTACATACTTTTACACAAAACCATTAAACCCTGATTTCATATATTCAGTGGTATCAGGGTATATCAAGTAAGAAAACTCCAGTCGGTGGCGGCCGACTAGGGGAAACCCTGATACCATCGAAGAGCCGCTATTCCGTGAATTCTGTTTCTTTTATATGTATGTACATAACAAGCAACATATACACACACCCAGACGCACGCACAACCACATGCTCTGAATATCGATTGCATTTTTAATCGATAACATAAAAACGGGATTGGTTACCAAATTAAAATATACTTGACCTGCGCATGCTATACAGGGACCTACATAAAAAATTTCAAGTCTCTAGCTCTTATGGATGCTGAGATCGCCGCGTTCACACATACGGACAGATGGACAGACAGACAGGGCTAAATCGATTCGTCTTGTCTCCCTGATGAAGAATATATATACCTTATGGGGTCTGACACGCCTCCTTCTCCCTGTTACATACTTTTACACAAAACCATTAAACCCTAATTTCCTATCGTTAATGATATCAGGGTATATCAAGTAAGAAAATTCCAATCGGTGTCGGCCGATTCAGGGAAACGCTGAAACCAGCGAAGAGTCGATATTACGCGAATACTGTTTCTTTTACATATATGTAATTACATAACAAGCAACATATACACACACCCAGACGCACGCACAACCACATGCTCTGAATATCGATTGCATTTTTAATCAATAACATTAACACGGGATGAGTTATCGAATTTTTAAGAGAAACTTGACCTGCGCATTCTATACAGGGACCTACAAAAAAAATTTCAAGTCTCTAGCTCTTATGGATGATGAGATCGCCGCATGGACACATACGGACAGATGGACTGACAGACAAGGCTAATTCGACTCGTCTTGTCTCCCTTATGACGAATATATATACTTTATGGTGTCTGACACGCCTTCTTCTCTCTATTACATACTTTTAAACAAAACCATTATACCCTGATTTCATATATTCAGTGGTATCAGGGTATATCAAGTAAGAAAACTCCAGTCGGTGGCGGCTGACTAGGGGAAACCCTGATACCAGCGAAGAGCCGCTATTCCGTGAATTCTGTTTCTTTTATATGTATTTACATGACAAGCAACATATATACACACACACAGACGCCGACGCTCTTATGGATGCTAAGATCGAATTAGACAGAATTTTTTAGCTGAATATCGATTTCATATTTAACCGATAACATTAAAACGGGATGAGTTATCGAATTTTAAAACAAACTTGACCTGCGCATGCTATACATAACAAATTTCAAGTCTCTTGCTCTTATGGATGCTGAGATCGCCGCGTTCACACATACGGATATATGGACAGACAGACAGGGCTAAATTGATTCGTCTTGTCTCTCTGATGAATATATATATACTTTCTGGGGTCTGACACGCCTCCTTCTCCCTGTTACATACTTTTAAACAAAACCATTATACCCTGATTTCATATATTCAGTGGTATCAGGGTATATCAAGTAAGAAAACTCCAGTCGGTGGCGGCCGACTAGGGGAAACCCTGATACCAGCGAAGAGCCGCTATTCCGTGAATTCTGTTTCTTTTATATGTATGTACATAACAAGCAACATATACACACACCCAGACGCACGCACAACCACATGGTCTGAATATCGATTGCGTTTTTAATCAATAACATTAAAACGGTATTGGTTATCAAATTAAAATAAACTTGACCTGTGTATGCTATACAGGGACCTACATAAAAAGTTTCAAGTCTCTAGCTCTTATGGATGCTGAGATCGCCGCGTGGACACATACGGACAGATGAACAGACAGACAAGGCTAATTCGACTCGTCTTGTGTCCCTTATGACGAATATGTACACTTTATGGGGTCTGACACGCCTCCTTCTCCCTTCATACTTTTAAATAAAACCATTAACCCTAATTTCTTATCTTCAATGATATCAGAGTATATCAAGTAAGAAAACTCCAATCGGTGGCGGCCGACTAGGGGAAACCCTGATACCAGCGAAGAGCCGCTATTCCGTGAATTCTGTTTCTTTTATATGTATGTACATAACAAGCAACATATACACACACCCAGACGCACGCACAACCACATGCTCTGAATATCGATTGCGTTTTTAATCGATAACATTAAAACGGTATTGGTTATCAAATTAAAATAAACTTGACCTGTGTATGCTATACAGGGACCTACATAAAAAGTTTCAAGTCTCTAGCTGTAAATAATGGTACAACGTTATAATTTAAGCACAAAAATTGAACTGTTTTATTCTTTTAAATCCTTCTCCTTAAATACCTCGTTTGAGAAGTAAGAGAAGAGCATCTCTCAAATACATTGACATTTCTTACATTCTAACATGTGTCCTATGCAACCACTTGAGTTCTATGTTAGTCTTATTCAAATTCAGGCGTCTCTTACGAACATGAAAGAGGATCACACGTACTGAATTTTGTAACATTATCATAAGGGTTGTTTATGTTTTGTAATCTATTTTTATGTTATCACCACATGGCGAGATCTGTGTTCATGCTTGAACATTCTGCCAAGGGCCGAAAGAAGTGACGGTAACAGAGAAAAGGTTAAAATGCTAATGCAAACACTTGAGTTCTATCTTATTCTTATCTTATTTCAGGCGTCTCTTACGAACATGAAAGAGGATCACACGTACTGAATTTTTTGGAAAAGCTATAGCTTGTAATCGCTATATACTTGTAATCATGTAATTTTCTCTTAATATATATTATTATAATTATTATAACTATCATACCAAGTCCTAAGGATATGTGACCGGTCGCGTGATGCCATTTAAGAGCATTTATTTTAAAATTATGATTTTGTATTTGTCTAAGTTCGTTTTTTAATTGATCTAGTTCTAAAGTATGATTAATAATTGGGGTTTTTAGTGGATCCCATACAATTTTGGGTATTTCACTTATATTACTTATATAGGGAGTTGATACCGTTTCGTAACTTTCAGAGTGAAGTATGTAATTTGCCATTAGTATTTTGTCCAAAGTTCTAGCCGTACAATCTGATTTTAATGTCAAAATACCTTGTTCTGGCAAGGTTATTATTTCTTCGTTTACATTTTCTACTGCATCTAAATTCGGTCTACCAATAAGAAAATGTCGTGGTGTTAGTACTTCTAAATCATCTATATCTTCTCCTGTTGTGTATAAGGGTCGTGAGTTTAATATCGCTTCAATTTGACATAGTAAGGTTGACATTTCTTCAAAAGTTAAGCTGCTATCACCAATTGTTCGTTTCAAATGATATTTTACCGATTTAACTCCGGCTTCCCAAATACCTCCGAAGTGAGGTCCTGCCGGGGGAATAAAATGCCAACTAATCCCCTCGTTTTCTAATAAAGGAGCGAATGTATTATTGTCTTTTCTTGTTGTTTCTATAAAATGTTTTTCGCATATTTCAGCTTCTATGTCATCATTATCTTCTTCCATTTCCCAAAATTTTTCTAAATTTTCAACTTTCATAGTGGTTGCTGTTATCACTGTACTTCTTTTTGATTTTGTACACCCTGATCCTACCCAACGAAACTCCGGATTCTGTCCAAGAAATTCGTCTATTTTTACTATCCCATTTGAATTTTTATTAAATTTATTGGTAGAATTTTTATTTCTTTCTTCATTACTCAATGAAGTTATAGAATTATAACGCTGTTCCAAAAATTCCATTACATCTGACAACTCTTGAATTTCTTTTGTCTTTTTGACGTGAGATTCATAGAGCTGCAGCGTTTCTTTGTTGAACTTTCTCAACAAAGTGTGGGCGAAAATTATGTCCACTTCTGTGGGTAAATTAGTTTTAAGTTTTATTATATGTATAGCCTCATTGCTATTATCAATAAAACTTTTAATATTTTTTGCGGAATCCATATTCAAATTTGGTAATTCAATTAATCGATTCATTTCATCGGAAAAAATTTTCCTTTTATTTTCGAACAGCTTAATTAATAATTCCCAAACTGAATGGTAATTCCCAACTGAGCCAGTGAGCAAATGAGAAACCAAGCTCTTGGCTTCACCCTTTAATGCCGTTTTTAAATAATTAAATTTTACTGGCATACTTAAATCTTCCCTATTATGAATTATTTCTGTAAATAATTCATAAAAAAGATCCCACTCTTTGGGTTCACCAAAAAATGTGGGTATTTGAATTTTAGGTAGCGTCAGAAGATCCTCTGTTTTTACGTCTACCTTATATGGTTTTGTATCCTGAGATACGCGCTCTAAAGTGTCTACCATATTCTGAGCATCGAATTTTAACTCATCAACATCTTCGTTTAATGAATATTTTAACGAAGTAAAATAATTTATTTTTTCTTGGATCCTACTCCAAAGAAAATTAATTTTGTTTTTTCTGATGTTACTCCATCCCAAGGTAGCATTATTCAACCCTTTTTCGGTTTCTTCTAAATATACCCTGAGCTGATTTAAATTTTGTTCAAAATTGTCGGCTTGTTTCTGCATGTCGCTTTTCTCTGACATTATTACTGTCCCGGTATCAACAACCTGTTTTGAACACGACTGTATTTCAATGATACTTTTAATTTTACCTATTGTTTTTTCATATAAATTTTTGTTGAAATATTCATGATCTACTATTCCGATTTATAATAGTGTCTTATGATTGCTCATAAACTTTTACCTAATGGTTTCTAATTTTTTGAACCTCCTCACTACTTATTATACCAGCTTCCATTTGCTGGATTTCAGTCATCAGTCTCGACTGATTATTTAGTAACTGCATTGTCGCCTCGGACATCATTTTTTATACCCTGAGCCCATTGAAAATGGGAAATCAGGGTATAATGTTTTTGTGAAAATGTATGTAACAGGCAGAGGGAGACGTCGCAGACCATACAAAGTATATATATTCTTGATCAGCTCGATGAGCTGAGTTGAAATAGCCCTGTCCGTCTGTCCGTCCGTCCGTCCGTCCGTCCGTCTGTGTGAACGCAGCGATCTCGTAAACCACAGAAGCTAGAGAGCTGAAATTTGACATGTATACTCCTGAATACCATACGCTATACGAGTTTTTTCCAAAAATTCGATAACTCTTCCCGTTCTCTTTTTATCGATAAATTTCGATAACTTTTCGTCTCATTTACGTACCGTAAGAGCTAGAGACCTGAAATTCACTATGTAGATTCCTATTGTGAATACAGACATTTTGTAATTTTTGGATTTTGGATGCCACGCCCCCTTCGCCCTAAATTTGCAAAAAACGCATTTCAAATACTAGAGACTTGTGCTTCGGCACATACACACATATGAATAACATAATCATGCCCTGAAAGTTTTAATCAAAAAGTCCTGCTAGAAAAAAAGTTATTAAACATTTAATTTCCACAACATCCGCGTCTTGCAGCCCAAGCGCAGTCGCTACGTCAACTGCGCAGTTGGCAGAGCGTGTGCTTGAGCGTGCGTCTGTGTGTGTGTATGTGTTGCTTGCAATATATGTATATGTAAACTAAGCATAGAATATTTAAAGTATCGGCACTTCGCAGGGCTCAGGGTATCTCCTAGTCGAGCCGTCTCGACTAGAGCATTCTTACTTGTTCTTATTTATACTATTTATCTCTAAACTTATCTGGAAATGATGTCCTTTTGCTGCTTCTCGGTTGCTCCCTGGATGTAGCTTCTCGGTTGCTCCGTGAATGCTGCTTCTCGGCTGCTTCTTCTCGGCTGTCGTTTCTGGGCTGTTCCCTGGATGTAGGTTCTCGGTTGCTTCGTGAATGCTTTCTATTTTATTTCCGATGTTTTAGCCTCGGAACGCTTTATAATTTTTTTTTTTTTAGATTTTCCGATGTTTTAGCCTCGGAACGCTTTATAATTTTTTGAGTATAAAAAATTATTAAACATAAACCCTTTTTTTTTTAGGTTTTTGTTTTTTTTTAAACAACTCGTAGGAGTTTTTTTTTTTTTTTTTTTACACTTGAGTGTTAATTGTTATTTTCTGTGTTTCTTACCACGGGTGGGGGAAAACGACAGAATATTTTATTTTGCTACCTTAGCTACCGAACTTTAGAGTCTAAGGAGCTGGTTAAAAATTCTAAGTCTCTTACCACTGGTGGGGGAGACAATAGAATGCTCGAAGGACCAAAATGTAAATAATGGTACAACGTTATAATTTGAGCACAAAAATTGAACTGTTTTATTCTTTTAAATCCTTCTCATTAAATACCTCGTTTGAGAAGTAAGAGAAGAGCATCTCTCAAATACATTGACATTTCTTACATTCTAACATGTGTCCTATGCAACCACTTGAGTTCTATGTTAGTCTTATTCAAATTCAGGCGTCTCTTACGAACATGAAAGAGGATCACACGTACTGAATTTTGTAACATTATCTTAAGGGTTGTTTATGTTTTGTAATCTATTTTTATGTTATCACCACATGGCGAGATCTGTGTTCATGCTTGAACATTCTGCCAAGGGCCGAAAGAAGTGACGGTAACAGAGAAAAGGTTAAAATGCTAATGCAAACACTTGAGTTCTATCTTATTCTTATCTTATTTCAGGCGTCTCTTACGAACATGAAAGAGGATCACACGTACTGAATTTTTGGAAAAGCTATAGCTTGTAATCGCTATATACTTGTAATCATGTAATTTTCTCTTAATATATATTATTATAATTATTATAACTATCATACCAAGTCCTAAGGATATGTGACCGGTCGCGTGATGCCATTTAAGAGCATTTATTTTAAAATTATGATTTTGTATTTGTCTAAGTTCGTTTTTTAATTGATCTAGTTCTAAAGTATGATTAATAATTGGGGTTTTTAGTGGATCCCATACAATTTTGGGTATTTCACTTATATTACTTATATAGGGAGTTGATACCGTTTCGTAACTTTCAGAGTGAAGTATGTAATTTGCCATTAGTATTTTGTCCAAAGTTCTAGCCGTACAATCTGATTTTAATGTCAAAATACCTTGTTCTGGCAAGGTTATTATTTCTTCGTTTACATTTTCTACTGCATCTAAATTCGGTCTACCAATAAGAAAATGTCGTGGTGTTAGTACTTCTAAATCATCTATATCTTCTCCTGTTGTGTATAAGGGTCGTGAGTTTAATATCGCTTCAATTTGACATAGTAAGGTTGACATTTCTTCAAAAGTTAAGCTGCTATCACCAATTATTTGTTTCAAATGATATTTTACCGATTTAACTCCGGCTTCCCAAATACCTGCGAAGTGAGGTCCTGCCGGGGGAACAATATTTAAATCAGCTCAGGGTATATTTAGAAGAAACCGAAAAAGGGTTGAATAATGCTACCTTGGGATGGAGTAACATCAGAAAAAACAAAATTAATTTTCTTTGGAGTAGGATCCAAGAAAAAATAAATTATTTTACTTCGTTAAAATATTCATTAAACGAAGATGTTGATGAGTTAAAATTCGATGCTCAGAATATGGTAAACACTTTAGAGCTCGTATCTCAGGATACAAAACCATTTAAGGTAGACGTAAAAACAGAGGATCTTCCGACGCTACCTAAAATTCAAATACCCACATTTTTTGGTGAACCCAAAGAGTGGGATCTTTTTTATGAATTATTTACAGAAATAATTCATAATAGGGAAGATTTAAGTATGCCAGTAAAATTTAATTATTTAAAAACGGCATTAAAGGGTGAAGCGAAGAGCATGGTTTCTCATTTGCTCACTGGCTCAGTTAGGAATTACCATTCAGTTTGGGAATTATTAATTAAGCTGTTCGAAAATAAAAGGAAAATTTTTTCCGATGAAATGAATCGATTAATTGAATTACCAAATTTGAATATGGATTCCGCAAAAAATATTAAAAGTTTTATTGATAATAGCAATGAGGCTATACATATAATAAAACTTAAATCTAATTTACCCACAGAAGTGGACATAATTTTCACCCACACTTTGTTGAGAAAGTTCAACAAAGAAACGCTGCAACTCTATGAATCTCAGGTCAAAAAGACAAAAGAAATTCAAGAGTTGTCAGATGTAATGGAATTTTTGGAACAGCGTTATAATTCCATAACTTCATTGAGTAATGAAGAAAGAAATAAAAATTCTAACAATAAATTTAATAAAAATTCAAATGATAAAGAAAGCCAGTTTGTGGAATACCTGGACACTATATATCACAATGCTAATGGTTTAAAGCAATGAATCCAAAAGAAAGATTTGCTGGAAGTGCCTTAAAATATCAAAGCACAAAAAATGCTCCTGCGAATATTCATGTACGTTTTGCAAAAAAGCTCATAACACTATGCTTCACATTTCAAATGAAAAAGTGAACACATGTGTTTTAAAAGATATAGCACTATTGGCTACAGCAATAGTGAAGATCAGAGCAAAGAATGGTGAATATGAAAATTTTAGAGCATTGATCGATAGCGGATCTCAATGCACTATTATCTCAGAAGAGGCAGCTCAAATTCTGAAATTATACAGAATCAAATCTGTCACAGAAATACGTGGCGTATCAGAAATGAATTCAAGTACTTCAAAGTACAAAGTTAAGATATGCTTTCAATCGCTTAACAGAAAAAACACACAATTTTCAACCGAAGCTATTGTTCTGCCAAAATTAATGAAAACCTTGCCTAGTAAAACTGCAACAATTAATAAGCAAAAACGGCAAGATTTCGTATTAGCCGATCCAAAATTTAATAAGCCTAGTAGAATAGACTTAATTATAGGAGCCGACTTATATTCCCAAATCATCAAAAATGGGATAGTAAAAATAGACGGACTTCTGGGACAGAATGCGGAGTTTGGTAGTATCAGGGGGTACAAAATCAAAAGGAAGTACAGTGATAACATAGGACACATGTTAGAATGTAAGAAATGTCAATGTATTTGAGAAATGCTTTTCTCTTATTTCTCAAACGAGGTATTTAAGGAGAAGGATTTAAAAGAATAAAACAGTTCAATTTTTGTGCTCAAACTATAACGTTGTACCATTATTTACATATCCCCTGATGAATATATATACTTTCTGGGGTCTGACACGACTCCTTCTCCCTGTTACATACTTTTAAAAAAAACCATTATACCCGTATTTCCTATCTTCAATGATATCAGGGTATATCAAGTAAGAAAACTCCAATCAGTGGCGGCCGACTAGGGGAAACCCTGAAACCAGCGAAGAACCGATATTCCGCGAATACTGTTTCTTTTAGATATATGTACACAACAAGCAACATATACACACACCCAGATGCACGCACAACCACATGCTCTGAATATCGATTGAGTTTTTAATCGTTAACATTAGAACGGGATTGGTTATCAAATTAAAATAAACTTGACCTGCGCATGCTATACAGGGACCTACAAAAAAATTTCAAGTCTCTAGCTCTTATGGATGCTCAGATCGCCGCGTGGACACATACGGACAGATGGACAGACATACAGGGTTAAATCGACTCGTCTAGTCTCCTTGATGAAGAATATATACACTTTATGGGGTCTGACACGCCTCCTTCTCCCTTCATACTTTTAAATAAAACCATTATACCCTAATTTCTTATCTTCAATGATATCAGGGTATATCAAGTAAGAAAACTCCAATCGGTGGCGGCCGACTAGAAGAAACCGTGAAACCAGCGAAAAGCCGCTATTCCGCGAATACTGTTTCTTTTATATGTATGTAAAAGACAAGCAACATATCCACACACACAAACGCGCGCACAACCACATGCTCTGAATATCGATTGCATTTTTAATCGATAACATTAATATGGGATGAGTTATCGAATTTTTAGAAGAAACTTCACCTTCAGTATAGCATACTGAGACCTTCATAACTAATTTCAAGTCTCTAGCTATACAGGTCCCTACATTAAAACAGGATTGGTTATCAAATTAAAATAAACTTGACCTGCGCATGCTATACAGGGACCTACATAAAAAATTTCAAGTTTCTAGCTCTTATGGATGCTGAGATCGCCGCGTTCACACATACGGATAGATGGACAGACAGATAGGGCTAAATCGATTCGTCTTGTCTCCCTGATGAAGAATATATATACTTTATGGGGTCTGACACGCCTACTTCTCCCTGTTACATACTTTTAAACAAAACTATTATACCCTGATTTCATATATTCAATGGTATCAGGGTATATCAAGTAAGAAAACTCCAGTCGGTGGCTGCCGACTAGGGGAAACCCTGAAACCAGCGAAGAGCCGATATTACGCGAATACTGTTTCTTTTTTATGTATGTACATAACAAGCAACATATACACACACCAAGACGCACGTACAACCACATGCTCTGAATATCGATTACGTTTTTAATCAATCACATTAAAACGGGATGAGTTATCGAATTTATAAAAGAAACTTGACCTGCGCATGCTATACAGAAACCTACATAACTAATTTCAAGTCTCTAGCTCGTATGGATGCTGAGATCGAATTAGATAGAAGTTTACAGCTGATTATCGATTTCTTATTTAATCGTTAACATTAAAACGGGTTTGGTTATCAAATTAAAATAAACTTGACCTGCGCATGCTATACAGGGACCTACATAAGAGATCGCCGCGTTCACACATACGGACAGATGGACGGACAGCCAGGGCTAAATCGATTCTTCTTGTCTCCCTGATGAGAATATATATACTTTATGTGGTCTGAGACGCCTCCTTCTCCCTGTTACATACTTTTAAACAAAACTATTATACTCTGATTTCATATATTCAATGGTATCAGGGTATATCAAGTAAGAAAACTTCAGTCGGTGGCGGCCAACTATGGGAAACCCTGAAACCAACTAAGAGCCGCTATTCCGCGAATACTGGTTCTTTTATATGTATGTACATAACAAGCAACATATACACACACCCAGACGCACGCACAACCACATGCCCTGATATCGATTGAATATCGACTAGGGAAACCCTGAAACCAGCGAAGAGCCGATATTACGCGAATACTGTTTCTTTTATATGTATGTACATAACAAGCAACATATACACACACCCAGACGCACGCACAACCACATGCTCTGAATATCGATTGCGTTTTTAATCGATAACATTAAAACGGGATGAGTTATCCAATTTTTAAAAGAAACTTGACCTGCGCATGCTATACAGAAACCTACATAACTAATTTCAAGTCTCTAGCTCGTATGGATGCTGAGATCGAATTAGATAGAAGTTTACAGCTGATTATCGATTTCTTATTTAATCGTTAACATTAAAACGGGATTGGTTATCAAATTAAAATAAACTTGACCTGCGCATGCTATACAGGGACCTACAAAAAAATTTCAAGTCACTAGCTCTTATGGATGCTGAGATCGCCGCGTTCACACATACGGACAGATTGACAGATAGACAAGGCAAAATCGACTCTTCTTGTCTCCCTGATGAAGAATCTATATGTACTTTATGGGGTCTGACACGCCTCCTTCTCTCTGTTACATACTTTTAAACAACACCGTTAAACCCTGATTTCATATATTCAATGGTATCAGGGTATATCAAGTAAGAACCTTCCAGTCGGTGGCGGCCGACTAGGGGAAACCCTGAAACCAACTAAGAGCCGCTATTCCGCGAATACTGGTTCTTTTATATGTATGTACATAACAAGCAACATATACACACACCCAGACGCACGCACAACCACATGCCCTGATATCGATTGAATATCGACTAGGGAAACCCTGAAACCAGCGAAGAGCCGATATTACGCGAATACTGTTTCTTTTATATGTATGTACATAACAAGCAACATATACACACACCCAGACGCACGCACAACCACATGCTCTGAATATCGATTGCGTTGTTAATCGATAACATTAAAACGGGATGAGTTATCGAATTTTTAAAAGAAACTTGACCTGCGCATGCTATACAGAAACCTACATAACTAATTTCAAGTCTCTAGCTCGTATGGATGCTGAGATCGAATTAGATAGAAGTTTACAGCTGATTATCGATTTCTTATTTAATCGTTAACATTAAAACGGGATTGGTTATCAAATTAAAATATACTTGACCTGCGCATGCTATACAGGGACCTACGTAAGAGATCGCCGCCTTCACACATACGGACAGATGGACGGACAGACAGGGCTAAATCGATTCTTCTTGTCTCCCTGATGAAGAATATATATACTTTATGGGGTCTGACACGCCTCCATCTCCCTGTTACATACTTTTAAACAAAACTATTATACCCTGATTTCATATATTCAATGGTATCAGGGTATATCAAGTAAGAAAACTCCAGTCGGTGGCGGCCGACTAGGGGAAACCCTGAAACCAGCGAAGAGCCGCTATTCCGTGAATACTGTTCCTTTTATATGTATGTACATAACAAGCAACATATTCACACACCCAGACGCACGCACAACCACATGCTCTGAATATCGGTTACGTTTTTAATCAATCACATTAAAACGGGATGAGTTATCGAATTTATAAAAGAAACTAGACCTGCGCATGCTATACAGAAACCTACATAACTAATATCAAGTCTCTAGCTCGTATGGATGCTGAGATCGAATTAGATAGAATTTTACAGCTGAATATTGATTTCTTATTTAATCGTTAACATTAAAACGGGATTGGTTATCAAATTAAAATAAACTTGACCTGCGCATGCTATACAGGGACCTACATAAGAGATCGCCGCGTTCACACATACGGACAGATGGACGGACAGCCAGGGCTAAATCGATTCTTCTTGTCTCCCTGATGAAGAATATATATACTTTATGGGGTCTGACACGCCTCCTTCTCCCTGTTACATACTTTTAAACAAAACTATTATACCCTGATTTCATATATTCAATGGTATCAGGGTATATCAAGTAAGAAAACTCCAGTCGGTGGCGGCCGACTAGGGGAAACCCTGAAACCAGCGAAGAGCCGCTATTCCGTGAATACTGTTTCTTTTATGTGTATGTACATAACAAGCAACATATACACACACCCAGACGCACGCACAACCACATGCCCTGATATCGATTGAATATCGACTAGGGGAAACCCTGAAACCATCGAAGAGCCGATATTACGCGAATACTGTTTCTTTTATATGTATGTACATAACATGCAACATATACACACACCCAGACGCACGCACAACCACATGCTCTGAATATCGATTGCGTTTTTAATCGATAACATTAAAACGGGATGAGTTATCGAATTTATAAAAGAAACTAGACCTGCGCATGCTATACAGAAACCTACATAACTAATATCAAGTCTCTAGCTCGTATGGATGCTGAGATCGAATTAGATAGAATTTTACAGCTGAATATTGATTTCTTATTTAATCGTTAACATTAAAACGGGATTGGTTATCAAATTAAAATAAACTTGACCTGCGCATGCTATACAGGGACCTACATAAGAGATCGCCGCGTTCACACATACGGACAGATGGACGGACAGACAGGGCTAAATCGATTCTTCTTGTCTCCCTGATGAAAAATATATATACTTTATGGGGTCTGACACGCCTCCTTCTCCCTGTTACATACTTTTAAACAAAACTATTATACCCTGATTTCATATATTCAATGGTATCAGGGTATATCAAGTAAGAAAACTCCAGTCGGTGGCGGCCGACTAGGGGAAACCCTGAAACCAGCGAAGAGCCGCTATTCCGTGAATACTGCTCCTTTTATATGTATGTACATAACAAGCAACATATACACACACCCAGACGCAAGCACAACCACATGCTCTGAATATCGATTGCGTTTTTAATCGATAACATTAAAACGGGATTGGTTATCAAATTAAAATATACTTGACCTGCGCATGCTATACAGGGACCTACATACAAAATTTCAAGTCACTAGCTCTTATGGATGCTGAGATCGCCGCGTTCACACATACGGACAGATTGACAGATAGACAAGGCAAAATCGACTCTTCTTGTCTCCCTGATGAAGAATCTATATGTACTTTATGGGGTCTGACACGCCTCCTTCTCTCTGTTACATACTTTTAAACAACACCGTTAAACCCTGATTTCATATATTCAATGGTATCAGGGTATATCAAGTAAGAACCTTCCAGTCGGTGGCGGCCGACTAGGGGAAACCCTGAAACCAACTAAGAGTCGCTATTCCGCGAATACTGGTTCTTTTATATGTATGTACATAACAAGCAACATATTCACACACCCAGACGCACGCACAACCACATGCTCTGAATATCGATTGCGTTTTTAATCGATAACATTAAAACGGGATGAGTTATCGAATTTTTAAAAGAAACTTCACCTTCAGTATAGCATACTGAGACCTTCATAACTAATTTCAAGTCTCTATCTATACAGGTCCCTACATTAATACGGGATTGGTTATCAAATTAAAATTAACTTGACCTTCGCATGCTATACAGGGACCTACATAGTAAATTTCAAGTCTCTAGCTATTATGGATGCTGAGATCGCCGCGTTCACACATACGGATAGATGGACAGACAGACAGGGCTTAATCGATTCGTCTTGTCTCCCTGATGAAGAATATATATACTTTATGGGGTCTGACACGCCGCCTTCTCCCTGTTACATACTTTTAAACAAAACTATTATACCCTGATTTCATATATTCAATGGTATCAGGGTATATCAAGTAAGAAAACTCCAGTCGGTTGCGGCCGACTAGGGGAAACCCTGAAACCAGCGAAGAGCCGATATTACGCGAATACTGTTTCTTTTTTATGTATGTACATAACAAGCAACATATTCACACACCCAGACGCACGCACAACCACATGCTCTGAATATCGGTTACGTTTTTAATCAATCACATTAAAACGGGATGATTAACGAATTTATAAAAGAAACTAGACCTGCGCATGCTATACAGAAACCTACATAACTAATATCAAGTCTCTAGCTCGTATGGATGCTGAGATCGAATTAGATAGAATTTTACAGCTGAATATTGATTTCTTATTTAATCGTTAACATTAAAACGGGATTGGTTATCAAATTAAAATAAATTGACCTGCGCATGCTATACAGGGACCTACATAAGAGATCGCCGCGTTCACACATACGGACAGATGGACGGACAGCCAGGGCTAAATCGATTCTTCTTGTCTCCCTGATGAAGAATATATATACTTTATGGGGTCTGACACGCCTGCTTCTCCCTGTTACATACTTTTAAACAAAACTATTATACTCTGATTTCATATATTCAATGGTATCAGGGTATATCAAGTAAGAAAACTTCAGTCGGTGGCGTTCAACTATGGGAAACCCTGAAACCAGCGAAGAGCCGTTATTCCGTGAATACTGTTTCTTTTATGTGTATGTACATAACAAGCAACATATACACACACCCAGACGCACGCACAACCACATGCCCTGATATCGATTGAATATCGACTAGGGGAAACCCTGAAACCAGCGAAGAGCCGATATTACGCGAATACTGTTTCTTTTATATGTATGTACATAACAAGCAACATATACACACACCCAGACGCACGCACAACCACATGCTCTGAATATCGATTGCGTTTTTAATCAATCACATTAAAACGGGATTGGTTATCAAATTAAAATAAACTTGACCTGCGCATGCTATACAGGGACCTACATAAAAAATTTCAAGTCTCTAGCTCTTATGGATGCTGAGATCGCCGCGTTCACACATACGGATAGATGGACAGACAGACAGGGCTTAATCGATTCGTCTTGTCTCCCTGATGAAGAATATATATACTTTATGGGGTCAGACACGTATCCTTCTCCCTGTTACATACTTTTAAACAAAAATATTATACCCTGATTTCATATATTCAATGGTATCAGGGTATATTAAGTAAGAAAACTCCAGTCGGTGGCGGCCGACTAGGGGAAACCCTGAAACCAGCGAAGAGCCGATATTACGCGAATACTGTTTCTTTTTTATGTATGTACATAACAAGCAACATATACACACACCCAGACGCACGCACAACCACATGCTCTGAATATCGGTTACGTTTTTAATCAATCACATTAAAACGGGATTAGTTATCGAATTTATAAAAGAAACTTGACCTGCGCATGCTATACAGAAACCTACATAACTAATATCAAGTCTCTAATTTGAATGGATGCTGAGATCGAATTAGATAGAATTTTACAGCTGAATATCGATTTCTTATTTAATCGATAACATTAAAACGGGATTGGTTATCAAATTAAAATAAACTTGACCTGCTCATGCTATACATGGACCTACATACAAAATTTCAAGTCTCTACCTCGTATGGATGCTGAGATCGAATTAAATAGAATTTTATAGCTGAATCTCGATTGCGTTTTTAATCGATAACATTAAAACAGGATTGGTTATCAAATTAAAATATATTTGACCTGCGCATGCTATACAGGGACCTACATAAAAAATTTCACACATACGGACAGATGGACAGACAGACAGGGCTAAATCGATTCGTCTTGTCTCCCTGATGAAGAATATATATACTTTATCGGGTCTGACACGCCTCTTTCTCCCTGTTACATACTTTTAAACAAAACCATTATACCCTGATTTCATATATTCAATGGTATCAGGGTATATCAAGTAAGAAAACTCCAGTCGGTGGTTCGACTAGGGGAAACCCTGAAACCAGCGAAGAGCCGCTATTCCGTGAATACTGTTTCTTTTATATGTATGTATGTATGCATGTATGTACATAACAAGCAACATATACACACACCCAGACGGACGCACAACCATATGCTCGATTGCGTTTTTAATTGATAACATTAAAACGGGATGACTTATCGAATGTTTTAACCTGCGCATGCTATACAGAAACCTACATAACTAATATCAAGTCTCTAATTTGAATGGATGCTGAGATCGAATTAGATAGAATTTTACAGCTGAATATCGATTTCTTATTTAATCGATAACATTAAAACGGGATTGGTTATCAAATTAAAATAAACTTGACCTGCGCATGCTATACAGGGTCCTACATAAAAAATTTCAAGTCTCTAGCTCTTATGTATGAGATCGCCGTATTCACACATACGGACAGATGGACAGATAGACAAAACTATTATAGCCTGATTTCATATATTCAATGGTATCAGGGTATATCAAGTAAGAAAACTCCAGTCGGTGGCGGCCGACTAGGGGAAACCCTGAAACCAGCGAAGAGCCGCTATTCCGTGAATACTGTTTCTTTTATATGTATGTATGTATGCATGTATGTACATAACAAGCAACATATACACACACCCAGACGGACGCACAACCATATGCTCGATTGCGTTTTTAATTGATAACATTAAAACGGGATGACTTATCGAATTTTTATAAGAAATTTAACCTGCGCATGCTATACAGAGACCTACATAACTAATTTCAAGTCTCTAACTCGTATGGATGCTGGGATCGCCGTATGCAGACATACGGACAAATGGACAGACAGACAAGGCTAAATCGATTCGTCTTTTCTCCCTGATGAAGAATATATATACTTTATGGGGTCTGACACGCCTCCTTCTCTCTGTTACATACTTTTAAACAAAACTATTATACCCTGATTTCATATATTCAATGGTATCAGGGTATATCAAGTAAGAAAACTCCAGTCGGTGGCGGCCGACTAGGGAAACCCTGAAACCAGCGAAGAGCCGCTCTTCCGTGAATACTGTTTCTTTTATATGTATGTACATAACAAGCAACATATACACACACCCTGACGGACGCACAACCACATGCTCTGAATATCGATTGCGTTTTAAATCGATAACATTAAAACAGGATGAAATATCGAATTTTTAAAAGAAACTTGACCTTCGCATGCTATACAGAAACCTACATAACTAATTTCAAGTCTGTAGCTCGTATGGATGATGAGATCGCATTAAATACAATTTTTTAGCTGAATATCGATTTCATATTTAATCGATAACATTAACACGGGATTGGTTATCAAATTAAAATAAACTTGACCTGCGCATGCTATACAGGGACCTACATAAAAAATTTCAAGTCTCTAGCTCTTATGTATGAGATCGCCGTATTCACACATACGGACAGATGGACAGATAGACAAAACTATTATAGCCTGATTTCATATATTCAATGGTATCAGGGTATATCAAGTAAGAAAACTCCAGTCGGTGGCGGCCGACTAGGGGAAACCCTGAAACCAGCGAAGAGCCGCTATTCCGTGAATACTGTTTGTTTTATATGTATGTACATAACAAGCAATATATACACACATCCAGACGGACGCACAACCACATGCTCTGAATATCGATTGCGTTTTAATCAATCACATTAAAACGGGATGAGTTATCGAATTTATAAAAGAAACTTGACCTGCGCATGCTATACAGAAACCTACATAACTAATTTCAAGTCTCTAGCTCGTATGGATGATGAGATCGAATTAAATACAATTTTTTAGCTGAATATCGATTTCATATTTAATCGATAACATTAACACGGGATTGGTTATCAAATTAAAATAAACTTGACCTGCGCATGCTATACAGGGACCTACATAAAAAATTTCAAGTCTCTAGCTCTTATGGATGCTGAGATCGCCGTATTCACACATACGGACAGATGGACAGACAGACAGGGACAAATCGACTCGTCTTGTCTCCCTGATGAAGAATATATATACTTTATGGGGTCTGACACGCCTCCTTCTCCCTGTTACATACTTTTAAACAAAACTATTATAGCCTGATTTCATATATTCAATGGTATCAGGGTACATCAAGTAAGAAAACTCCAGTCGGTGGCGGCCGACTAGGGAAACCCTGAAACCAGCGAAGAGCCGCTATTCCGTGAATACTGTTTCTTTTATATGTATGTACATAACAAGCAACATATACACATACCCAGACGGACGCACAACCACATGCTTTGAATATCGATTGCGTTTTTAATCAATCACATTAAATCGGGATGAGTTATCGAATTTATAAAAGAAACTTGACCTGCGCATGCTATACAGAGACCTACATAACTAATTTCAAGTCTCTAGCTAGTATGGATGCTGAGATCGAATTAGATAGAATTTTATAGCTGAATATCGATTTCTTATTTAATTGATAAAATTTAAATGGGATTGGTTATCAAATAAAAATAAACTAGACCTGAGCATGCTATACAGGAACCTACATAAAAAATTTAAAGTCTCTAGCTCTTATGGATGCTGAGATCGCCGCGTTCACACATTCGGACAGATGGACAGACAGACAAGGCTAAATCGATTCGTCTTTTCTCCCTGATGAAGAATATATATACTTTATGGGGTCTGACACGCCTCCTTCTCCCTGTTACATACTTTTAAACAAAACTATTATACCCTGATTTGATATATTCAATGGTATCAGGGTATATCAAGTAAGAAAACTCCAGTCGGTGGCGGCCGACTAGGGGAAACCCTGAAACCAGCGATGAGCCGCTATTCCGTGAATACTGTTTCTTTTATATGTATGTACATAACAAGCAACATATACACACACCCAGACGGACGCACAACCACATGCTCTGAATATCGATTGCGTTTTTAATCGATAACATTAAATCGGGATGAGTTATCGAATTTTTAAAACAAACTTGACCTGCGCATGCTATACAGAAACCTACATAACTAATTTCAAGTCTCTAGCTCGTATGGATGATGAGATCGAATTAGATACAATTTTTTAGCTGAATATTGATTTCATATATAATCGATAACATTAAAACTTGATTGGCTATCAAATTAAAATAAACTTGACCTGCGCATGCTATACAGGGACCTACATAAAAAATTTCAAGTCTCTAGCTCTTATGGATGCTGAGATCGCCGCGTTCACACATACGGACAGATGGACAGACAGACAAGCCTAAATCGATTCGTCTTGTATCCCTGATGAAGAATATATATATACTTTCTTGGGTCTGACACGCCTCCTTCTCTCTGTTACATACTTTTAAACAACACCATTATACCCTGATTTCATATATTCAATGGTATCAGGGTATATCAAGTAAGAAAACTCCAGTCGGTGGCGGCCGACTAGGGGAAACCCTGAAACCAGCGAAGAGCCGCTATTCCGTGAATACTGTTTCTTTTATATGTATGTACATAACAAGCAACATATACACACATCCAGACGGACGCACAACCACATGCTTTGAATATCGATTGCGTTTTTAATCAATCACATTAAATCGGGATGAGTTATCGAATTTATAAAAGAAACTTGACCTGCGCATGCTATACAGAAACCTACATAACTAATATCAAGTCTCTAGCTCGTATGGATGCTGAGATCGAATTAGATAGAATTTTACAGCTGAATATCGATTTCGCATTTAATCGATAACATTAAAACGGGATTGGTTATCAAATTAAAATATACTTGACCTGCGAATGCTATACAGGGACCTACATAAAAAATTTCAAGTCTCTAGCTCTTATAGATGCTGAGATCGCCGTATTCACACATACGGACAGATGGACAGACAGACAGGGCCAAATCGACTCGTCTTGTCTCCCTTATGAAGAATATATATACTTTATGGGGTCTGACACGCCTCCTTCTCCCTGTTACATTCTTTTAAACAAAACCATTATATCCTAATTTTCTATCTTCAATGATATCAGGGTATATCAAGTAAGAAAACTCCATTCGGTGGCGGCCGACTAGGGGAAACCCTGAAACCAGCGAAGAGCCGCTATTCCGTCAATACTGTTTCTTTTATATGTATGTACATAACAAGCAACATATACACACATCCAGACGGACGCACAACCACATGCTCTGAATATCGATTGCGTTATTAATCAATCACATTAAAACGGGATGAGTTATCGAATTTATAAAAGAAACTTGACCTGCGCATGCTATACAGAAACCTACATAACTAATATCAAGTCTCTTGATCAAATGGATGCTGAGATCGAATTAGATAGAATTTTACAGCTGCATATCAATTTCTTATTTAATCGATAACATTAAAACGGGATTGGCTATCAAATTAAAATAAACTTGACCTGCGCATGCTATACAGGGACCTACATAAAAAATTTCAAGTCTCTAGCTCTTATGGATGCTGATATCGCCGTATTCACACATACGGACAGATGGACAGACAGACAGGGCCAAATCGACTCGTCTTGTCTCCCTGATGAAGAATATATATACTTTATGGGGTCTGACACGCCTCCTTCTCCCTGTTACATTCTTTTAAACAAAACCATTATATCCTAATTTTCTATCTTCAATGATATCAGGGTATATCAAGTAAGAAAACTCCATTCGATTGCGGCCGACTAGTGGAAACCCTGAAACCAGCGAAGAGCCGCTATTCCGTGAATACTGTTTCTTTTATATGTATGTACATAACAAGCAACATATACACACACCCAGACGGACGCACAACCACATGCTCTGAATATCGATTGCGTTTTTAATCAATAACATTAAAACGGGATGAGTTATCGAATTTTTAAAAGAAAGTTGACCTGCGCATGCTATACAGAAACCTACGTAACTAACTTCAAGTCTCTAGCTCGTATGGATGGTGGGATCAAATTAGATAGAATTTTATAGCTTAATATCGATTTCATATGTAATCGATAACATTAAAACGGGATTGGTTATCAAATTAAAATAAACTTGACCTGCGCATGCTATACAGGGATCTACATAACAAATTTCAAGTCTCTTGCTCTTATGGATGCTGACATCGAATTTTTATCGATTTCCTATTTAATCGATAACATTAAAACGGGATGGGTTATCAAATTAAAATAAACTTGACCTGCGCATGCTATACAGGGACCTACATAAAAAATTTCAAGTCTCTAGCTCTTATGGATGCTGAGATCGCCGTATTCACACATTCGGACAGATGGACAGACAGACAGGGCCAAATCGGCTCGTCTTGTCTCCCTGATGACCAATATATATACTTTATGGGGTCTGACACGCCTCCTTCTCCCTGCTACATACTTTTAAACAAAACCATTATGTCCTAATTTTCTATCTTCAATGATATCAGGGTATATCAAGTAAGAAAACTCCATTCGGTGGCGGCCGACTAGGGGAAACCCTGAAACCAGCGCAGAACCGCTATTCCGCGATTACTGTTTCTTTTATATGTATGTAAAAGACAAGCAACATATACACACACACAGACGCACGCACAACCACATGCTCTGAATATCGATTGCATTTTTAATCGATAACATTAAAACAGGATGAGTTATCGAATTTTTAAAAGAAAGTTGACCTGCGCATGCTATACAGGGATCTACATAACAAATTTCAAGTCTCTTGCTCTTATGGATGCTGACATCGAATTTTTATCGATTTCCTATTTAATCGATAACATTAAAACGGGATTGGTTATCAAATTAAAATAAACTTGACCTGCGCATGCTATACAGGGACCTACATAAAAAATTTCAAGTCTCTAGCTCTTATGGATGCTGAGATCGCCGCGTTCACACATACGGACAGATGGACAGACAGACAGGGCCAAATCGACTCGTCTTGTCTCCCTGATAAATATATATACTACTTTCTGGGGTCTGATACGCCTCCTTCTTCCTGTTACATACTTTTAAACAAAACCATTATAAACTAATTTCCTATCTTCAATGATATCAGGGTATATCAAGTAAGCAAACTCCAATCGGTGGCGGCCGACTAGGGAAACCCTGAAACCAGCGCAGAACCGCTATTCCGCGATTACTGTTTCTTTTATATGTATGTAAAAGACAAGCAACATATACACACACACAGACGCACGCACAACCACATGCTCTGAATATCGATTGCATTTTTAATCGATAACATTAAAACGAGATGAGTTATCGACTGTTTTAAAACAAACTTGACCTGCGCATGCTATACAGGGATCTACATAAAAATTTCCAGTCTCTTGCTCTTATGGATGCTGAAATCGAATTTTTATCGATTTCGTTTTTAATCGATAACATTAAAACGGGATTGTTTATCAAATTAAAATAAACTTGACCTGCGCATGCTATACAGGGACCTACATAAAAAATTTCAAGTCTCTAGCTCTTATGGATGCTGAGATCGCCGCGTTCACACATACGGACAGATGGACAGACAGAATGGGCCAAATCGACTCGTCTTGTCTCCCTGATAAATATATATACTACTTTCTGGGGTCTGACACGCCTCCTTCTTCCTGTTACATACTTTTAAACAAAACCATTATACCCTAATTTCCTATCTTCAATGATATCAGGGTATATCAAGTAAGCAAACTCCAATCGGTGGCGGCCGACTAGGGGAAACCCAGAAACCAGCGCAGAACCGCTATTCCGCCATTACTGTTTCTTTTATATGTATGTAAAAGACAAGCAACATATACACACACACAGACGCACGCACAACCACATGCTCTGAATATCGATTGCGTTTTTAATCGATAACATTAAAACGGGATGAGTTATCGAATTTTTAAAACAAACTTGGCCTGCGCATGCTATACAGAAACATAACATAACTAATTTCAAGTATCTAGCTCGTGTGGATGAGATCGAATTAGATAGAATTTTTTGTTGAATATCGATTTCATATTTAACCGATAACATTAAAACGGGATGAGTTATCGAATGTTTTAAAACAAACTTGACCTGCGCATGCTATACTGGGATCTACATAAAAAATTTCAAGTCTCTAGCTCTTATGGATGCTGAGATCGCCGCGTTCACACATACGGACAGATGGACAGACAGACAGGGCCAAATCGACTCGTCTTGTGTCCCTGATGAAGAATATATATACTTTATGGGGTCTGATACGCCTCCTTCTCTCTGTTACATACTTTTAAACAAAACCATTATGTCCTAATTTCTTATCTTCCATGATATCAGGGTACATCAAGTATGAAAACTCCAATCGGTGGCGGCCGACTAGGGGAAACCCTGAAACCAGCGAAGAGCCGCTATTCCGTAAATACTGTTTCTTTTATATGTATGTACATAACAAGCAACATATACACACACCCAGACGGACGCACAACCACATGCTGTGAATATCGATTGAGTTTTAATCAATCACATTAAAACGGGATGAGTTATCGAATTTATAAAAGAAACTTGACCTGCGCATGCTATACAGAAACCTACATAACTAATATCAAGTCTCTAATTTGAATGGATGCTGAGATCGAATTAGATAGAATTTTACAGCTGAATATCGATTTCTTATTTAATCGATAACATTAAAATGGGATTGGTTATCAAATTAAAATAAACTTGACCCGCGCAGCCTATACAGGGACCTACATAAAAAATTTCAAGTCTCTAGCTTTATAGCTTTAGTGTAAAATCTGAACTTATTGCCCTCACTGAGACATGGTTAACTCCAAATGTTTATAACAGTGAGGTTCTTTCTGATAATTTCACTATTTATAGACTTGATCGTTTGTCACGTAGAGGGGGTGGAGTTTTAATAGCTGTTAAATCCCACTTTCTCTCAGAATCTTTTACCTTCTCATCACTTCACAATGTTGAGATTATTGGAGTTAAAATAACTCTCCAGCCTTGTTCCCTGTATGTTACTTGTTCATATATACCTCCCTATTCTGATTTACAAGTTTATAGTCAACATATATCTTGTATTAAAGAAATGTATGCGTATGTTCAAGATAACGACCTGTTTCTTGTATTGGGTGATTTTAATATACCAAACACTTCTTGGGCCTTATCTCTCAATTCAAATCATCTTATTCCAACAATGGATCATTATCTTTTTGACGAATTGTTTAACCTTTCCATGTTTCAGATAAACTCCATCTCAAATCATTTGAATCGATCTCTTGATCTTGTTTTTACTAATGATGATACTATCATTAGGGTTTTAAGATCAACACCCTTTTGTATTCTTGAGGATATACATCATCCGACCTTAGAGGTTTTAATACCTATTGACTGTCCACCAATTTCAACGTCTTTATCATTTAAACAACGTCGTTGTTTTAAAAAATGTAATTTTGTTTTGCTTAGTGATCTCATTAATGCAGCGGACTGGTCCCCTTTGTATGAGGCAACTGAGGTTGATTTCGCAGTTTCTATATTTTATAGTACTTTAAATTCTATCCTAGACAGTTGTGTTCCTATATGTTTTAAAAAATCCCTTTCTAATAAACCACCCTGGTTTACTCCGACTCTTTCGAATTTAAAAAATATTAAATCTAAATATTTTAAAAAGTCTAAAAAGTCGGGCTCAATTGTTGACTGGTCTAAATACTCATTAGCTAAGTCAAATTTCAATATTTTTAACTCTCGTTGCTATGAGAATTACCTCTCACGCTGTAGAAGGCAGTTTGCTAGTGACCCTAAAAGGTTTTATTCATTTGTAAATTCGAAGCGTAAATCTTCTGGATTGCCCTCTTCATTTTTCTTCGGTTTAGAAAAGACCTGTAATGATCAAGATGCCTCTGATCTATTTGCAGATTTCTTCCAATCCACTTACTCTTCTGCTACAACCTATACCAAATCTCATTCAACTTTGAATACTATAATGAATGTAAATTCCATTATTGCTTCAAACATTTCGTCTCCCTCTCTCTTATCCGCTATTCGGACTTTGAAATCATCGTTCTCTCCTGGAGCAGATGGTATTCCAAGTTGTTTGATTAAAGAATGCAGTGTTTCTTTGCGGTCACCTTTATTAAAACTGTTTAATTTGTCCCTTAATACCTCAGTATTCCCTTCAATTTGGAAAGAATCATTTATTATTCCTCTGTATAAAAAAGGAGGAAGATCTGATATTTCTAATTATAGAGGTATTGCGAAGCTTTCTGTTATTCCGAAGTTATTTGAAAAAATGATAACTTCGAACTTGCAACATTTTTGCAAATCGATTATTTCACCATCTCAGCATGGCTTTGTTCAGAATCGATCAACCTCAACTAACCTATTAGAATTTTCATCTCTAATCAACGAAAGCTTTTTAAATAAAATGCAGACTGATGTTATATATAATGACTTCAGTAAGGCATTTGACTCAGTTCAGCATGATATTTTACTTCAAAAGCTTGACCATTTCGGATTTTCGCCTAAACTTCTGTCTTGGATAGCTTCCTATTTAAAGGGTAGAACCCAAAGAGTTTTGTTAAGAACATTTATTTCGAAGGTCATATTTGTCTCATCGGGTGTGCCTCAGGGTAGTCATTTGGGCCCTCTTCTATTCTCCCTTTTTATAAATGACCTTCCGAATTGTATTTCTCATTCAAAGGTTTTTATGTATGCAGATGACGTAAAACTCTGTCTCTCATACAACAATTCACTGGATCATCAACGCTTACAAGATGTTCTTGATTCCTTTCAATGTTGGTGTAAGGCTAATCAATTGCAGTTGAATTGCTCCAAATGTATGACAATGACCTTTAGTCGCATTTGTCCATATACTGCTCATTATAAAATCAATAATGATTCCTTGCAACGTATTTCTACAATGAAAGATCTTGGGGTGCTCTTTGACTCTAAACTTAGTTAATGAAGCCAAAAGTGTTCTTGGCTTTATTAAACGATGGTCGAAAGAATTTAATGACCCGTTTGTTACCAAACTCCTTTTTGTTTCGCTGGTTCGACCAATTTTGGAATATTGTTCAGTTATATGGTCGCCACAGCATAAATTGTATCAGGACCGTATAGAATCGGTTCAGAAACAGTTTCTTCTCTTTGCGTTACGCAATCTTAACTGGGATCGTAACCTTCGCTTACCCTCTTATCATAGTAGCCTTCTTCTTATAGATCTTCCGTCACTAATAAACCGTAGAACAGTCTTGGGTATTGCTTTTCTACATTAGTGGTAATACTGATTCGCCTGCTCTTTTAAAGCAAATTAATTTTGTAGTACCTTCTCGTATTTCCCGTCACTTTCGTCCTCTATATTTACCTATATATACATCTGATTACTCCTTGCATAGTGCGTTTCAGGTCTTATGTACTACCTATAATAAATATTTTTATGTATTTGCTTCAGAAATCTCTCTCTCTTTCTTTAATAAAATCCTTGCTTTCAGCTCACCTCAGAGAAATCACACACAGGGCCCAAGAGTGAGAATATACAGGAATTGGCAATTCTTCCTACTTGTGTTGTGTTTTCTCATTTCTCTAAATATATAAATATTGTTCTTCTTCTCCTGTTTTTTGGTTAAGCTATGTTTGTAAATCAATTTTTAAACTAAATATTTTAATTTCTTCACTCCCTATCTTTCATAGTTCAATGATATCACTAACCATTTTGGCTGTGATTCGGGGCATAGCTCGCCGGCATGGCAAATAAAACACCCCCAGCGGGTGGTGATATCATTGATAAAATTTTGTTAATTTTAGGCTTTTACTTTAATTACTTATTAGTGACACTCGTTTTGTCAACTATATAATAAATAAATAAATAAATAAATAAATTATGGATGCTGAGATCGCCGCTTTCACAGATACGGACAGATGGACAGACAGACAGGGCCAAATCGACTCGTCTTGTCTCCCTGATAAATATATATATTACTTTCTGGGGTCTGACACGCCTCCTTCTTTTTGTTACATACTTTTAAACAAAACCATTAAACCATAATTTCCTATCTTCAATGATATCAGGGTATATCAAGTAAGAAAACTCCAATCGGTGGCGGCCGACTAGGGGAAACCATCAAACCAGCGAAGAAACCGCTATTCCGCGAATACTGTTTCTTTTATATGTATGTACATAACAAAGCAACATATACACACACCCAGACGCACGCACAACCACATGCTCTGAATATTGATTGCGTTTTTAATCGGTAACATTAAAACGGGATGAGTTATCGAATTTTTCAAAGAAACTTGACCTGCGCATGCTATACAGAAACCTACATAACTAATTTCAAGTCTCTAGCTCGTATGGATGCTGAGATCGAATTAGATAGAATTTTATAGTTGAATATCGATTTCTTATTTAACCGATAACTTTAAAGCGGGATTGGTTATGATATTGGTTAAAATATACTTGACCTGCGCATGCTGAACAGGGATCTACATAAAAATTTCAAGTCTCTAGCTCTTATGGATGCTGAGATCGCCGAGTTAACAGATACGTACAGATGGACAGACAGACAAGGCTAAATCGATTCGTCTTGTCTCCCTGATAAATATATATACTTTATGTTGTCTGACACGCCTCCTTCTCTCTGTTACATACTTTTAAACAACACCATTATACCCTGATTTCATATATTCAATGGTATCAGGGTATATCAAGTAAGAAAACTCCAGTCAGTGGCGGCCGACTAGGGGAAACCCTGAAACCAGCGAAGAACCGCTATTCCTGTTTCTTTTATATGTATGTACATAACAAGCAACATATACACACACCCAGACGCACGCACAACCACATGCTCTGAATATCGATTGAATTTTTAATCGATAACATTAAAACGGGATGAGTTATCGAATTTATAAAAGAAACTTGACCTGCGCATGATATACAGAAACATAACATAACTAATTTCAAGTATCTAGCTCGTGTGGATGCTGAGATCGAATTAGATAGAATTTTACAGCTGAATACCGATTTCATATTTAACCGATAACATTAAAACGGGATGAGTTATCGAATGTTTTAAAACAAACTTGACCTGCGCATGCTATACTGGGATCTATATACATCTATACAGAAACCTACATAACTAATTTCAAGTATCTAGCTCATGTGGATGCCGAGATCGAATTAGATAGAATTTTTTGCTGAATATCGATTTCATATTTAACCGATAACATTAAAACGGGATGAGTTATCGAATGTTTTAAAACAAACTTGACCTGCGCATGCTATACTGGGATCTACATAAAAAATTTCAAGTCTCTAGCTCTTATGGATGCTGAGATCGCCGCGTTCACACATACGGACAGATGGACAGACAGACAGGGCCAAATCGACTCGTCTTGTGTCCCTGATGAGGAATGTATATTCTTTATGGGGTCTGACACGCCTCCTTCTCTCTGTTACATACTTTTAAACAAAACTATTATGTCCTAATTTCCTATCTTCCATGATATCAGGGTATATCAAGTAAGAAAACTCCAATCGGTGGCGGCCGACTAGGGGAAACCCTGAAACCAGCGAAGAGCCGCTATTCCGTGAATACTGTTTCTTTTATATGTATGTACATAACAAGCAACATATACACACACCCAGACGGACGCACAACCACATGCTCTGAATATCGATTGCGTTTTTAATCGATAACATTAAAATGGGATTGGTTATCAAATTAAAATAAACTTGACCCGCGCATGCTATACAGGGACCTACATAAACAATTTCAAGTCTCTAGCTCTTATGGATGCTGAGATCGCCGCTTTCACACATACGGACAGATGGACAGACAGACAGGGCCAAATCGACTCGTCTTGTCTCCCTGATAAATATATATATTACTTTCTGGGGTCTGACACGCCTCCTTCTTCCTGTTACATACGTTTAAACAAAACCATTAAACCATAATTTCCTATCTTCAATGATATCAGGGTATATCAAGTAACAAAACTCCAATCGGTGGCGGCCGACTAGCGGAAACCCTGAAACCAGCGAAGAAACCAGCGAAGAAAACCCCGAATACTGTTTCTTTTATATGTATGCACATAACAAAGCAACATATACACACACCCAGACGCACGCACAACCACATGCTCTGAATATTGATTGCGTTTTTAATCGGTAACATTAAAACGGGATGAGTTATCGAATTTTTCAAAGAAACTTCACCTGCGCATGCTATACAGAAACCTACACAATAATTTCAAGTATCTAGCTCGTGTGGATGCTGAGATCGAATTAGATAGAATTATATAGCTGAATATAGATTTCGTATTTAATCGATAACATTAAAACGGGATTGGTTATCAAATTAAAATAAACTTGACCTGCGCATGCTATACAGGGATCTACATAACAAATTTCAATTCGAATTTTTATCGATTTCGTATGTAATCGATAACATTAAAACGGGATTGGTTATCAAATTAAAATAAACTTGACCTGATTTCATATATTCAATTGTATCAGGTTATATCAAGTTAGAAACTCCACTCGGTGGCGGCCGACTAGGGGAAACCCTGAAACCAGCGAAGAGCCGCTATTCTGCGAATACTGTTTTTTTTTATATGTATGTACATAACAGGCAACATATACACACACCCAGACGCACACACAACCACATGCTCTGAATATCGATTGCGTTTTTAATCGATAACATTAAAACGGGATGACTTATCAAATTTGTAAAAGAACTTTGACCTGCGCATGCTATACAGGGATCTACATAAAAAATTTCAAGTCTCTATCTCTTATTAATGCTGAGATCGCCGCGTTCACACATACGGACAGATGGACAGACAGACAAGGCTAATTCGACTCGTCTTGTCTCCCTGATGAAGAATATATATACTTTATGGGGTCTGACACGCCTCCTTCTCTCTGTTACATACTTTTAAACAAAACCATTATATTCAAATTTCCTATTTTCAATGATATCAGGCTATATCAAGTTAGAAAACTCCAATCGGTGGCGGCCGACTAGGGAAAACCCTGAAATCAGCGAAGAACCGCTATTCCGCGAATACTGTTTCTTTTATATGTATGTAAAAGACTAACAACATATACACACACACAGACGCACGCACAACCACATGCTCTGAATATCGATTGAGTTATCGAATTTTTAAAAGAAACTTGACCTGCGCATGATATACAGAAACCTACATAACTAATTTCAAGTCTCTAGCTCGTATGGATGCTGAGATCGAATTAGATAGAATTTTATAGCTGAATATCGATTTCGTATGTTATCGATAACATTAAAACGGGATCGGTTATCAAATTAAAATAAACTTGACCTGCGCATGCTATACAGGGACCCACATAAAAAATTTCAAGTCTCTAGCTTTTATGGATGCTGAGATCGCCGCGTTCACACATACGGACAGATGGATAGAAAGACAGGGCCAAATCGACTCGTCTTGTCTCCCTGATAAACATATATACAACTTTCTGGGGTCTGACACGCCTCCTTCTTCCTGTTACATACTTTTAAACAAAACCATGATACCCTAACTTCCTATCTTCAATGATACCAGGCTATATCAAGTAAGAAAACTCCAATCGGTGGCGGCCTACTAGGGAAAACCCTGAAATCAGCGAAGAGCCGCTATTCCGCGAATACTGTTTCTTTTATATGTATGTAAAAGACTAATTACATATACACACACACAGACGCACACACAACCACATGCTCTGAATATAGATTGAGTTATCGAATTTTTAAAAGAAACTTGACCTGCGCATGCTATACAGGGATCTACATAACAAATTTCAAGTCTCTTGCTCTTATGGATGCTGAGATCGAATTTTTATCGATTTCGTATTTAATCGATAACATTAAAACGGGATTGGTTATCAAAAAATAAACTTGACCTGCGCATGCTATACAGGGACCTACATAAAAAATTTCAAGTCTCTAGCTCTTATTAATGCTGAGATCGCCGCGTCCACACATACGGACAGATGGACAGACAGACAAGGCTAATTCGACTCGTCTTGTCTCCCTGATGAAGAATATATATACTTTATGGGGTCGGACACGCCTCCTTCTCTCTGTTACATACAAACAAAACCATTATATCCTAATTTCCTATCTTCAATGATATCAGGCTATATCAAGTAAGAAAACTCCAATCGGTGGCGGCCGACTAGGGAAAAACCTGAAATCAGCGAAGAACCGCTATTCCGCGAATACTATTTCTTTTATATGTATGTCAAAGACTAACAACATATACACACACCCAGACGCACACACAACCTCATGCACTGAATATCAATTGCTTTTGTTCACGCCAGAGGGCGCGAAGGCGAGGAAGGAGGATTTTCCGCTTCGGCAAAGGGCGGTCACACTGGACGAGGTGACTCGGTTTTTTCCATGGGAAGCGCCATTGGTATTTTTCGAATTTAGACTAACTTCGACTTTGAAACGACTCGCACTTATTGTACATACACAGATACTATTATAAACCTCAAAATACAAGATTACAATTAAAACCTTTGCTTTTGTGATCCACCTATATACCCGTGTCTTAGTCTGTTTTTTAACTCGCGAGTTTGTGCCACATCCCAAACGAAAATCTCTCCAGTTGCTGACGGATCGGATTGCCCGCCCTCCTCCAAACATTTGGTCCTTCGAGCCGGATATCCTTCCGCATCAGCTAGCATCGGTGGAACAATCTGATAAGTATAGCAATTGGCATTCCTTTTCATACATACATATAAGTACATACATACACTCAAAAGTGCAAGGTTTCCCGCTCTTCCATAGCGACCTGTGCACTTTTAACACGGTGTAAACATTCCTGACCTGCCTCAAGAAGGGCACGGTACCATTAGTGCTATCCTGTGTCCGTATCGTGTCATAATTTCTGTTCCCTCGTTGCTGTATGTACATATGCATGCCGGCATACATACATATATACATACACACACACCCACACAAAAGCCATCCCATGTGAGTACTGCGATCAGCACACAAATAATAATTGTGCTAGTATATTAAGAATATCCTTCCAAGTTGGGATACTAAGAACACAACTAAATAAAGTGGTTGTAATTGGCAGCGCGCCGCAGTCTCAATAACCACAGCACCAACAAATAGCGCAACCCGGCTGCCGTCGCACACGCAATAAGAAAACTTCAATAAAACCGAAAAAAAAGGGTGGATTGCTTCCTTTATTCCTGTTGCGCTATCCGCACAATTTCCGCGTCCATATTCCGGCAATTAAGGCATTTAATCCAAGTGTCAGTGCCAAATTATTTGTGCGACAAAAAAATTACAGTGCAAGTGCAGATCCACCACAGCTGATTTGCGATTGCGATTTGCGACCAGGGCTGGCGCACTACCCAAGTCGTGACTGAATCACGGCTTATCGGTCATTGTTAATTGTTAAGCAAATAAATAAATACTTTTCTTGTTGTTTTTATATATTTAAATAAATTACATTTAAATTTATAAGGGAAAAAAAATTTAAAATATATATATATATATATATATATATATATATATATCTGTACATGTAAAAAAAAAAAAAAATAGATTTTATACATAAATAAAATAAAATAAAATAAAATAAAATAAAATAAAAAAAAAAAAAGAAAATTCAGGAAAATATAAATGTATAAGCTAATATATGTATAAGCTATTCTAAGTTTGAAGGATCAGGTATTTTTTTTGCATCTCCGAATATCGTGCATCAAGCACTTATACAGTCCACTCCCAGTTGTTTCGTTTTTTTTTTGTTTTTTGATAATGTCCGCCGACCCATCTAAGGCTGCTCAAAAATCCGCAAGCCTCAAGGTTCCCGGTCATAGCGACGCTCTCTCCGGAACTCCGTCGAAACCCAATCCACTAGCTTCCAAGCGCTCGCTCATCCGTGCTTCCTCGACAACCACTCGTAGTCACAGCGCTTCTCCAACGCCACGTCCGTCCACTGCTTCCGTCTCAAATCCGCGTAAGAGCTTTTCACCGACTCCAAAGGTCGTCGTGACTGCGGCAGAGTTTCCCATACTCACTCGTTCCGCGTCTCAACAGCTCAAGGAGCAATCGACAATGTCATTGGCCGACTTCATTGCGACATGCGATGCGCTCACATTATTCGAGGCTCGCGAAAGTGAAGCTCTAAGTGAAGAAGTCCATTTATATTCCCTTAAGATGCACTTAGAGCAACTAAAGTCACTTTGGGCGAATGTAGAGTCGGAGTTTACCCGCTGCCACAGGGCCTTCACGTCCCATAACAGTGAGGAAAGCATGATGACATTGACCACCATCAAAGCGAAGCACGAATATTGCTACATGGTCTACGTGCGATGCGGAACTCTTTTCGGAGAACGCATCGAGCAGATGTCGGCTCAGACCACTCCCGCTCCTGTTAGGCTTTCGGCGCCTCAAGGCCCACGACTGCCTCCGTGTGAGGTGGAAGTCTTCGAAGGCGATAGTCTTGCGTGGCCGACGTTCCGCGATTTATTCTCCGCGATATATATTCGCAATCCCGTTTTGGCAGAGGTGGAAAAGCTCTACCACCTAAACTCCAAGACTCGCGGTGAGGCACGAGCCATTGTGTCCATGTCCCCTCTAACGAATGAGGGTTTCCAAGCCGCGTGGGACAACCTCACTGCGCGGTACGAAAATGATCGACTCTTGATCATGACGCAAGCCAAGCAGCTGCTCCAAATTCCCGTAGTTTCGCAGGAGTCAGGTAGGTCCTTGCGTGAGCTGCAGACGGCTTTCCAGGGGTGCCTGACTGCCTTGCAACGGTCAGGAGCCAGTACAGAGAATTGGGATATCCTTCTCATAGCAATCTGTATGACCAAGCTACCAAAGGCAACTATCCTGTTGTGGGAACAATCTGTTCCAAACAAGACTGCAGTCTCATCTTGGGACGATCTGAATCGTTTCCTGACAGATCGTTATCGTGTTCTGGAGGCTACGGAGGGTCATGATTCGACCCCAGTCACACAGCGCGACCCATCCAGGTCCCGGAAACCCGCCGCCACGGTGAGTGTCCAAGCATTTCCCGCTAAGACACAGATCAAAGTGGCATCCTGCAGGCTCTGTAATAAAGAGAATCATCCGATTCGAGTCTGCCCAACCTTCATTGCGATGTCCGTCGCACGGAGAGCGGAGGTGATCAGGCTGCAGAGTTTGTGCTTGAACTGCTTCGCGCGGGGTCACCAAGTGAGGGACTGCTCCAGTGCGCATAATTGCCACATCTGCAAGGAGCGTCATCACACGCTGTTACATTCCAGTAACGAGTCCATCGCCTTGCATCCAACCTCGCACGAACGGCCATCCACGAGCAATCAAGTATTGAGCGCTCAAAGTTATTTCGCCTCCACTCCAGGGCGAGGCCTTCTCGGCACTGCCATCGTGACACTCCACCATCGCGGTGAAGAGTTTCATGTCCGGGCGTTGATTGACTCCGGAGCCGACTCGACCTTCGTGTCCGAGAGGGTATTTAATTTAGTCCGACCTCCGTTCTGCCATATCAACGCAGCTGTTACCGGCATGGGACAGAGCGACGGAGGTAGCGCAGAGAAGGCATGTGTGCTGAAGCTGTCCGCCCCCTGGGACAGTAAGATTCAGACAGAAGCTGTGGCCTTAGTCGTTCCCAGACTGGCAGGAGCAATCCCCGCGTGTCCGTTCCAGGACAAGGTGCCACGTGAATACCTGGATCGTCCATTGGCTGACCCTCATTACAACAGGCCAGCTCCGATTGAGATGATAATCGGAGTGGATCTCTTCCCACATATCCTTGGGGAGCGGATCAAAAAGGATCTGGGCGGTGATTTCGTCGGCCTGGAGACAATCTTTGGATGGGTGATCTGCGGGGCCATAGTAGCCGGCTCACCAAGGTCTCGCCAAGTCTTCACGGTGCAAACGGGAGCGCTCGCACCAAGCCAGAACCTTGATGTGCTGCTCACCAAGTTCTGGGAGGTGGAAGACCTTCCGGCAAGGCCGAAGAAGGAGGCAGATGTAATCTGTGAACAGGTGTTCCAGGAAACCACCAGGAGGAGGAGGGACGGCCGATATGTAGTCTCTTTACCGTTTAAGAATCCAAACGGTGTAGATCTCGGTCACTCCAGACCCATCGCTCTGGCTCAATTTCTGAGGAATGAGGCACGTCTCCAAAAGAACCCTCCTTTGAAGGCTCAGTATGACGCTGTGTTGCAGGAATACATCGATTTGGGTCACATGGTTCGAGTGACCCCACCCGCAGACGGCGATCATTTTTATCTTCCTCACCACGCTGTCCTCAAACCTGACAGCACTACCACCAAGGTCCGCGTCGTCTTTAACGCCTCGAGTCTGTCCACTAGAGGAATCAGTTTAAATGACGCCTTGCATACCGGACCCACTCTGCAAACCGACCTCACGCTGCAGATCCTCAAATGGCGCGTGTTCCAATTCGTATTTAATGCTGACATTACGCAGATGTATCGACAGATCCTTGTCGACCCCCAGCACACTCCGTTTCAGCGGATCCTCTACCGAGACCGCGGCGGGAATCTTCGTGACTACGAGCTTCAAACGGTCACTTTCGGTGTGAACTGCGCCCCTTTTCTCGCAATAAGAGTCCTGCTACAGCTGGCACACGACGTGCAACACTTGTTCCCTAAAGCAAGTGAGATCCTGCGGCACCACATGTATGTAGATGATGTCCTCGCTGGAGCTCACACGGAGGAAAACGCCCACGACGCCATCCAGGAGCTCAATGCGGCTCTCCTTTCGGCCGGCTTCCCGCTGCGGAAATGGACAGCTAACCAGAAGGGAATACTCAAGACTCTTCCGAGAGAGCATTTGCTGCATGAAGACTTCCTGGAATTAGAAGACGCAAGTGCGACCAAGACGCTGGGTATCCGCTGGCAAGCCACGAATGACAGCTTCTTCTTCTCCATCATGGAACCACGAGCAAAAGATCCCGTCTCCAAGAGGGAGGTGCTGTCCTACATAGCGAAGCTGTTCGATCCCGCTGGTTGGCTGGCACCCTTCGTCATTCGGGCCAAAATATTTATGCAGCAGCTATGGCTAACCGAACTTGGATGGGACGATGCACTCCCGCCATCGCTCCTACTTCAATGGCACGAGTTCCTCCAGGACTATCCGGGTCTCAGCCGGCTTCGCATCCCCAGATGGCTAGAGATCCGCCCTGAGCTAGAGTGGGACCTACATGGCTTTTGCGATGCCTCTCAGAAGGCGTACGGAGCAGCCCTTTATGTTCGGGTTCGACATCAGGATCATGTAAGTGTCCATCTCCTGACGGCTAAGACACGAGTAGCTCCAGTCAAAACGGTCTCACTGCCGCGACTGGAGCTCTGCGGTGCGGTTCTGCTAGCTGACCTGTATGCGTCAGTAGTCCCGGAGCTGCCAATACAGCCAACTTCCTCCCAGTTCTGGACGGATTCCACCATCGTGTTGGCCTGGCTCAATAAGCCTCCTTGCAGCTGGGCGACTTTCGTGGCGAACAGAGTTTCCAGCATTTCCCAGAGCACCTGTGGACACAGTTGGCGTCACGTTCGATCCGAGGACAATCCAGCAGATCTGGCTAGCCGAGGCGTCTCCACCGACGAACTAGCGACCAGCAGCTTATGGTGGTTCGGACCGGACTGGCTCCGACAGGCACCTGAGCAGTGGCCGGCTGCTCTCTGCGATGTCCCGGATACGCAGCTTGAGCTGAGAGTCAACTGTCACACAGCCACTGTAGCCCCCAAGGACAACTTCAGCGAGCGGTTCTCAGATTACGGGAGAGCGCTCAGGGTCACCGCATATGTCCAGCGGTTCGTCACTCCAAAGGATGCGACGCCCCCCACGATACAGCTCAGCAACGACGAGTTGCTAGCCGCCGAGCGGATCCTTGTGCGGCTTGCTCAAAGCAATAAGTATGCTTCCGAAATCCGGACCCTCATCGAGAAGCGTCCGATTCCATCCTCAAGCTCCTTGCTCAACTTAACCCCATTTCTCGATCAGCACGGGGTCCTTCGCGCATGCGGCCGACTACGAGCAGCTGAGTATCTCAGCTATGATGAGCGTCACCCAATCCTGCTCCCTTATGACGCTCATTTGACCCGGCTCCTCGTAAAGTTTGCCCACCGCATCACCCTGCATGGTGGCAGTCAGTTGATGGTGCGGTACTTACGTAGCAAGTTCTGGATCCCAAGGATAAAGAACTTAATCAAGGCTCACGTGCAGGGGTGCAAGACGTGCATCATCTATCGGCGCCGCCAACAAACCCAAATGATGGGAGACCTTCCTCGAGAGCGGATCACCTTCTCCAGACCTTTCACGCATACTGGTATTGATTTCGCAGGACCCTTCGAGATCAAGAACTACACCGGACGAGCTTGTCTCATTACCAAGGGTTATGTCTGCGTGTTCGTGTGCTTCAGCACCAGGGCAATCCACCTGGAAGCGACGTCTGATCTGACCACAGAGAAGTTCCTGGCGGCCTTCTCCCGGTTTGTGGCCAGGAGACAATGTCCCCAACGCATCTGCTCTGACAACGGCAAGACCTTCGTTGGGGCGTCGAAGGCGCTAGAAAGGGACTTCCTGGCGTCCACCAAACAATGCGTAATGAACGCCTTCCCTCGGCACATCCTTTCCTGGGCTTTCATTCCACCCAGCGCCCCCCATATGGGCGGATTATGGGAGGCTGGAGTTAAGAGTTTCAAGTCCTTATTCTATAAGGCCACGGCGAACGTCAAGTATACGTTCGAGGAGCTGTCCACCCTCCTATGCAGGATAGAAGCGTGCCTAAACTCTCGGCCCATCTCCCCTATGAGTGAGGATCCAACGGACCTTTTAGCGTTGAGCCCAGGACACTTTCTGATCGGAGGCCCTCTCGTATCGATTGCGGAACCGGAAATCCACGCCGAGCCTACGTCCTTAATCAACCGATGGCAGCGGCTGAAGGCGCTGCATCATAGTTTCTGCCGCCGCTGGAAGACGGAATATTTAAAGGAGCTCCACAAAAGGCATAAATGGAAAACTCCAGTTCGCAGTCTCCAGATAGACGACCTTGTCATCGTGTCCGAGGATAATCTGCCTCCCACTGAATGGCGCTTAGGACGAGTGGAGCAGCTGCACTCCGGGGCTGATGGTCTGGTTCGGGTCGTCGACGTGCGGACTTCGCGAGGGTCCATCCGACGACCCGTGGCGAAGCTCATTCTCTTGCGAAAGGAGCTCGAGCCTACCCCAGCAGAACAATAACTCCTTTTAGACCTTTTTGTATGTGCTGTCTTCATGTCCTCGTGCAATTGTCCGCTCGCCCGAGCCTCTCGCAGCAATCACACAGTTCAGGTCATTCACATATCTATTCCTATCTATCGCTCTTTCCTCAGCAACATGGTTCCGACTCGGTCTCGGCTCTCCCCGGCAGAAAGGCCACATCCCCGCGGAGTCGACACCTACCGGTGTCGGGTGTGCCGCGGAGTTCACGCTCTCCGGCAATGTCGACGGTTCCTCGACATGCGTACGGAGAGACGCCTGAAGCGGTACTCGTGAACCGATACTGCCCCAACTGTCTGGCCCACGAGCATTCCGCTGGAGGTTGCCGGCGCGCGGACGGATGTCGTCGGTGTGGACAACCCCATCACACCCTCCTCCACATGTCGGATCAGCCTCTCCGGCGGCGATCGCCAGGTCGACGTATAGACCACCGCCGAGCTCGGTCCCCAAAGCGGAGATCGGCTGTCCAACGCCGTGACCACCGCCAACCTCTATCCCCTAGGCGACGGTCGATGCAGTCCTCCGCTTCCCCAGCGGCAGTTGTGCCTCCCGAGGCCCCCACGCTCTCGTCGCTCCTCCAATCCGGGTCGACGACGCTATTGCCCACCGCGATGATCCGGATTGGCGACGGGTCGAGGCAGTTCGACACGCGGGCACTGTTGAACGCATGTGCACCCATGAGCATGATTCACGGCTCGTTTGCCAAGGCCCTCGGGTTGACCGTGACTCGCGTCGGGAACGATCAGGCTTGCACGGCGGTGATCGAATCCAAAGGCGATCCATCTCTGAGGAAGACAGTGGTGCTGAGGGTGGATACGGATCTGTGCCTCCGCACTCCGAGTCGAGAGGTTCCCGAGACGGTGCGCTCCAAATTCTCGACCCTCGTGCTAGCGGACCCGGCGTTCTATCGCCCTGGACCTATAAACGTGGTGTTGGGAGCGGACCTCTATTCTGAGGTCATCCAACCGGGTTGCGTGCCGGCCCACGGCGGCATGCCCGCTGCCCAAAGCACGCTTTTTGGGTGGGTCATCTCCGGCTCCTGCGGCATCTAGGCGCTCCAGAACGCTGCCGTCCCCCATCCTAAAGCATATCCAATGTGGCAGTTGCAACTTGTTGCAAGGGGGGCGGTATGTTCACGCCAGAGGGCGCGAAGGCGAGGAAGGAGGATTTTCCGCTTCGGCCAAGGGCGGTCACACTGGACGAGGTGACTCGGTTTTTTCCATGGGAAGCGCCATTGGTATTTTTCGAATTTAGACTAACTTCGACTTTGAAACGACTCGCACTTATTGTACATACACAGATACTATTATAAACCTCAAAATACAAGATTACAATTAAAACCTTTGCTTTTGTGATCCACCTATATACCCGTGTCTTAGTCTGTTTTTTAACTCGCGAGTTTGTGCCACATCCCAAACGAAAATCTCTCCAGTTGCTGACGGATCGGATTGCCCGCCCTCCTCCAAACAGCTTTTTTAATCGATAACATTAAAACGGGATGAGTTATCGAATTTTTAAAAGAAACTTGACCTGCGCATGCTATACAAAAACCTAATTAATCGATTTCGTATTTAATCGATTACATTAAAACGGGATTGGTTATCAAATTAAATTAAACTTGACCTGCGCATGCTATACAGGGACCTACATAAAAAATTTCAAGTCTCTAGCTGTTATGGATGCTGAGATCGCCGCGTTCACATATACGGACAGATGGACAGACAGACAGGGCTAATTCGATTCGTCTTGTCTCCCTGATGAAGTATATATATACTTTCAGGGGTCTGACACGCCTCCTTCTCCCTGTTACATACTTTAAAACAAAACCATTTAACCCTAATTTCCTATCTTCAATGATATCAGGTATATTAGGTAAGTAAACTCCAATCGGTGGCGGCCGACTAGGGGAAACGCTGAAACCAGCGAAGAGCCGATATTACGCGAATACTGTTTCTATTATATGTATGTAAAAGACAAGCAACATATACACACATCCAGACGCACGCACAACCACATGCTCTGAATATCGATTGCATTTTTAATCGATAACATAAGAACGGGATTGGTTACCAAATTAAAATATATGTCGGAGTGTAATTAGTTGGAAATTATGCTACCACTGTGTCGGTTTGTTTTGGCAATATATGTGAGAGTAGCACTAGGTGTGTATTAGTGCGTCGTCGAGAATATTCTTAAGAATTATAATTCCAACTGCCGATGTTGCTTTGTAGTTCGAGAAAGTCCCGTTTTAGCGAGGCAACAGCTACAGAAGCTGTCGCCGAGCGTGGTTCGATAAGCACAAGATAATTCGATGAACACAGGCATTTGCAGTCAGTCGTATTCGGGATCTGTGTGCAAACGAAACTCGCTGCGCTAAAGCCATGTCAACTAACAATAGTGCAAGTGATGCTCCAACATCAGAAGTGGGATCGGGTTCGCTACCTCATATGCCAAATGATCCATGGCGAGTGTTAATGGAAATGCAAAACAAAAATTTAATCGAACTTGTTAAAGCAATAAAATCAGCGCCATCTGAAACAACAAATAATAATACAGTAGTGTTGCCGAAATTTAACGCAGATCTTGTTGGCGCCGACGCGTCCGCGTGGTGCGCTACAGTAAATATGATTTTAGCTGAAAACACTGCCATAGAAGGCAGTGCGTTGGTGATGGCTTTGAGTGCAGCGTTGGAAGGCAGTGCGTCGCAGTGGCTTTCACAAATATGTTATCCCGGAATAAATTGGGCTGAGTTCAAGGAACTTTTCATTCAGCGTTTTACCAGTGTGACTATGTTATCAAATAGTCCGACAGACGGAGATTGTCTCTCCAATTATGCAAGTCGCATGGTGACGGCACTCATCAATAAATGGCGTAATATGGATGTGGAGGAGATTGCTGTTTCTGTGACGCTTGCCCAGTTGTCTTATATTGATAACAAATTACAACGTCTAGCCTTTACTTCAAACGTGCGCACCAGGAGTGAACTACAGACAGAGCTTAAAGCTTTCACATTCAACAAACGGAAGAAAACTTTACAAGGAGAAACAGCTTCAACCGACATAAAACGGCAGAAAGTTTCAACGATAAATTGTCATTTTTGTGGAAAATTGGGTCACAAGATGGCTGAATGTAAAGCTAGACAGCAACGTAGTCTTTCTCCCCGTGTTGCAGAGCATAGTGGCAATAGCGTGTTTGGTCGACAACAGCAATCAAATGTAACCTGTTTCAAGTGTGGCGAAGTTGGACACATTTCAACTCATTGCAGTTAGCCCAAAATGGACAAGGTCAAGGATATTCATCAGGTGAAGAGAGTGCAGATTTGTAAAGTTGTCGAGCCCAAAGGAGAGATGATTCATCATGGCGTTGTTTTCACGAAAACATTTGACTCTGGAGCGGAATGTTCTTTAATTAAACAAAAGATAAGTACTAAGCTAGTTGGTAAAAGCATTAACAATGTAGTTTTATTGAAAGGTATTGGCAATGACAGTATTTGTAGTACATTGCAAATACTTAGCAATGTAGAAATTAACAATCATTGTATTGAAATGTTATTCCATGTTTTGGGCGATGAATATTTGAGGAACGAAATTGTTATTGGCCGAGAAATATTATCGCAGGGCTTCCATGTCATTATGTCACCCGGAAAATTTGAAGATAAAGATAAATTAAACAATTTATTGGAAAACTCCTCGACGTATTTTACAAAGGGAATTCCTTCTTCTACAGTCGGTGCAAGTGAAATGAAAATTGAATTAGCACACCCCAGAAAAATTGTTCAGAGAAGACCATACAGACTTGGCCCAAGTTAAAGGGGTTGGTGCGCAACGAGATTGAAGAGTTGTTAGAATGGAATGGCAAGTTGTTCACCCTATGCAAGCCCTATGATGTTAGTGAACAAAAAGGATGGTTCTCACCGTTTATGCGTTGATTACCGTGAATTGAATGCTAATACAGTTTCAGACAGATATCCTCTACCTCTTATAGCAGATCAAATAGCTAGACTTCATGGAGCTAAATATTTCACATGTTTAGATATGGCAAGTGGATATTACCAAATCCCCATGCATGAACAATCGATGGAGTGTACGGCTTTTGTTACCCCCGATGGCCAGTATGAGTTTTTATCAATGCCGTTTGGACTCAAAAATGCACCTTCAGTATTCCAACGTACAGTGATGTATACACTTGGAAAACATTTGTGGTTAGATGATGTATTGGTGGTGGCTGCAACAAAAAGTGAGGCTTTCGAAAGATTACAGGTTACTCTTGACATTCTAACGAAAGCTGGATTTTTGCTTAATATTAAAAAGTGTTCAATATTTGGGATATGAGGTGAGCGCAGGTCAAATTCGTCCGAATTCATTAAAAATTTACAGTTAACTGTTCTACCGCCTCCTCAGTCGGTCTCTGCTTTAAGACCATTTTTTTTTATTGGCGTCATATTTTCGGCAATTTATGCAAGGATTTTCCTGTTTCATGAAGCCTTTGTATCTTTTAACATCGGAAAAGAACGATTGTGTTTGGAAGCCTGAACATGAACAAATAAGACAGAAAGTTATTTCTATCCTTACTAGGAAGCCAGTTTTAGTTATTTTTGACCCGCAATATCCAATTGAATTGCATACTGATGCAAGTTCTCGGGGATACGGTGCTATTTTATTACATAAAATCAATAATAGGCCTCATGTCGTTGAGTTTTTCAGCAAGGCTGCTTCACCTGCTGAGTCACGATACCATTCTTATGAATTGGAAACTCTTGCGGTTGTCATGGCTATAAAGCATTTCCGTCATTGTTTAACCGGTAGAGATTTTGTTGTTTTTACTGATTGTAATTCACTTAAAGCATCAAGAACCAAAAGTGAACTATCTCCCAGAGCTCAAAGATGGTGGGCTTATTTACAGTCGTTCTCATTTGATTTGCAGTATAGGGAGGGTAAACGAATGGCTCATGTTGACTTCTTTTCCAGAAATCTTCCATACGCGGATGCGATTGAAACTTGTAAAATTTCTGAGAAACGGGTCAATCTGGCAGAGATATCTAATGAATGGCTTATGGCTGAACAGCGCAAAGATTCCGATATTATCAATATTGGGAATAAATTTAAAGATAATTCTCTTGCCGAGGACATTGCAAGAACTTACGAGCTAAGAGCAGGAATAATTTATCGGAAAATGGTAGAACTCGTTCCTTGCCTTGTCTGTAATAAATCACATGTCTAAGTACATACGAAAGTTTGTTGAAAACTGTATTACTTGCAAAATATCAAAGTCATCATCAGGTAAAATAGAGGCTAGACTTCATCCAATACCAAAAATTGACATACCTTGGCACACGATACACATAGACATAACTGGAAAGTTGAGTGGCAAGTCTGATAAAAAAAGAGTATGTCATTGTCCAGGTAGAAGCTTTTACTAAATTTGTTTATTAAACACACACACTCAAGATTGATGCCGACAATTGTATAGGTACTGTGAAATCGGCAGTATCTTTGTTTGGAGTACCAAACCGCATAATAGCAGACCAGGGTAGGTGTTTTGCCAGCTCTAAATTTAGTGAGTTTTGTTCTCAACAAAAAATAAATTTACATTTGATTGCGACAGGTGCAAGTAGGGCCAATGGACAGGTGGAACGCATAATGAGCACTTTGAAAAACCTACTAACGGCAGTTGAGCAACAGATCTTGGCAGGACGCATTGGGCGAGGTACAGTTAGCTTTAAATTATACAGTAGGTCGAGTGACAAAGGCAAGTCCCTTGGAATTGTTTATTGGAAAAGTTGCTCGCCCGTTGGGGTTGCTTCCACCATGTAACATAACACAAGAGGTTGATTTGGCAGAATCAAGAGCTCGAGCAGTGAAAAATATATCAGCAGCTGCAGCATATAGTAAAGATCATTTTGATAAAACCAAGGCTAAGGTTGTTGGATACAAAGTAGGAGATTTTGTGTTGTTAAAAAATGAAGAAAGGCATCAAACAAAATTAAGTTCAAAGTTTAGAGGCCCTTTACAAATAGCTGAATTGTTAGACGGAGATAGATATATCCTTAGATCATTGACAAGTAATAGAAAATATAAGTACGCTCACGAAAATATAAGAAAATTTCCAGAGGGGAGTATGTACCAGTTGAACTAGAAAGTAGTGAAGAGGCTTTAAATGATAGTAAAAAAGAAAATGTTGAAAGAGACAGTATTGACATAATTGAAACTGTTGAAAGAGACAGTAATGAAATGGCTTAAAAAGAAACTGTTAAAAGAGACAGTATTGACATAATTGAAACTGTTGAAAAAGACAGTATGGAAAGGATTTGTCATATTGCAAGCACAAGTGCAAATCGAATCTTTCACCATATCAGCATTGCTTTATTCAGAATCAATCAACCTCAATTAACCTATTAGAATTTTCATCTCTAATCAACGAAAGCTTTTTAAATAAAATGTAGACTGATGTTTTATAAACTGACTTCAGTAAGGCATTTGACTCAGTTCAGCATGATATTTTACTTCAAAAGCTTGACCATTTCGGATTTTCGCCTAAACTTCTGTCTTGGATAAAGGGTAGAAATTAACAATCATTGTATTAAAATGCTATTCCATGTTTTGGGCGATGAATATTTGAAGAACGATTTTGTTTGGAAGCCTGAACATGAACGAATAAGACAGAAAGTTATTTCTATCCTTACAAGGAAGCCACTTTTAGTTATTTTTGACTCGCAATATCCAATCAAATTACATACTCACTATCTTATTACATAAAATCAATAATTGGTCTCATGTCGTTGAGTTTTTCAGGCTGCTTCACCTGCTGCTTCACGATACCATTCTTATGAATTGGAGACTCTTGCGGTTGTCATGGCTATAAAGCATTTCCGTCATTGTTTAACCGGTAGAGATTTTGTAATTTACTTAAAGCACTAAGAACCAAACGTGAACTTTGTCCCAGGACCCAAAGATGGTGGGCTTATTTACAGTCGTTCTCGTTTGATTTGCAGTATAGGGAGGGTAAACGAATGGCTTATGTTGACTTCCTTTCCAGAAATCTTCCAGAAACGAGTCAATCTTGCAGAGATATCTAGTGAATGGCTTATGGCTGAACAGCACAAAGATTCCGATATTATTAATATTGTCCTCTTGCCGAGGACATTGCTAGAACTTACGAGCTAAGACCAGGAATAATTTATCGGAAAATTCAGAGAAATGGTAGAACTCGTTCCTTGCCAATTGTTCCAAGAGTATTTAGATTGTATGTAATAAATCAGATTCACGAGTCAATTATGCACTTAGGTTGGGAGAAGTCTTTAGATAAGTCTTATGATTATTATTGGTTTGATCACATGTCTAAGTACATACGAAAGTTTATTGAAAACTGTATTATTTGCAAGATGTCAAAATCATCATCAGGTAAAATCTAGGCTAGACATCATCCAATACCACAAATTGACACACCTTGGTACACGATACACATAGACATAACTGGAAACCTGAGTGGCAAGTCTGATAAAAAAGAGTATGTCATTGTCCAGGTAGACGCTTCTACTAAATTTGTTTATTTAACACACACACTCAAGATTGATGCTGACAATTGTATAAGTGCTGCGAAATCGGCAGTATCTTTGTTTGGAGTACCAAACCACATAATAGCTGACCAGGGTACGTGTTTTGCTAACTCTAAATTTAGAGAGTTTTGTTCTCAACAAAAAATTAATTTGCATTTAATTGCGACAGGTGCAAGTAGGGCCAATGGACAGGTGGAACGCATAATGAGCACTTTGAAAACGTACTAACGGCAGTTTAGACAGTTTAGCAACAGATCTTGGCAGGATACATTGGGCGAGGTACAGTTAGACTTAAATTGTAGAGTATATCGAGTGACAAAGGCAAGTCCTTTGGAATTGTTTATTGGAAAGGTTGCTCGTCCATTGGGGTTGCTTCCACCATGTGACATGACACAAGGATTTGATTTGGCAGAATCAAGACCTCGAGCGGTGCAAAAAATATCAGCAGCTGCAGCATATAGTAAAGACCACTTTGATAAACCCAAGGCAAAGGTTTTTGGATACAAAGTATGAGGTTTTGTGTTGTTAAAAAATGATGAAATGCATCAAACAAAATTAAGTCCAAAGTTTAGAGGTGTGTTACAAATAGCAGAATTGTTAGACGGAGATAGATATATCATTAGATCATTGACAAATAATAGAAAGAAAATAACTATTATGCTCACGAAGATATAAGAAAATTGCCAGAGGAGTATGTACCTGTTGAACTAGAAAGTAGTGAAGAGGCTTTAAATGATAGTGAAAAAGAAACTGTTGAAAGAGACAGTATTGACATAAAAGAAACTGTTGAAAGAGACAGTATTGACATAAAAGAAACTGTTGAAAGAGACAGTATTGACATAATTGAAACTGTTGAAAGAGACAGTAATGATATGGTTGAAACTGTTGGAAGAGACAGTAATGAAATGGTTGAAACTGTTTAAAGAGACAGTACTGACATAATTCAAACTGTTGAAAGAGACAGTATGGATGCCTGAAAGGCTGATTATAAAACTTGAAAGAATTTGTCATAATGCAAGCACAAGTGCAAAACAAATGTTTTGATCATGGCGTGTGGCGCATAAGATAATGGAAATCGAAACCAGTTGGGTTTATGATAATGAACAGAATAATTAATAAAATAAATTAATTTTAAGATCAATTGTTTAAGAGTGAAGCAAAGAGTTGAAGTTAGAATTTGTAGGAGATTAAAAGTTGAAACTAAAGTTTGGTAGTTGTAATCGATAAAGTTGTATGGAGGGGGAAAATGTTAAAATTAAATTTTATTAGATAATTTATGAAGGAAATGATTTAAGTGGTAAAGCATTGTTGTAAAATTACACGTGGTCGTGTTGTGGTCAGGATATATCAAGTAAGAAAACTCCAATCGGCCGATTAGAGGAAACGTTGAAACCAGCGAAGAGCCGATATTACGCGAATACTGTTTCTTTTACATATATGTAATTACATAACAAGCAACATATACACACACCCAGACGCACGCACAACCACATGCTCTGAATATCGATTGCATTTTTAATCGATAACATAAGAACGGGATTGGTTACCAAATTAAAATATACTTGACCTGCGCATGCTATACAGGGACCTACATAACAAATTTCAAGTCTCTAGCTCTTATGGATGCTGAGATCGCCGCGTTCACACATACGGACAGATGGACAGACAGACAGGGCTAAATCGATTCGTCTTGTCTCCCTGATGAAGAATATATATACCTTATGGGGTCTGACACGCCTCCTTCTCCCTGTTACATACTTTTACACAAACCCATTAAACCCTAATTTCCTATCTTTAATGATATCAGGGTATATCAAGTAAGAAAATTCCAATCGGTGTCGGCCGATTAAGGGAAACGCTGAAACCAGCGAAGAGCCGATATTACGCGAATACTGTTTCTTTTACATATATGTAATTATATAACAAGCAACATATACACACATCCAGACGCACGCACAACCACATGCTCTGAATATCGATTGCATTTTTAATCGATAACATAAGAACGGAATTGTTTACCAAATTAAAATATACTTGACCTGCGCATACTATACAGGGACCTACATAAAAAATTTCAAGTCTCTAGCTCGTATGGATGCTGAGATCGCCGCGTTCACACATACGGACAGATGGACAGACAGACAGGGCTAAATCGATTCGTCTTGTCTCCCTGATGAACAATATATATACCTTATGGGGTCTGACACGCCCCCTTCTCCCTGTTACATACTTTTACACAAACCCATTAAACCCTAATTTCCTATCTTTAATGATATCAGGGTATATCAAGTAAGAAAATTCCAATCGGTGTCGGCCGATTAAGGGAAACGCTGAAACCAGCGAAGAGCCGATATTACGCGAATACTGTTTCTTTTACATATATGTAATTACATAACAAGCAACATATACACACATCCAGACGCACGCACAACCACATGCTCTGAATATCGATTGCATTTTTAATCGATAACATAAGAACGGAATTGTTTACCAAATTAAAATATACTTGACCTGCGCATACTATACAGGGACCTACATAAAAAATTTCAAGTCTCTAGCTCGTATGGATGCTGAGATCGCCGCGTTCACACATACGGACAGATGGACAGACAGACAGGGCTAAATCGATTCGTCTTGTCTCCCTGATGAAGAATATATATACCTTATGGGGTCTGACACGCCTCCTTCTCCCTGTTACATACTTTTACACAAAACCATTAAACCCTAATTTCCTATCTTTAATGATATCAGGGTATATCAAGTAAGAAAATTCCAATCGGTGTCGGCCGATTAAGGGAAACGCTGAAACCAGCGAAGAGCCGATATTACGCGAATACTGTTTCTTTTACATATATGTAATTACATAAAAAGCAACATATACACACATCCAGACGCACGCACAACCACATGCTCTGAATATCGATAGCATTTTTAATCGATAACATAAGAACGGAATTGTTTACCAAATTAAAATATACTTGACCTGCGCATACTATACAGGGACCTACATAAAAAATTTCAAGTCTCTAGCTCTTATGGATGCTGAGATCGCCGCGTTCACACATACGGACAGATGGACAGACAGACAGGGCTAAATCGATTCGTCTTGTCTCCCTGATGAAGAATATATATACCTTATGGGGTCTGACACGCCTCCTTCTCCCTGTTACATACTTTTACACAAAACCATTAAACCCTAATTTCCTATCTTTAATGATATCAGGCTATATCAAGTAAGAAAACTCCAATCGGTGGCGGCCGATTAGGGGAAACGCTGAAACCAGCGAAGAGCCGATATTACGCGAATACTGTTTCTTTTATATGTATTTACATAACAAGCAACATATACACACATCCAGACGTCGCACAACCACATGCTCTGAATATCGATTGCATTTTTAATCGATAACATAAAAACGGGATTGGTTATCAAATTAAAATATACTTGACCTGCGCATGCTATACAGGGACCTACATAAAAAATTTCAAGTTTCTAGCTCTTATGGATGCTGAGATCGCCGCGTTCACACATACGGACAGATGGACAGACAGACAGGGCTAAATCGATTCGTCTTGTCTCCCTGATGAAGAATATATATACCTTATGGGGTCTGACACGCCTCCTTCTCCCTGTTACATACTTTTACACAAACCCATTAAACCCTAATTTCCTATCTTTAATGATATCAGGGTATATCAAGTAAGAAAATTCCAATCGGTGTCGGCCGATTAAGGCAAACGCTGAAACCACCGAAGAGCCGATATTACGCGAATACTGTTTCTTTTACATATATGTAATTACATAACAAGCAACATATACACACACCCAGACGCACGCACAACCACATGCTCTGAATATCGATTGCATTTTTAATCGATAACATAAGAACGGGATTGGTTACCAAATTAAAATATACTTGACCTGCGCATGCTATACAGGGACCTACATAACAAATTTCAAGTCTCTAGCTCTTATGGATGCTGAGATCGCCGCGTTCACACATACGGACAGATGGACAGACAGACAGGGCTAAATCGATTCGTCTTGTCTCCCTGATGAACAATATATATACCTTATGGGGTCTGACACGCCCCCTTCTCCCTGTTACATACTTTTACACAAACCCATTAAACCCTAATTTCCTATCTTTAATGATATCAGGGTATATCAAGTAAGAAAATTCCAATCGGTGTCGGCCGATTAAGGGAAACGCTGAAACCAGCGAAGAGCCGATATTACGCGAATACTGTTTCTTTTACATATATGTAATTACATAACAAGCAACATATACACACATCCAGACGCACGCACAACCACATGCTCTGAATATCGATTGCATTTTTAATCGATAACATAAGAACGGAATTGTTTACCAAATTAAAATATACTTGACCTGCGCATACTATACAGGGACCTACATAAAAAATTTCAAGTCTCTAGCTCGTATGGATGCTGAGATCGCCGCGTTCACACATACGGACAGATGGACAGACAGACAGGGCTAAATCGATTCGTCTTGTCTCCCTGATGAAGAATATATATACCTTATGGGGTCTGACACGCCTCCTTCTCCCTGTTACATACTTTTACACAAAACCATTAAACCCTAATTTCCTATCTTTAATGATATCAGGCTATATCAAGTAAGAAAACTCCAATCGGTGGCGGCCGATTAGGGGAAACGCTGAAACCAGCGAAGAGCCGATATTACGCGAATACTGTTTCTTTTATATGTATTTACATAACAAGCAACATATACACACATCCAGACGTCGCACAACCACATGCTCTGAATATCGATTGCATTTTTAATCGATAACATAAGAACGGGATTGGTTACCAAATTAAAATATACTTGACCTGCGCATGCTATACAGGGACCTACATAAAAAATTTCAAGTCTCTAGCTCTTATGGATGCTGAGATCGCCGCGTTCACACATACGGACAGATGGACAGACAGACAGGGCCAAATCGATTCGTCTTGTCTCCCTGATGAAGAATATATATACCTTATGGGGTCTGACACGCCTCCTTCTCCCTGTTACATACTTTTACACAAAACCATTAAACCCTAATTTCCTATCTTTAATGATATCAGGGTATATCAAGTAAGAAAACTCCAATCGGTGGCGGCCGATTAGGGGAAACGCTGAAACCAGCGAAGAGCCGATATTACGCGAATACTGTTTCTTTTATATGTATTTACATAACAAGCAACATATACACACACAGACGCACGCACAACCACATGCTCTGAATATCGATTGCATTTTTAATCGATAACATAAGAACGGAATTGTTTATCAAATTAAAATATACTTGACCTGCGCATACTATACAGGGACCTACATAAAAAATTTCAAGTCTCTAGCTCTTATGGATGCTGAGATCGCCGCGTTCACACATACGGACAGATGGACAGACAGACAGGGCCAAATCGATTCGTCTTGTCTCCCTGATGAAGAATATATATACCTTACGGGGTCTGACACGCCTCCTTCTCCCTGTTACATACTTTTACACAAAACCATTAAACCCTAATTTCCTATCTTTAATGATATCAAGGTATATCAAGTAAGAAAATTCCAATCGGTGTCGGCCAATTAAGGGAAACGTTGAAACCAGCGAAGAGCCGATATTACGCGAATACTGTTTCTTTTACATATATGTAATTACATAACAAGCAACATATACACACACCCAGACGCACGCACAACCACATGCTCTGAATATCGATTGCATTTTTAATCGATAACATAAAAACGGGATTGGTTACCAAATTAAAATATACTTGACCTGCGCATGCTATACAGGGACCTACATAAAAAATTTCAAGTCTCTAGCTCTTATGGATGCTGAGATCGCCGCGTTCACACATACGGACAGATGGACAGACAGACAGGGCTAAATCGATTCGTCTTGTCTCCCTGATGAAGAATATATATACCTTATGGGGTCTGACACGCCTACTTCTCCCTGTTACATACTTTTACACAAACCCATTAAACCATAATTTCCTATCTCTAATGATATCAGGGTATATCAAGTAAGAAAATTCCAATCGGTGTCGGCCGATTAAGGGAAACGCTGAAACCAGCGAAGAGCCGATATTACGCGAATACTGTTTCTTTTACATATATGTAATTGCATAACAAGCAACATATACACACACAGACGCACGCACAACCACATGCTCTGAATATCGATTGCATTTTTAATCGATAACATAAAAACGGGATTGGTTATCAAATTAAAATATACTTGACCTGCGCATGCTATACAGGGACCTACATAAAACATTTCAAGTCTCTAGCTCTTATGGATGCTGAGATCGCCGCGTTCACACATACGGACATATGGACAGACAGACAGGGCTAAAGCGATTCGTCGTGTCTCCCTGATGAAGAATATATACCTTATGGGGTCTGACACGCCTCCTTCTCCCTGTTACATACTTTTACACAAAACCATTAAACCCTAATTTCCTATCTTTAATGATATCAGGGTATATCAAGTAAGAAAATTCTAATCGGTGTCGGCCGATTAAGGGAAACGCTGCAACCAGCGAAGAGCCGATATTACGCGAATACTGTTTCTTTTACATATATGTAATTACATAACAAGCAACATATACACACACCCAGACGCACGCACAACCACATGCTCTGAATATCGATTGCATTTTTAATCGATAACATAAAAACGGGATTGGTTACCAAATTAAAATATACTTGACCTGCGCATGCTATACAGGGACCTACATAACAAATTTCAAGTCTCTAGCCCTTATGGATGCTGAGATCGCCGCGTTCACACATACGGACAGCCAGACAGGGCTAAATCAATTCGTCTTGTCTCCCTGATGAAGAATATATATACCTTATGGGGTCTGACACGCCTCCTTCTCCCTGTTACATACTTTTACACAAACCCATTAAACCCTAATTTCCTATCTTTAATGATATCAGGGTATATCAAGTAAGAAAATTCCAATCGGTGTCGGCCAATTAAGGGAAACGCTGCAACCAGCGAAGAGCCGATATTACGCGAATACTGTTTCTTTTACATATATGTAATTACATAACAAGCAACATATACACACACAGACGCACGCACAACCACATGCTCTGAATATCGATTGCATTTTTAATCGATAACATAAAAACGGGATTGGTTACCGAATTAAAATATACTTGACCTGCGCATGCTATACAGGGACCTACATAAAAAATTTCAAGTCTCTAGCTCTTATGGATGCTGAGATCGCCGCGTGCACACATACGGACAGATGGACAGACAGACAGGGCTAAATCGATTCGTCTTGTCTCCCTGATGAAGAATATATATATCTTATGGGGTCTGACACGCCTCCTTCTCCCGGTTACATACTTTTACACAAAACCATTAAACCCTAATTTCCTATCTTTAATGATATCAGGGTATATCAAATAAGAAAACTCCAATCGGTGGCGGCCGATTAGAGGAAACGCTGAAACCAGCGAAGAGCCGATATTACGCGAATACTGTTTCTTTTATATGTATTTACATAACAAGCAACATATACACACACAGACGCACGCACAACCACATGCTCTGAATATCGATTGCATTTTTAATCGATAACATAAAAACGGGATTGGTTACCAAATTAAAATATACTTGACCTGCGCATGCTATACAGGGACCTACATAAAAAATTTCAAGTCTCTAGCTCTTATGGATGCTGAGATCGCCGCGTGCACACATACGGACAGATGGACAGACAGACAGGGCTAAATCGATTCGTCTTGTCTCCCTGATGAAGAATATATATACCTTATGGGGTCTGACACGCCTGCTTCTCCCTGTTACATACTTTTACACAAAACCATTAAACCCTAATTTCCTATCTTTAATGATATCAGGGTATATCAAGTAAGAAAATTCCAATCGGTGGCGGCCGATTAGAGGAAACGCTGAAACCAGCGAAGAGCCGATATTACGGGAATACTGTTTCTTTTATATGTATGTACATAACAAGCAACATATACACACACAGACGCACGCACAACCACATGCTCTGAATATCGATTGCATTTTTAATCGATAACATAAAAACGGGATTGGTTACCAAATTAAAATATACTTGACCTGCGCATGCTATACAGGGACCTACATAAAAAATTTCAAGTCTCTAGCTCTTATGGATGCTGAGATCGCCGCGTGCACACATACGGACAGATGGACAGACAGACAGGGCCAAATCGATTCGTCTTGTCTCCCTGATGAAGAATATATATATCTTATGGGGTCTGACACGCCTCATTCTCCCTGTTACATACTTTTACACAAAACCATTAAACCCTAATTTCCTATCTTTAATTATATCAGGGTATATCAAGTATGAAAACTCCAATCGGTGGCGGCCGATTAGGGGAAACGCTGAAACCAGCGAAGAGCCGATATTACGCGAATACTGTTTCTTTTATATGTATGTACATAACAAGCAACATATACACACACAGACGCACGCACAACCACATGCTCTGAATATCGATTGCATTTTTAATCGATAACATAAAAACGGGATTGGTTACCAAATTAAAATATACTTGACCTGCGCATGCTATACAGGGACCTACATAAAATATTTCAAGTCTCTAGCTCTTATGGATGCTGAGATCGCCGCGTTCACACATACGGACAGATGGACAGACAGACAGGGCTAAATCGATTCGTCTTGTCTTTCTGATGAAGAATATATATACCTTATGGCGCCTGACACGCCTCCTTCTCCCTGTTACATACTTTTACACAAAACCATTAAACCCTAATTTCCTATCTTTAATGATATCAGGGTATATCAAGTAAGAAAATTCCAATCGGTGTCGGCCGATTAAGGGAAACGCTGCAACCAGCGAAGAGCCGATATTACGCGAATACTGTTTCTTTTACATATATGTAATTACATAACAAGCAACATATACACACACCCAGACGCACGCACAACCACATGCTCTGAATATCGATTGCATTTTTAATCGATAACATAAAAACGGGATTGGTTACCAAATTAAAATATACTTGACCTGCGCATGCTATACAGGGACCTACATAACAAATTTCAAGTCTCTAGCTCTTATGGATGCTGAGATCGCCGCGATCACACATACGGACAGATGGACAGACAGACAGGGCTAAATCGATTCGTCTTGTCTCCCTGATGAAGAATATATATACCTTATGGGGTCTGACACGCCTCCTTCTCCCTGTTACATACTTTTACACAAACCCATTAAACCCTAATTTCCTATCTTTAATGATATCAGGGTATATCAAGTAAGAAAATTCCAATCGGTGGCGGCAGATTAGAGGAAACGCTGAAACCAGCGAAGAGCCGATATTACGCGAATACTGTTTCTTTTATATGTATGTACATAACAAACAACATATACACACACAGACGCACGCACAACCACATGCTCTGAATATCGATTGCATTTTTAATCGATAACATAAAAACGGGATTGGTTACCAAATTAAAATATACTTGACCTGCGCATGCTATACAGGGACCTACATAAAAAATTTCAAGTCTCTAGCTCTTATGGATGCTGAGATCGCCGCGTTCACACATACGGACATATGGACAGACAGACAGGGCTAAATCGATTCGTCTTGTCTTACTGATAAAGAATATATATACCTTATGGGGCCTGACACGCCTCCTTCTCCCTGTTACATACTTTTACACAAAACCATTAAACCCTAATTTCCTATCTTTAATGATATCAGGGTATATCAAGTAAGAAAATTCCAATCGGTGGCGGCCGATTAGAGGAAACGCTGAAACCAGCGAAGAGCCGATATTACGCGAATACTGTTTCTTTTATATGTAATTACATAACAAGCAACATATACACACACAGACGCACGCACAACCACATGCTCTGAATATCGATTGCATTTTTAATCGATAACATAAAAACGGGATTGGTTACCAAATTAAAATATACTTGACCTGCGCATGCTATACAGGGACCTACATAACAAATTTCAAGTCTCTAGCTCTTATGGATGCTGAGATTGCCGCGTTCACACATACGGACAGATGGACAGACAGACAGGGCTAAATCGATTCGTTTTGTTTTCCTGATGAATATATATAATTGAATATAAGTAAATTTGAGTCGAACTAATACCACGCCAAAAGCTAATGGTAACGTTGATGCGAATTTAAAAGACGAAGTCACGATTTGTATTTTACTTGACAACTTGCTTTATTCACAAACAACTTAAGACTAAAGAATTTTTTTATCCTAGGCTTATTTATATGCTGTTGAAATTACGCAGCAGCAACATGACGCGTCGCTGCAACGGTTCTTTTACCGTTAGTCGGGCGCGTTAGCAACATGACGCGTTGATGCAACGGTTCTTTCTAGTTAATTCTGGATTCGGGTGGTCGGGCGCGTTAGCAACATGACGCGTTGATGCAACGGTTCTTTCTATCCAGTTAATTCTGGATTGGCAATTCCAATAAATTTCAGCTGAGCTAGCACGTTGCTATGGGAACAGTTTTTTATGTATTGTGAACATAATTATTATGATTATGTTACTTCCCTCTCCTCAAGAGGCGAGCCTGCGAGTCAAGGTGACACAGAAGAATTATATTTGATCGTGTCATCTCGATAACTGTATGTTTTTCTTAATATTATGGGGTCACAAGATAAGTAAAGTATAAGATTACAACTATGAATATGACTATTGTGATTATAATGATTGTATATGTGAGGATAATAGTTTGTGATAAAATTTTACAATATTATTATGCTTTATAAGTTTGATTTTAATAATTTCTATTGGGAAATACAATGGTGTAAGATCGACTTCTGGTTAAAAATAGTTATTGCTTATAATTTAAGATTAACATTATTATTATTTTTTTTTTTTTTTTTTTTTTTTTTTGCAATTTTGTTTTTTAATTTATGTTTCAAGTAATATATTTTATTATTTCTTTGTATCTTTTTCATAATAGAAATGTAATGTAATCAGGTTGAGTTGTGATCGGGATATGGGATAATTTTGATTGTGTTAGTGGATTGAAAATCAATTGGGATATAAATTCAAGTAGAAGGTTTTATTGAAGTATGCTTATGAAGTAGAAACCTGTGGGTTTTGAATTTGGTTAATTTTCTTTAATTTTTTAAACTGTGTTTTATAGTAACGTGTAACTCTGTTTCTGTCAGTAATTTGGTAATGATCTGGATTTATTTTTTCAACGTTTTTATTGGCTTTAAAGGGATTTTCTAATTTTCCTTTTTGTAATGGTCCTTTTCGATATCTGGTATCGACTTCGTATTCTTGTCGGTCACTGTTGATTTTATTTATAACTTTTTCTTTTTTTCTTGAGTGTCTAACTTTGGTTGTCCACCATATAAGAATATGTGTGCAGGAGTTTGTCCAGTTGTGTCATGTTTTGTTTTGTGATTGTAAATGTAAAGAATGGTTTCTATTTTACTGAGTTTATTTTCTTCGTCATTTAAAGTATTGATTATTCTAATTTTTTCGTTTATTGATTTGTGTAGTCGTTCGATGTCTGCTATTCCTGTTTTTGTAGTATTTAGTTGTATTTCTACTCCTTCATTTTCAAGCCATTTCTTGAGTGCTAAGCTGGAAAATGCGCCATCTCGGTCAGCTTTTAATAATATTGGCTTTCCTAACTGATTAAATATACGCATTAATGCGTTCTTGCATTCTATCCAATCTTTTGTTTTAATGTTTTCAAGAGTAGCGAATTTTGAATAAATGTCTATGCAACTAAGATAGTGTTTGCCTTCGGATGAATAAATGTCTATTACAAATTTATCGCGACAATGTTCGGGCCTGAGGGTAATTTTCATCGGCATGTTTGTGTTTCTGTGTTCGGTTTTTGCTAAGTTACAAATGTTACATTCATTTATTATGTTTTGTGTTAGTAATTGGCTGTTAGGGAAATAGTAAGTTTCACAAAAGAGTTTATTTGTTTTTTGAATTCCGGGGTGTAAGAGTTTTTCATGATTCTTCAAGATAAGTTCTTTAAATTCAGCATATGAGTTTATATTTTTTAATTGAATGAGACTTCGTAGAATTTTAGTATGGTTAGTGTTGATAATTTCTTTGTGTGCGTTTTGAATGATCTCGAAATCTGCATCACTGTCTATAAACATTACACTAGTCTTTGTACAAAAATAGTCAATTAAATATTTTTCGGCTTTGTCTTTAGTCATGCTATCATATGTAATGTGAATTATTAATTTTTTGAAGTAATTCTGTTTTTTAATATTTGGAATGCCTTTAGAAAATATAATTTGTCTTTTGAATGTGTTTATTGGTTTCTCTGTAATGCAAATTAAATTACTACTGTCTTCGTCAGCGCTATGTTGTGTTTCAGGATTGGCTAAGAAATGATTTTGGTTTGTGATCGTAATATTGTTGACTAAGTTATACTTTCTATTGTATAAAATTACAGTTTGTGATTTATAATCTATAACGGCTTGAGCTTCTGAAAGCAGTTTTCTACCAATTAATAAATCGTAATCTACTGAAAACTGATGTAGAAAGAATTCATTATTACTCTTGAACAAGTTGTTGGAAAGGACATTTACTTTTTGTGTGATTGTTAAAGGTCCATTACTGGTGTGAATAAGACAATCTGTATTATGAATTGGTAAATTAAAAATATTAGATGTCATCATATTAACAGTAGATCCTGTGTCTATTAAACATTTAAAATTTTTGCCCTTATAAGTGATAGTTATGTATTGTTGGTTTCCGAGGCTGGCAGCTGAAAAATTTTCGGCTTTCTCGATTTCTATTTCATTTAATTGTTCTGTCTCATGTTCGGCTGTGGCTGTTTGTATGTATGTGTCATTTGAGCTTTGTGGGTAACTTTGTTCTTGGTAATATTGAGGATAGTGTTCAGAATAAGGAGCTACTTGATTATAATATTCTTGTTTCATATAATTGTGATAGTTAATTTCTTCTTGATTTCTAGTTTCTTCGTCTATGCTCATTTTACTTTGTCCACTTTCTGCAGGTCTAACACGTTTTGTTGGTTGGGTATTGAAAGGGGCTTGTTGTGGAGTTACTTGTGCATGTTGTCCGAAACGATTATTGTCAAATTGGCTCGGTCTTAGAATTGATCTTTGTGTAGGGTATAATGGTCTGACCGTGTTAGGTATTGGTTGCATTGGTCGATGTGAATAATGATTAGGTGGATAATTAGGTGTTTGTTGCATTGGTCGAGGTGAATAATGATTAGGTGGAAAAATGTTATTGTTAGTATAATTAGGTGTTGGTGTTGGTATTGATGGAAGATATGGTTGTTGAGAATAAGGTCGATATGGGACATAAGGATGGTTTGGTTGAAAAAATGTGGGAAACTTTTGAATATAGGGATTTGGGTGTGACGGCTTGAAACTTTTATCTTGTTTTATTTTGATTTGATTTAATTCTAGAAAGGGTTCATCATAAATGTTTTTTTCCTGTAATATATTTATTAAGGATCTTAAGTCGGGGATTTCACAATTTATAATTCGAATGCGAATATCTGTAGGTAGTTTTTGGATTAGGTGGTCGATACTAGTTTTAATTAACCGTGCATACAATGTTTTTTCATCTAGATTATTTTCTAATTCTAGCTTACTCATTAATGTCTGCCTACGGTGTTCTGCTTCTTCTAAGAAAGCTCGTACATTTCCCTTAAATGGGGTACTCCTGAATTCCTCCAATAAGACGTGGTTCTTGGTTTGCGTCTTGTAGTTTAGGATCAATTGCTTCCGAAGATCCGACCATGTTGTGAGATTGTTTATGCCAAGAGATAGCATAACTTCACTGCTGATGCAGCTTTCGACAAGTCCAAAAGTATTAACCTCTGCCTCACATCATTGGTGGTGTAGAGGGACAATATGTAATCGATCCGTTTGATGAACGTGTATAAATGGTTCTTGTTTCCAGTGAATTTTTCAACAATTTTTAGTTGATTGATTACTTGCGTCATACTTGTGTCAGATAGGGGTGTTGTTGCGTTTCCTTCCATTTTGTTTGTTTAATATATTATTATAGTTTTTTTTCACTTAATTTTAAGTTCAGTTTTTTCTTTTTCTTTTTGAATTTATTATTATTAATATTCTCTTAAATTTTTGTTCAGTTTTTATATTCACTTAATTTTAAGTTCAGTTTTTCTTTTTCTTTTTGAATTTATTATTATTAACATTCACTTAATTTTTTGTTCAGTTTTTATATTCACTTAATTTTAAGTTCAGTTTTTCTTTTTCTTTTTGAATTTATTATTATTAATATTCACTTAATTTTTTGTTCAGTTTTTATATTCACATAATTTTTTGTTCAGTTTTTTCTTTTTCTTTTTAAATTTATTAATATTCACTTAATTTTTTGTTCAGTTTTTATATTCACATAATTTTTAGTTCAGTTTTTATCTTTTTTGAATTTATTATTATTAATACTTAATTTTCTATAGTTTTGATTGTTTGGTTTGCACAGATAGCTCTTTCGAATTTTGTGAGATAACCAGAAGTTTCTGGAATTATAGTCTCTTCGAATTCTATCGCGTCTGAATTAATTTCAAGTTTTATTTGCACAATCTGCGGCTTTGGCAAAAAGCGAAATTTGGTGTACACGTCACTGTCGAGGTTTTTATTTTTTTAAAAACTTGACGCGATATTGACCGTCGCGTGGGTTGCCTTTGCGTCAGTTGTTTAGCGGATAGCAGTAACCAGGCATAAGAATTAATAACTTAGTTATTGCATCAAGATGCTCTTTATTGCTATCCTACCGGCTGCGCCAATTGAATATAAGTAAATTTGAGTCGAACTAATACCACGCCAAAAGCTAATGGTAACGTTGATGCGAATTTAAAAGACGAAGTCACGATTTGTATTTTACTTGACAACTTGCTTTATTCACAAACAACTTAAGACTAAAGAATATTTTTATACTAGGCTTATTTATATGCTGTTGAAATTACGCAGCAGCAACATGACGCGTCGCTGCAACGGTTCTTTTACCGTTAGTCGGGCGCGTTAGCAACATGACGCGTTGATGCAACGGTTCTTTCTAGTTAATTCTGGATTCGGGTGGTCGGGCGCGTTAGCAACATGACGCGTTGATGCAACGGTTCTTTCTATCCAGTTAATTCTGGATTGGCAATTCCAATAAATTTCAGCTGAGCTCGCACGTTGCTATGGGAACAGTTTTTTATGTATTGTGAACATAATTATTATGATTATGTTACTATATACCTTATGGGGTCTGACACGCCTCCTTCTCCCTGTTACATAGTTTGAAACAAAGCCATTAAACCCTAATTTCCTATCTTCTATGATATCAGGGTATATAAGGTAAGAAAACTCCAATCGGTGGCAGCCGACTAGGGGAAACGCTGAAACCAGCGAAGAGCCGATATTACGCGAATACTGTTTCTTATACATATATGTACATAACAAGCAACATATACACACACAGACGCACGCACAACCACATGCTCTGAATATCGATTGCATTTTTAATCGATAACATAAAAACGGGATTGGTTATCAAATTAAAATAAACTCGACCTGCGCATGCTATACAGGGACCTACATAAAAAATTTCAAGTCTCTAGCTCTTATGGATGCTGAGATTGCCGCGTTCACACATACGGACAGATGGACAGACAGACAGGGCCAAATCGACTCGTCTTGTCTCCCTGATGAAGAATATATATACTTAATGGGGTCTGACACGCCTCCTTCTCCCTGTTACATACTTTGAAACAAAGCCATTAAAACCTAATTTCCTATCTTCTACGATATCAGGGTATATTAGGTAAGAAAACTCCAATAGGTGGCGGCCGACTAGGGGAGACCCTGAAACCAGCGAATATTGTTTCTATTATATGTCTGTAAAAGACAAGCAACATATACACACACCCAGACGCACGCACAACCACATGCTCTGAATATCGATTTTTAATCGATAACATTAAAACGGGATTGGTTATCAAATTAAAATAAACTTGACCTGCGCATGCTATACAGGGACCTACATAAAAAATTTTAAGTCTCTAGCTCTTATGGATGCTGAGATCGCCGCGTTCATACATACGGACAGATGGATAGACAGACAGGGCCAAATCGACTCGTCTTGTCTCCCTGATAAATATATATACCTTATGACACGCCTCCTTCTCCCTGTTTCATACTTTGAAACAAAGCCATTAAACCCTAATTTCCTATCTTCTATGATATCAGGGTATATTAGGTAAGAAAACTCCAATCGGTGGCGGCCGACTAGGGGAAACGCTGAAACCAGCGAAGAGCCGATATTACACGAATACTGTTTCTTATACATATATGTACATAACAAGCAACATATACACACACAGACGCATGCACAACCACATGCTCTGAATATCGATTTTTAATCGATAACATTAAAACGGGATTGGTTATCAAATTAAAATAAACTTGACCTGCGCATGCTATACAGGGACCTACATAAAAAATTTCAAGTCTCTAGCTCTTATGGATGCTGAGATTGCCGCGTTCACACATACGGAGAGATGGACAGACAGACAGGGCCAAATCGACTCGTCTTGTCTCCCTGATGAAGAATATATATACTTAATGGGGTCTGACACGCCTCCTTCTCCCTGTTACATACTTTTAAACAAAACCATTATACCCTGATTTCATATATTCAATGGTATCAGGGTATATCAAGTAAGAAAACTCCAGTCGGTGGCGGCCGACCAGGCGAAACCCTGAAACCAGCGAAGAACCGTAATTCCGCGAATATTGTTCCTTTTATATGTATGTTAAAGACAAGCAACATATACACACACACACAGACGCCGACGCTCTTATAGATGCTGAGATCGAATTAGATAGAATTTTTTAGCTGAATATCGATTTCATATTTAACCGATAACATTAAAACGGGATGAGTTATCGAATGTTTTAAAACAAACTTGACCTGCGCATGCTATACAGGAATATGCATAACAAATTTCAAGTCTCTTGATCTTATGGATGCTGAGATCGCCGCGTTCACACATACGGACAGATGGACAGACAGACAGGGCCAAATCGACTCGTCTTGTCTCCCTGATGAAGAATATATATACTTAATGGGGTCTGACACGCCTCCTTCTCCCTGTTGCATACTTTTAAACAAAACCATTATACCCTGATTTCATATATTCAATGGTATCAGGGTATATCAAGTAAGAAAACTCCAGTCGGTGGCGGCCGACCAGGCGAAACCCTGAAACCAGCGAAGAACCGTTATTCCGCGAATATTGTTTCTTTTATATGTATGTTAAAGACAAGCAACATATACACACACACACACAGACGCCGACGCTCTTATAGATGCTGAGATCGAATTAGATAGAATTTTTGAGCTGAATATCGATTTCATATTTAACCGATAACATTAAAACGGGATGAGTTATCGAATGTTTTAAAACAAACTTGATCTGAGCATGCTATACAGAAACCTACATAACTAATTTCAAGTCTCAGCTCTTATGGATGCTGAGATCGAATTAGATAGAATTTTATAGCTGAATATCGATTTCTTATTTAATCGATAACATTAAAACGGGATTGGTTATCAAATTAAAATAATCTTGACATGCGCATGCTATACAGGGACCTCCATAAAAAATTTCAAGTCTCTAGATCTTATGGATGCTGAGATCGCCGCGTTCACACATACGGACAGATAGACAGACAGACAGGGCTAAATCGACTCGTCTTGTCTCCCTGATGAAGAATATATATACTTTATAGGGTCTTACACGCCTCCTTCTCCCTGTTCCATACTTTTAAACAAAACCATTATACCCTGATTTCATATATTTAATGGTATCAGGATATATCAAGTAAGAAAACTCCAGTCGGTGGCGGCCGACTAGGGGAAACCCTGAAACCAGCGAAGAACCGCTATTCCGCGAATACTATTTCAATTATATGTATGTAAAAGACAAGCAACATATACACACACACACACAGACGCCGACGCTCTTATAGATGCTGATATCGAATTAGATAGAATTTTTTAGCTGAATATCGATTTCATATTTAACCGATAACATTAAAACCGGATGAGTTATCGAATTTTTAAAAGAAACTTGATCTGAGCATGCTATACAGAAACCTACATAACTAATTTCAAGTCTCTAGCTCTTATGGATGCTGAGATCGAATTAAATAGAATTTTATAGCTGAATATCGATTTCTTATTTAATCGATAACATTAAAACGGGATTGGTTATCAAATTAAAATAAACTTGACATGCGCATGCTATACAGGGACCTCCATAAAAAATTTCAAGTCTCTAGCTCTTATGGAATCTGAGATCGCCGCGTTCACACATACGGACAGATGGACAGACAGACAGGGCTAAATCGACTCGTCTTGTCTCCCTGATGAAGAATATGTGTACTTAATGGGGTCTGACACGCCTCCTTCTCCCTGTTACATACTTTTAAACAAAACCATTATACCCTGATTTCATACATCAATGGTATCAGGGTATATCAAGTACGAAAACTCAAGTCGGCGGCGGCCGACTAGGGTAAACCCTGAAACCAGCGAAGAACCGCTATTCCGCGAATACTGTTTCTTTTATATGTATGTACCTGACAAACAACATATATTCATACACACACACAGACGCCGACGCTCTTATAGATGCTGAGATCGAATTAGATACAATTTTTTAGGTGAATATCGATTTCATTTTTAACCGATAACAATAAAACGGGATGAGTTATCGACTGTTTCAAAACAAACTTGACCTGCGCATGCTATACAGGGACCTACATACAAAATTTCAAGTCTCTAGCTCTTATGGATGCTGAGATCACCGCGTTCACACATACGGACAGATGGACAGACAGACAGGGCTAAATCAACTCTTCTTGTCTCCCTGATGAAGAATATATATACTTTATGGGGTCGGACACGCCTACTTCTTCCTGTTACATACTTTTAAACAAAACCATTATACCCTGATTTCATATATTCAATGGTATCAGGGTATATCAAGTCAGAAAACTCAAGTCGGTGGGGGCCGACTAGGGTAAACCCTGAAACCAGCTAAGAACCGCTATTCCGCGAATACTGTTTCTTTTATATGTATGTACATGACAAGCAACATATATACACACACACAGACGCCGACGCTCTTATAGATGCTGAGATCGAATTAGATACAATTTTTTAGCTGAATTTCGATTTCGCATTTAACCGATAACATTAAAACTGGATGAGTTATCGATTGTTTTAAAACAAACTTGACCTGCGCATGCTATATAGGAATATGCATAAAAAATTTCAAGTCTCTAGCTCTTATGGATGCTGAGATCGCCGTGTTCACACATACGGACAGATGGACAGACAGACAGGGCTAAATCGACTCGTCTTGTCTCCCTGATGAAGAATATATATACTTAATGGGGTCTGACACGCCTCCTTCTCCCTGTTACATACTTTTAAACAAAGCCATTATACCCTGATTTCATATGACGGGATGAGTTATCGACTGTTTCAACACAAACTTGACCTGCGCATGCTATACAGGGACCTACATACAAAATTTCAAGTCTCTAGCTCTTATGGATGCTGAGATCACCGCGTTCACACATACGAACAGATGGACAGACAGACAGGGCTTAATCGATTCGTCTTGTCTCCCTGATGAAAAATATATATACTTTTTGGGGTCTGACACGCCTCATTCTCCCTGTTACATACTTTTAAACATAACCATTATACCCTGATTTCATACATCAATGGTATCAGGGTATATCAAGTAAGAAAACTCAAGTCGGTGGCGGCCGACTAGGGTAAACCCTGAAACCAGCTAAGAACCGCTATTCCGCGAATACTGTTTATATGTATGTACATGACAAGCAACATATACACACACACACAGACGCCGACGCTCTTATAGATGCTGAGATCGAATTAGATACAATTTTTTAGCTGAATATCGATTTCATATTTAACCGATAACATTAAAACGGGATGAGTTATGGAATGTTTTAAAACAAACTGGATTTATCTGGATTTATTTTTTCAACGTTTTTATTGGCTTTAAAGGGATTTTGTAATTTTCCTTTTTGTAATGGTCCTTTTCGATATCTGGTATCGGCTTCGTATTCTTGTCGGTCACTGTTGATTTTATTTATTACTTTTTCTTTTTTTTTCTGGAGTGTCTAACTTTGGTTGTCCACCATATAAGAATATGTGTGCAGGAGTTTGTCCAATTGTGTCATGTTTTGTTTTGTGATTGTAAATGTAAAGAATGGTTTCTATTTTACTGAGTTTATTTTCTTCGTCATTTAAAGTATTGAATATTCTAATTTTTTCGTTTATTGTTTTGTGTAGTCATTCGATGTCTGCAATTCCTGTTTTTGTAGTATTTAGTTGTATTTCTACTCCTTCATTTTCAAGCCATTTCTTGAGTGTTAAGCTGGAAAATGCGCCATCTCGGTCAGCTTTTAATAATATTGGCTTTCCTAACTGATTAAATATACGCATTAATGCGTTCTTGCATTCTATCCAATCTTTTGTTTTAATGTTTTCAAGAGTAGCGAAATTTGAATAAATGTCTATGCAACTAAGATAGTGTTTGCCTTCGGATGAATAAATGTCTATTACAAATTTATCGCGACAATGTTCGGGCCTGGGGGTAATTTTCATCGGCATGTTTGTGTTTCTGTGTTCGGTTTTTGCTAAGTTACAAATGTTACATTCATTTATTATGTTTTGTGTTAGTAATTGGCTGTTAGGGAAATAGTAAGTTTCACAAAAGAGTTTATTTGTTTTTTGAATTCCGGGCTGTAAGAGTTTTTCATGAGTCTTCAAGATAAGTTCTTTAAATTCAGCATATGAGTTTATATTTTTTAATTGAATGAGACTTCGTAGAATTTTAGTATGGTTAGTGTTGATAATTTCTTTGTGTGCGTTTTGAATGATCTCGAAATCTGCAGCACTGTGGACAGTCAATAGGTATTAAAACCTCTAAAGTCGGATGATGTATATCCTCAGGAATACAAAAGGGTGTTGATCTTAAAACCCTAATGATGGTATCATCATTAGTAAAAACAAGATCAAGAGATCGATTCAAATGATTTGAGATCGAGTTCATCTGAAACATGGAAAGGTTAAACAATTCGTCAAAAAGATAATGATCCATTGTTGGAATAAGATGATTTGAATTGAGAGATAAGGCCCAAGAAGTGTTTGGTATATTAAAATCACCCAATACAAGAAGCAGGTCGTTATCTTGAACATACGCATACATTTCTTTAATACAAGATATATGTTGACTATAAACTTGTAAATCAGAAGAGGGAGGTATATATGAACAAGTAACATACAGGGAACAAGACTGGAGAGTTATTTTAACTCCAATAATCTTAACATTGTGAAGTGCTGAGAAGGTAAAAGATTCTGAGAGAAAGTGGGATTTAACAGCTATTAAAACTCCACCCCCTCTACGTGACAAAAGATCAAGTCTATAAATAGTGAAATTATCTGAAAGAACCTCACTGTTATAAACATTTGGAGTTAACCATGTCTCAGTGGCAATAAGTTCAGATTTTACATTAAAACTATACAGAAAAAGACATCTTAATTTGGAATTAAGGCCACGAACATTTTGATAAATTAAGGATAGCTGCGGAGAAGATGGTGTAATTAGTTTTTTGATACAGCCTCAGAATCAGAAATCAAAGAGACCGGGAAATTCTGTTCCGAATCTTCTGTTTGAATTCATGCACAACTACATGGGGTGGCCAAAATTTGGAGTCACATATAGTTGCGAAGAATTCTATAGGTACATTTATTTTAAATGAAGCAATTTCACGAGGAGTAGTAAAATTGAACTTCGAAATAAAAACCTTAGCTTTAGTTTTGCTTTCAATAAAAGCAGACACAGCACACATGTAGTATCTGATGAAAGCCTAGATAAGAAAACTTGCTTTCGAGGAGACACAACAGATAAATAGAGTACAGTAGGGTCAAGAGCAGATGTCTGAAAGTTTTTCTTAGGTTGAACTACACTCGGAGTAACTTTAACTTTTTTATTAGGGGCCTTTTGAGTGTCTATTATGACACTGGCAGCAGATATTTCACCTGAGTCGTCGGATATCGGAATTGATATTTCCTGAAGACGGGGCAGACAAATTAGGTGATGGTAAATTAAATGAGGGAGGAACTAACAGTGATGGAGTCATCACCTGATTAAGCGGGGATTCGAAACTATATTGATTTAATATTTCTTCGCCAGCTTTCAGTTCACCTGTTAGCTGTTTAGAAATGTTAATCAGTTTCGAATACTGTACCCGCACTGTATTATACATCTTGGAAAAATTTAATTGTTTTTCCAAGCAATCGGGGCAAGACCAGCGTAGTCCACCACACCCACTTTTGGGTGCAGCCATGACTCTATCGCAATCACGCCCAGAGATGCCAGCACACTTTATATGCATTAGATTCTCGCACAACCAGCAAGCAACAAATTGCATTTGTGCAGAATCAGCGGCTTGCCTAAATGAGCAAGATTTCTTGCAGCAAGTCATATTGGCAACTGGGAAGTTAAGCTAAACAAAATTAGCGGATAAAGAATAAGAAAAATACAGATAAAGCGAGGATTAACTGTGTTGAGCGAGCGAATCACAAACAACAACAAACAGCTAAGACAGAGACCAACACAAACAGCTGATACAGTAAATAGAGCGGGAGAGATACAGCGATAAAAACGAACAAAAATTTCGTATGACAAAAACAAACACTAAGCTGAGCGTGAGCGATCAACAGCGAACACACACACTAACAAGTGTAAAAATAAGAGAGCAAATGAGAAAAAATACACAGAATAGATATGTATGTATACTAAAACGAAAACGAAAATTGCAAATTTAATATAATTACCAACGCTCACAAAACTATTTAAGTGACAAAACAAACACTATGTTTAGAAGCACAATTCACAGCAATTAAATAACTGCAACAATAAGTAAATATTAAAACAATTTAAAGCACAGAAAATATAAAAATACGGAGCGCAAACGAAATTACTTCTTACTCTCACGAACTAAGAACTTCTTGCATTCTATCCAATCTTTTGTTTTAATGTTTTCAAGATTAGCGAATTTTGAATGCAACTAAGATAGTGTTTGCCTTCGGATGAAAAAATGTCTATTACAAATTTATCGCGACAATGTTCGGGCCTGGGGGTAATTTTCATCGGCATGTTTGTGTTTCTGTGTTCGATTTTTGCTAAGTTACAAATGTTACATTCATTTATTATGTTTTGTGTTAGTAATTGGCTGTTAGGGAAATAGTAAGTTTCACCAAAGAGTTTATTTGTTTTTTGAATTCCGGGGTGTAAGAGTTTTTCATGAGTCTTCAAGATAAATTCTTTAAATTCAGCATATGAGTTTATATTTTTTAATTGAATGAGACTTCGTAGAATTTTAGTATGGTTAGTGTTGATAATTTCTTTGTGTGCGTTTTGAATGATCTCGAAATCTGCAGCACTGTCTATAAACATTACACTAGTCTTTGTACAAAAATAGTCAATTAAATATTTTTCGGCTTTGTCTTTAGTCATGCTATCATATGTAATGTGAATTATTAATTTTTTAAAGTAATTCTGTTTTTTAATATTTGGAATGCCTTTAGAAAATATAATATTGTTTTCTCTGTAATGCAAATTAAATTACTACTGTCTTCGTCAGCGCTATGTTGTGTTTCTTCTCCGAAATAAGTTTCTTCTATTTTTACTCGTGATAGAACGTCAGCTATATGGTTTTCTTTTCCTTTTATGTATTTTATATCAAAATCGTATTCTGATAATTTTACTCTCCATCGGGTTAATTTTGAATTTGGTTCTTTCATTTTATACAACCAACATAATGGTTGATGGTCACTATTGATTTCGAAATGTCGGCCTAGAAGGTAGTGTCGAAAGGTTTTTGTTGCCCATACAATAGCTAAGAGTTCCTTTTCTATGGCGCTGTAGTTAGTTTCGTGGTCATTGAGGGTTCTACTGATAACACTGATAGGATGTCCGTCTTGAGAGAGTACAGCTCCAAGGGCTACATTACTTGTGTCAGTTGTTAAAATGAATTTATTTTTGAAATCGGGAATTTTTAAAATTGGATCATTGGAAATAAGTTGTTTTAGTTTTTCTGGATTTTTAATATTTATTTTTGAATCTTTTCGATGTACTGATGTCATTGGTTTGGCTATGTCTGCAAAGTTTGGAATAAACTTTCTATAATATCCGGTTAATCCAAGAAAACTTTTTATTTCTTTAGTTTTTGTGGGAATAGGATATTTTAGAATTGCCTTGATTTTATCAGGATTTTATTCCATCCTTAGTTATGACGTGTCCGAGGAAGTTTGTTTCTTGTTTTAGAAACTCGCATTTATCCAGTTGTAATTTGAGATTTGCTTCAGAAAGGTTTTCGAAAACTAATTTCAGTGAGGGTAGGTGTTCTTTTAAAGATGTTGAATACACAATTATATCGTCAAGATATACTAAACAGTGTTTATTTAGTAATGGTCGTAAAACATTATTCATGCAACGTTGAAAGGTTGCAGGTGCATTCTTCAATCCAAATGGCATACGGACAGATGGACAGACAGATAGGGCTAAATCGACTCGTCTTGTCTCCCTGATGGAGAATATATATACCTTATGGGGTCTGACACGCCTCCTTCTCTCTGTTACATACTTTTAAACAAAACCATATACCCTGATTTCATATATTTAATGGTATCAGGGTATATCAAGTAAGAAAACTCCAGTCGGTGGCGGCCGACTAGGGAAACCCTGAAACCAGCGAAGAACCGCTATTCCGCGAATACTGTTTCTTTTATATGTATGTACATGACAAGCAACATATATATATACACACACAGACGCACGCACAACTGCATGCTCTGAATATCGATTTCATATTTAACCGATAACATTAAAACGGGATGAGTTATCGAATGTTTTAAAACAAACTTGACCTGCGCCTGCTATACAGGAATCTACATAACAAATTTCAAGTCTCTAGCTCGTATGGATGCTGAGATCGAATTAGATAGAATTTTATAGCTGAATATCGATTTCTTATTTAATCGATAACATTAAAACGGGATTGGTTATCAAATTAAAATAAACTTGACCTGCGCATGCTATACAGGGACCTACATTAAAACGGGATTGGTTATCAAATTAAAATAAACTTGACCTGCGCATGCTATACAGGGACCTACATACAAAATTTCAAGTCTCTAGCTCTTATGGATGCTGAGATCGCCGCGTTCACACATGCGGACAGATGGACAGACAGACAGGGCCACATCGACTCGTCTTGTCTCCCTGATGAATATATATAGACTTTATGGGCTCTGACACGCCTCCTTCTCCCTGTTGCATACTTTTAAACAAAACCATTATACCCTGATTTCATATATTCAATGATAAGAGGGTAAGCAAAGGTTACGATCCCAGTTAAGATTGCGTAACGCAAAGAGAAGAAACTGTTTCTGAACCGATTCTATACGGTCCTGATACAATTTATTCTGTGGCGACCATATAATTGAACAATATTCCAAAATTGGTCGAACCAGCGAAACAAAAAGGAGTTTGGTAACAAACGGGTCATTAAATTCTTTCGACCATTGTTTAATAAATCCAAGAACACTTTTGGCTTCATTAATGATGGTTGATATATGGGAATTGAAACTAAGTTTAGAGTCAAAGAGCACCCCAAGATCTTTCATTGTAGAAATACGTTGCAAGGAATCATTATTGATTTTATAATGAGCAGTATATGGACAAATGCGACTAAAGGTCATTGTCATACATTTGGAGCAATTCAACTGCAATTGATTAGCCTTACACCAACATTGAAAGGAATCAAGATCATCTTGTAATCGTAGATGATCCAGTGAATTGTTGTCTGAGAGACAGAGTTTTACATCATCTGCATACATAAAAACCTTTGAATGAGAAATACAATTCGGAAGGTCATTTCTAACAAGTAAGAATGCTCTAGTCGAGACGGCTCGACTAGGAGATACCCTGAGCCCTGCGAAGTGCCGATACTTCAAATATTCTATGCTTAGTTTACATATACATATATTGCAAGCAACACATACACACACACAGACGCACTCTCAAGCACACGCTCTGCCAACAGCGCAGTTGACGTAGCGACTGCGCTTGGGCTGCACGAGGCTTATGTTGTGGAAATTAAATGTTTAATAACTTTTTTCTAGCAGGACTTTTTTATTCAAACTTTCAGGGCATGATTATGTTATTCATATGTGTGTATGTGCCGAAGCACAAGTCTCTAGTATTTGAAATGCGTTTTTTGCAAATTTACGGCGAAGGGGGCGTGGCATCCAAAATCCAAAAATTACAAAATGTCTGTATTCACAACAGGCATCTACATAGTGAATTTCAGGTCTCTAGCTCTTACGGTACGTAAAAGAGACGAAAAGTTATCGAAATTTATCGATAAAAAGAGAACGGGAAGAGTTATCGAATTTTTGAAAAAAACTCGTATAGCGTATGGTATCCAGGAGTATATGTGTCAAATTTCAGCTCTCTAGCTTCTGTGGTTTACGAGATCGCTGCGTTCACACAGACGGACGGACGGACGGACGGACGGACAGACGGACAGGGCTATATCAACTCAGCTCATTGAGCTGATCAAGAATATATATACTTTGTATGGTCTGCGACGTCTCCTTCTGCCTGTTACATACATTTTCACAAAAACATTGTACGCTGATTTCCCATTTTCAATGGGCTCAGGGTATAACAAGTAAGAATGCTCTAGTCGAGACGGCTCGACTAGGAGATACCCTGAGCCCTGCGAAGTGCCGATACTTCAAATATTCTATGCTTAGTTTACATATACATATGTTGCCAGCAACACATACACACACACAGACGCTCGCTCAAGCACACGCTCTGCCAACTGCGCAGTTGACGTAGCGACAGCGCTTGGGCTGCAAGACGCCTCCGGTATGGGAAATTAAATGTTTAATAACTTTTTTTCTAGCAGGACTTTTTGATTCAAACTTTCAGGGCATGATTATGTTATTCATATGTGTGTATGTGCCGAAGCACAAGTCTCTAGTATTTGAAATGCGTTTTTTGCAAATTTAGGGCGAAGGGGGCGTGGCATCCAAAATCCAAAAATTACAAAATGTCTGTATTCACAACAGGAATCTACGTAGTGAATTTCAGGTCTCTAGCTCTTACGGTACGTAAATGAGACGAAAAGTTATCGAAATTTATCGATAAAAAGAGAACGGGAAGAGTTATCGAATTTTTGAAAAAAACTCGTATAGCGTATGGTATTCAGGAGTATACATGTCAAATTTCAGCTCTCTAGCTTCTGTGGTTTACGAGATCGCTGCGTTCACACAGACGGACGGACGGACGGACGGACGGACGGACGGACGGACGGACGGACAGACGGACAGGGCTATTTCAACTCAGCTCATCGAGCTGATCAAGAATATATATACTTTGTATGGTCTGCGACGTCTCCTTCTGCCTGTTACATACATTTTCACAAAAACATTATACCCTGATTTCCCATTTTCAATGGGCTCAGGGTATAAAAAGAAACTGGGGAATTGTTCTTATCTATTAGAATATTAGCAAAATATAGAGATAGGTACTTTTCATGCCAAAGACATCAGGCAATAGACCGCCGAACATATTCCCGCTAATATTCCGTCTAACGGTGGTATATTATCGAGTGGTGTAATGGTCGAAATTAGGCAACACCCGCCCTGAAAATAATATTTTTAGGAAGACATAATTCTTTGTGCGGCTACATGTTCAAAATGGAGTGCTACTATTTGCAGGTCTCAAAACGAACGCTTTTCTTAGTATGGCATCACATTATTTGAGGCTCGCGAAAGTGAAGAAGTCCCTCTATAGTCCATTAAAATGCACTTAGAGCAACTAAAGTCACTTTGGGCGAATGTAGAGTCGGAGTTTACCCCCTGCCACAGGGCCTTCACGTCCCAAAACAGTGAGGAAAGCATGTTAGCAGCAACCACTATGAAAGTTGAAAATTTAGAAAAATTTTGGGAAATGGAATAAGATAATGGAACAAACTTTGTAGGTGCTGCAAGAAAGCTAGACCAAGAGTATAAACAGGCTTTAGTAGACAATAATACAATCGCTCCTTTATTAGAAAACGAGGGGATTAGTTGGTTATTCCCCCGGCAGGACCTCACTTCGGAGGTATTTGGGAAGCCGGAGTTAAATCGGTAAAATATCATTATTCAGTCAACACACACAGGTATTTAAAATTATACTCTTACCAATTAAAAACCAACAGGGGGTTATTATAGCAGAAGTGAAACTCCCATTTATAGTTTATAACTTTGCAATAAATTCATGTTATGTCATGTATATCATGTTATGTCAGAAGCAACATTAAATAAATGTAAGCACTGGCAAACCTATACACGTATTTGCGAAGGAAATTGGCCATGGAATAGTGCAAATGACGACTCTTGTGAGGTGTCACCCTTTAAGCCTAACAAACCAGTTAATTGCTTTTACAAAATGATTTCAACCTCATCAAATTATTGGGTTGAGTTACACAGAAGAGGTAGTTGGTTATTTAAAATACCGACAAATACAAAAGTGAACATTAAATGTAATCATGCACATCAAGAAATAATAACCTTGCCAGAACAAGGTATTTTGACATTAAAATCAGATTGTACAGCTAGAACTTTGGACAAAATACTAATGGCAAATTACATAGTTCACTCTGAAAGTTACGAAACGTTATCAACTCCCTATATAAGTAATATAAGTGAAATACCCAAAATTGTATGCGATCCACTAAAAACCCCAATTATAAATCATACTTTAGAACTAGATCAATTAAAAAACGAACTTAAACAAATAAAAAATCATAATTTTAAAATAAATACTCTTAAATGGCATCACGCGACCGGTCACATATCCTTAGGACTTGGTATGATAATTATAATAATTATAATAATATATATTGTAATAAAAATACATGTACGCAGACGATTACAATCTATAGCTTTTCCACAAATATAAGTAGCATTTTTAACCTTTTCTCTGTTACCGTCACTTCTTTCGGCCCTTGGCAGAATGTTCAAGCATGAACATAGATCTCGCCATGTGGTGATAACATAAAAATAGATTACAAAACATAAACGACTCTTAAGATAATTTTACAAAATTCAGTGCGTGTGATCCTCTTTCATGTTCGTAAGAGACGCCTGAAATAAGATAAGACTAACATAAAACTCAAGTGGTTTCATAAAGCACATGTTAGAATGTCAATGTATTTGAGAGATGCTCTTCTCTTACTTCTCAAACGAGGTATTTAAGGAGAAGGATTTAAAAGAATAAAGCAGTTCAATTTTTGTGCTCAAATTATAACGTTGTACCATTATTTACATTTTGGTCCTTCGAGCTTTCTATTGCCTTCCCACCAGTGGTAAGAGACTTAGAATTTTAAACCAGCTCCAAGAAAGAAGTTTAGACGAAAATCCGAAATGGTCAAGCTTTTGAAGTAAAATATCATGCTGAACTGAGTCAAATGCCTTACTAAAGTCAGTATATATAACATCAGTCTGCATTTTATTTAAAAAGCTTTCGTTGATTAGAGATGAAAATTCTAATAGGTTAGTTGAGGTTGATCGATTCTGAACAAAGCAAGCTGAGATGGTGAAATAATCGATTTGCAAAAATGTTGCAAGTTCGAAGTTATCATTTTTTCAAATAACTTCGGAATAACAGAAAGCTTCGCAATACCTCTATAATTAGAAATATCAGATCTTCCTCCTTTTTTATACAGAGGAATAATAAATGATTCTTTCCAAATTGAAGGAAATACTGAGGTATTAAGGGACAAATTAAACAGTTTTAATAAAGGTGACCGCAAAGAAACACTGCATTCTTTAATCAAACAACTTGGAATACCATCTGCTCCAGGAGAGAACGATGATTTCAAAGTCCGAATAGCGGATAAGAGAGAGGGAGACGAAATGTTTGAAGCAATAATGGAATTTACATTCATTATAGTATTCAAAGTTGAATGAGATTTGGTATAGGTTGTAGCAGAAGAGTAAGTGGATTGGAAGAAATCTGCAAATAGATCAGAGGCATCTTGATCATTACAGGTCTTTTCTAAACCGAAGAAAAATGAAGAGGGCAATCCAGAAGATTTACGCTTCGAATTTACAAATGAATAAAACCTTTTAGGGTCACTAGCAAACTGCCTTCTACAGCGTGAGAGGTAATTCTCATAGCAACGAGAGTTACAAATATTGAAATTTGACTTAGCTAATGAGTATTTAGACCAGTCAACAATTGAGCCCGACTTTTTAAACTTGTTAAAATATTTAGATTTAATATTTTTTAAATTCGAAAGAGTCGGAGTAAACCAGGGTGGTTTATTAGAAAGGGATTTTGTAATACATATAGGAACACAACTGTCTAGGATAGAATTTAAAGTACTATAAAATATAGAAACTGCGAAATCAACCTCAGTTGCCTCATACAAAGGGGACCAGTCCGTTGCATTAATGAGATCATTAAGCAAAACAAAATTACAATTTTTAAAACAACGACGTTGTTTAAATGATAAAGACGTTGAAATTGGTGGACAGTCAATAGGTATTAAAACCTCTAAAGTCGGATGATGTATATCCTCAGGAATACAAAAGGGTGTTGATCTTAAAACCCTAATGATGGTATCATCATTAGTAAAAACAAGATCAAGAGATCGATTCAAATGATTTGAGATCGAGTTCATCTGAAACATGGAAAGGTTAAACAATTCGTCAAAAAGATAATGATCCATTGTTGGAATAAGATGATTTGAATTGAGAGATAAGGCCCAAGAAGTGTTTGGTATATTAAAATCACCCAATACAAGAAACAGGTCGTTATCTTGAACATACGCATACATTTCTTTAATACAAGATATATGTTGACTATAAACTTGTAAATCAGAAGAGGGAGGTATATATGAACAAGTAACATACAGGGAACAAGACTGGAGAGTTATTTTAACTCCAATAATCTCAACATTGTGAAGTGCTGAGAAGGTAAAAGATTCTGAGAGAAAGTGGGATTTAACAGCTATTAAAAATCCACCCCCTCTACGTGACAAAAGATCAAGTCTATAAATAGTGAAATTATCTGAAAGAACCTCACTGTTATAAACATTTGGAGTTAACCATGTCTCAGTGGCAATAAGTTCAGATTTTACATTAAAACTATACAGAAAAAGACATCTTAATTTGGAATTAAGGCCACGAACATTTTGATAAATTAAGGATAGCTGCGGAGAAGATGGTGTAATTAGTTTTTTGATACAGCCTCAGAATCAGAAATCAAAGAGACCGGGAAATTCTGTTCCGAATCTTCTGTTTGAATTCATGCACAACTACATGGGGTGGCCAAAATTTGGAGTCACATATAGTTGCGAAGAATTCTATAGGTACATTTATTTTAAATGAAGCAATTTCACGAGGAGTAGTAAAATTGAACTTCGAAATAAAAACCTTAGCTTTAGTTTTGCTTTCAATAAAAGCAGACACAGCACACATGTAGTATCTGATGAAAGCCTAGATAAGAAAACTTGCTTTCGAGGAGACACAACAGATAAATAGAGTACAGTAGGGTCAAGAGCAGATGTCTGAATGTTTTTCTTAGGTTGAACTACACTCGGAGTAACTTTAACTTTTTTATTAGGGGCCTTTTGAGTGTCTATTATGACACTGGCAGCAGATATTTCACCTGAGTCGTCGGATATCGGAATTGATATTTCCTGAAGACGGGGCAGACAAATTAGGTGATGGTAAATTAAATGAGGGAGGAACTAACAGTGATGGAGTCATCACCTGATTAAGCGGGGATTCGAAACTATATTGATTTAATATTTCTTCGCCAGCTTTCAGTTCACCTGTTAGCTGTTTAGAAATGTTAATCAGTTTCGAATACTGTACCCGCACTGTATTATACATCTTGGAAAAATTTAATTGTTTTTCCAAGCAATCGGGGCAAGACCAGCGTAGTCCACCACACCCACTTTTGGGTGCAGCCATGACTCTATCGCAATCACGCCCAGAGATGCCAGCACACTTTATATGCATTAGATTCTCGCACAACCAGCAACCAACAAATTGCATTTGTGCAGAATCAGCGGCTTGCCTAAATGAGCAAGATTTCTTGCAGAAAGTCATATTGGCAACTGGGAAGTTAAGCTAAACAAAATTAGCGGATAAAGAATAAGAAAAATACAGATAAAGCGAGGATTAACTGTGTTGAGCGAGCGAATCACAAACAACAACAAACAGCTAAGACAGAGACCAACACAAACAGCTGATACAGTAAATAGAGCGGGAGAGATACAGCGATAAAAACGAACAAAAATTTCGTATGACAAAAACAAACACTAAGCTGAGCGTGAGCGATCAACAGCGAACACACACACTAACAAGTGTAAAAATAAGAGAGCAAATGAGAAAAAATACACAGAATAGATATGTATGTATACTAAAACGAAAACGAAAATTGCAAATTTAATATAATTACCAACGCTCACAAAACTATGTAAGTGACAAAACAAACACTATGTTTAGAAGCACAAATCACAGCAATTAAATAACTGCAACAATAAGTAAATATTAAAACAATTTAAAGCACAGAAAATATAAAAATACGGAGCGCAAACGAAATTACTTCTTACTCTCACGAACTTAGAACTTCTTGCATTCTATCCAATCTTTTGTTTTAATGTTTTCAAGATTAGCATGACACACAGACGCAGACGCTCTTATGGATGCTGAGATCGAATTAGATAGAATTTTTTAGCTGAATATCGATTTCATATTTAACCGATAACATTAAAACTGGATGACTTATCGAATGTTTTAAAACAAACTTGACCTGCGCATGCTATACAGGAATATACATAACAAATTTCAAGTCTCTAGCTCTTATGGATGCTGAGATCGCCGCGTTCAGACATACGGACATATGGACAGACACACAGGGCTAAATCGACTCGTCTTGTCTCCCTGATGAATATATATACTTTATGGGGTCTGACACGCCTCCTTCTCCCTGTTACATACTTTTAAACAAAACCATAATGCCCTGATTTCATACATCAATGGTATCAGGGTATATCAAGTAAGAAAACTCCAGTCGGTGGCGGCCGACTAGGGGAAACCCTGAAACCAGCGAAGAACCGCTATTCCGCGAATACTGTTTCTTTCATATGTATGTTAAAGACAAGCAACATATACACACATACACAGACGCCGACGCTCTTATAGATGCTGAAATCGAATAAGATGCAATTTTTTAGCTGAATATCGATTGTATATTTAACCGATAACATTAAAACGGGATGAGTTATCGAATGTTTTAAAACAAACTTTACCTGCGCATGCTATACAGGAATATACATAACAAATTTCAAGTCTCTTGATCTTATGGATGCCGAGATCGCCGCGTTCACACATACGGACAGATGGACAAACAGACAGGGCTAAATCGACTCGTCTTGTCTCCCTGATGCATATAAATACTTTATGGGTCTGACATGCCTCCTTCTCAGGGTATATCAAGTAAGAAAACTCCAGTCGGTGGCGGCCGACTAGGGGAAACCCTGAAACCAGCGAAGAACCGCTATTCCGCGAATACTGTTTCTTTTATATGTATGTACATGACAAACAACATATAAACACACACACAGACGCCGACGCTCTTATAGATGCTGAGATCGAATTAGATACAATTTTTTAGGTGAATATCGATTTCATATAAAACGGAATGAGTTATCGAATGTTATAAAACAAAATTGACCTGCGCATATTATACAGGGACCTACATAAAAAATTTCAAGTCTCTAGCTCTTATGGATGCTGAGATCGCCGCGTTCACACATACGGACAGATGGACAGACAGAAAGGGCTAAATCGACTCGTCTTGTCTCCCTGATGAATATATATACTTTATGGGGTCTGACACGCCTCCTTCTCTCTGTTACATACCTTTAAACAAAACCATAATACCCTGATTTCATACATCAATGGTATCAGGATATATCAAGTAAGAAAACTCCAGTCGGTGGCGGCCGACTAGGGGAAACCCTGAAACCAGCGAAGAACCGCTATTCCGCGAATACTGTTTCTTTTATATGTATGTACATGACAAGCAACACATACACATACACACAGACGCCGACGCTCTTATAGATGCTGAGATCGAATTAGATACAATTTTTTAGCTGAATATCGATTTCATATTTAACCGATAACATTAAAACGGGATGAGTTATCGAATTTTTAAAAGAAACTTGACCTGCGTATGCTATACAGAGACCTACATAACTATTTTCAAGTCTCTAGCTCTTATGGATGCTGAGATCGCCCCGTTCACACATACGAACAGATAGACAGACAGACAGGGCTTAATCGATTCGTCTTGTCTCCCTGATGAAAAATATATATACTTTATGGGGTCTGACACGCCTCCTTCTCCCTGTTACATACTTTTAAACAAAACCATAATACCCTGATTTCATACATCAATGGTATCAGGGTATATCAAGTAAGAAAACTCCAGTTGGTGGCGGCCGGCTAGGGGCAACCCTGAAACCAGCGAAGAACCGCTATTCCTCGAATACTGTATCTTATATATTTATGTACATGACAAGCAACATATACACACACACACAGACGCTGACGCTCTTATAGATGCTGAGATCGATACAATTTTTTAGGTGAATATCGATTTCTTATTTAACCGATAACATTAAATGGGATGAGTTATCGAATATTTTAAAACAAACTTGACCTGCGCATGCTGTACAGGAATCTACATAACAATTTTCAAGTCTCTAGCTCTTATGTATGCTGAGATCGCCGCGTTCAAACATACGGTCAGATGGACAGACAGACAGGGCTTCATCGACTCGTCTTGTCTCCCTGATGAAAAATATATATACTTTATGGGGTCTGACACGCCTCCTTCTCTCTGTTACATACCTTTAAACAAAACCATAATACCCTGATTTCATACATCAATGGTATCAGGATATATCAAGTAAGAAAACTCCAGTCGGTGGCGGCCGACTAGGGGAAACCCTGAAACCAGCGAAGAACCGCTATTCCGCGAATACTGTTTCTTTAATATATATGTACATGACAAGCAACATATATATACACACACAGACGCCGACGCTCTTATAGATGCTGAGATCGAATTAGATACAATTTTTTAGGTGAATATCAATTTCATATTTAACCGATAACAATAAAACGGGATGAGTTATCGAATGTTTTAAAACAAACTTGACCTGCGCATACTATACAGAAACCTACATAACAAATTTCAAGTCTCTTGATTTTATGGATGCTGAGATCGAATTAGATAGAATTTTATAGCTGAATATCGATTTCGTATTTAATCGATAACATTAAAACGGGATTGGTTATCAAATTAAAATAAACTTGACTTGCGCATGCTATACAGGGACCTACATAAAAAATTTCAAGTCTCTAGCTCTTATGGATTCTGAGATTGCCGCGTTCACAAATACGGACAGATGGACAGACAGACAGGGCTAAATCGACTCGTCTTGTCTCCCTGATGAATATATATATACTTTATGGGGTCTGACACGCCTCCTTCTCCCTGTTACATACTTTTAAACAAAACCATTATACCCTGATTTCATACATCAATGGTATCAGGGTATATCAAGTAAGAAAACTCAAGTCGGTGGCGGCCGACTAGGGTAAACCCTGAAACCAGCTAAGAACCGCTATTCCGCGAATACTGTTTATATGTGTGTACATGACAAGCAACATATACACACACACACAGACGCCGACGCTCTTATAGATGCTGAGATCGAATTAGATAGAATTTTTTAGCTGAATATCGATTTCATATTTAACCGATAACATTAAAACGGGATGAGTTATCGAATGTTTTAAAACAAACTGGATTTATCTGGATTTATTTTTTCAAAGTTTTTATTGGCTTTAAAGGGATTTTCTAATTTTCCTTTTGTAATGGTCCTTTTCGATATCTGGTATCGGCTTCGTATTCTAGTCGGTCACTGTTGATTTTTATATTACTTTTTCTTTTTTTCTTGAGTGTCTAACTTTGGTTGTCCACCATATAAGAATATGTGTGCAGGAGTTTGTCCAGTTGTGTCATGTTTTGTTTTGTGATTGTAAATGTAAAGAATGGTTTCTATTTTACTGAGTTTATTTTCTTCGTCATTTAAAGTATTGATTATTCTAATTTTTTCGTTTATTGTTTTGTGTAGTCATTCGATGTCTGCTATTCCTGCTATTTACGAAGATATTCATAGTGGCCATGTTTAGTGGAAAAAGCTGTTTTATTAATGGAATCTGGGTGCATTTCAAGTTGATGGAATTCTTTTGCAAGGTCGATTGTTGTAAAATAGTTGCATCTAGCTAGTTTTCTTAAAATTTCGTCCATATTTGGTATTGGGGGTCTGTCATTTATAGTTACGTCGTTTGGTTTTCTATTGTCGATTACGATTCCAAATTTTTGTTTACCGGAAGGATCTTGTTTTTTGGGTACGATCCATATAGGACTACAATAAGGAGAATTACTGGGGCGAATAATACCTTGAACTAACATGTCCTGAATTTGCTGTTCAACTTCTTGTTCGTATGCTTGTGGATAACTGTATGGTTTTGTATGCAAAGGTGAATTGTGAGTAGTGTTAATAACATGTTTTTCTTGATTACTGAAACTAAGTTGGTCACCTTCTTTGAATTGAATGTGTTGATATTGTTTCAACAAGCTTAAGTTAAATTTTTCTTCTTCATTTCAATGTTCTAGTCGGTAAGGGTTTGAGTTAGTATATTCTTGATTTTTGGAAATATTTCTGATTGGATTGTTAAAATGTTGATTAGTTTCAGGATTGGCTAAGAAATGATTTTGGTTTGTGATCGGAATATTGTTGATTAAGTTATACTTTCTATTGTATAAAATTACAGTATATATATAATTGAATATAAGTAAATTTGAGTCGAACTAATACCACGCCAAAAGCTAATGGTAACGTTGATGTGATTTTTTAAAGACGAAGTCACGATTTGTATTTTACTTGACAACTTGCTTTATTCACAAACAACTTAAGACTAAAGAATATTTTTATCCTAGGCTTATTTATATGCTGTTGAAATTACGCAGCAGCAACATGACGCGTTGATGCAACGGTTCTTTCTAGTTAATTCTGGATTCGGGTGGTCGGGCGCGTTAGCAACATGACGCGTTGATGCAACGGTTCTTTCTAGTTAATTCTGGATTCGGGTGGTCGGGCGCGTTAGCAACATGACGCGTTGATGCAACGGTTCTTTCTAGTTAATTCTGGATTCGGGTGGTCGGGCGCGTTAGCAACATGACGCGTTGATTCAGCTGAGCTAGCACGTTGCTATGGGAACAGTTTTTTATGTATTGTGAACATAATTATTATGATTATGTTACTTCCCTCTCCTCAAGAGGCGAGCCTGCGAGTCAAGGTGACACAGAAGAATTATATTTGATCGTGTCATCTCGATAACTGTATGTTTTTCTTAATATTATGGGGTCACAAGATAAGTAAAGTATAAGATTACAACTATGAATATGACTATTGTGATTATAATGATTGTATATGTGAGGATAATAGTTTGTGATAAAATTTTACAATATTATTATGCTTTATAAGTTTTATTTTAATAATTTCTATTGGGAAATACAATGGTGTAAGATCGACTTCTGGTTAAAAATAGTTATTGCTTATAATTTAAGATTAACATTATTATTATTATTATTTTTTTTTTTTTTTTTTTTTTTTTTTGCAATTTTGTTTTTTAATTTATATTTCAAGTAATATATTTTATTATTTCTTTGTATCTTTTTCATAATAGAAATGTAAAATCAGGTTGAGTTGTGATCGGGATATGGGATAATTTTGATTGTGTTAGTGGATTGAAAATCAATTGGGATATAAATTCAAGTAGAAGGTTTGATTGAAGTATGCTTATGAAGTAGAAACCTGTGGGTTTTGAATTTGGTTAATTTTCTTTAATTTTTTAAACTGTGTTTTATAGTAACGTGTAACTCTGTTTCTGTCAGTAATTTGGTAATGATCTGGATTTATTTTTTCAACGTTTTTATTGGCTTTAAAGGGATTTTCTAATTTTCCTTTTTGTAATGGTCCTTTTCGATATCTGGTATCGACTTCGTATTCTTGTCCGTCACTGTTGATTTTATTTATAACTTTTTCTTTTTTTCTTGAGTGTCTAACTTTGGTTGTCCACCATATAAGAATATGTGTGCAGGAGTTTGTCCAGTTGTGTTATGTTTTGTTTTGTGATTGTAAATGTAAAGAATGGTTTCTATTTTACTGAGTTTATTTTCTTCGTCATTTAAAGTATTGATTATTCTAATTTTTTCGTTTATTGATTTGTGTAGTCGTTCGATGTCTGCTATTCCTGTTTTTGTAGTATTTAGTTGTATTTCTACTCCTTCATTTTCAAGCCATTTCTTGAGTGCTAAGCTGGAAAATGCGCCATCTCGGTCAGCTTTTAATAATATTGGCTTTCCTAACTGATTAAATATACGCATTAATGCGTTCTTGCATTCTATCCAATCTTTTGTTTTAATGTTTTCAAGAGTAGCGAATTTTGAATAAATGTCTATGCAACTAAGATAGTGTTTGTCTTCGGATGAATAAATGTCTATTACAAATTTATCGCGACAATGTTCGGGCCTGGGGGTAATTTTCATCGGCATGTTTGTTTTTCTGTGTTCAGTTTTTGCTAAGTTACAAATGTTACATTCATTTTAATTATGTTTTGTGTTAGTAATTGGCTGTTAGGGAAATAGTAAGTTTCACAAAAGAGTTTATTTGTTTTTTGAATTCCGGGGTGTAAGAGTTTTTCATGATTCTTCAAGATAAGTTCTTTAAATTCAGCATATGAGTTTATATTTTTTAAATGAATGAGACTTCGTAGAATTTTAGTATGGTTAGTGTTGATAATTTCTTTGTGTGCGTTTTGAATGATCTCGAAATCTGCATCACTGTCTATAAACATTACACTAGTCTTTGTACAAAAATAGTCAATTAAATATTTTTCGGCTTTGTCTTTAGTCATGCTATCATATGTAATGTGAATTATTAATTTTTTGAAGTAATTCTGTTTTTTAATATTTGGAATGCCTTTAGAAAATATAATTTGTCTTTTGAATGTGTTTATTGGTTTCTCTGTAATGCAAATTAAATTACTACTGTCTTCGTCAGCGCTATGTTGTGTTTCAGGATTGGCTAAGAAATGATTTTGGTTTGTGATCGTAATATTGTTGACTAAGTTATACTTTCTATTGTATAAAATTACAGTTTGTGATTTATAATCTATAACGGCTTGAGCTTTTGAAAGCAGTTTTCTACCAATTAATAAATCGTAATCTGCTGAAAACTGATGTAGAAAGAATTCATTATTACTCTTGAACAAGTTGTTGGAAAGGACATTTACTTTTTGTGTGATTGTTAAAGGTCCATTACTGGTGTGAATAAGACAATCTGTATTATGAATTGGTAAATTAAAAATATTAGATGTCATCATATTAACAGTAGATCCTGTGTCTATTAAACATTTAAAATTTTTGCCCTTATAAGTGATAGTTATGTATTGTTGGTTTCCGAGGCTGGCAGCTGAAAAATTTTCGGCTTTCTCGATTTCTATTTCATTTAATTGTTCTGTCTCATGTTCGGCTGTGGCTGTTTGTATGTATGTGTCATTTGAGCTTTGTGGGTAACTTTGTTCTTGGTAATATTGAGGATAGTGTTCAGAATAAGGAGCTACTTGATTATAATATTCTTGTTTCATATAATTGTGATAGTTAATTTCTTCTTGATTTCTAGTTTCTTCGTCTATGCTCATTTTACTTTGTCCACTTTCTGCAGGTCTAACACGTTTTGTTGGTTGGGTATTGAAAGGGGCTTGTTGTGGAGTTACTTGTGCATGTTGTCCGAAACGATTATTGTCAAATTGGCTCGGTCTTAGAATTGATCTTTGTGTAGGGTATAATGGTCTGACTGTGTTAGGTATTGGTTGCATTGGTCGATGCGATGATTAGGTGGATAATTAGGTGTTTGTTGCATTGGTCGAGGTGAATAATGATTAGGTGGAAAAATTTTATTGTTAGTATAATTAGGTGTTGGTGTTGGTATTGGTGGAAGATATGGTTGTTGAAAATAAGGTCGATATGGGACATAAGGATGGTTTGGTTGAAGAAATGTGGGAAACTTTTGAATATAGGGATTTGGGAGTCACGGCTTGAAACTTTTATCTTGTTTTATTTTGATTTGATTTGATTCTAGACAGGGTTCATCATAAATGTTTTTTTCCTGTAATATATTTATTAAGGATCTTAAGTCGGGGATTTCACAATTTATAATTCGAATGCGAATATCTGTAGGTAGTTTTTGGATTAGGTGGTCGATACTAGTTTTAATTAACCGTGCATACAATGTTTTTTCATCTACATTATTTTCTAATTCTAGCTTACTCATTAATGTCTGCCTACGGTGTTCTGCTTCTTCTAAGAAAGCTCGTACATTTCCCTTAAATGGGGTACTCCGGAATTCTTCTAACAAGACATGATTTTTGGTTTGTGTCTTGTAGTTTAATATGAGTTGCTTCCGAAGATCCCACCATGTTGTAAGGTTGTTTACGCCAAGAGATAGCATAACTTCACTGCTGATGCAACTTTCTACAAGTCCAAAAAGTATTGACCTCTGCCTCGCATCATTGGTGGTGTAGAGGGACAATATGTAATCGATCCGTTTGATGAACGTGTATAAATGGTTCTTGTTTCCAGTGAATTTTTCAACAATTTTTAGTTGATTGATTACTTGCGTCATACTTGTGTCAGATAGGGGTGTTGTTGCGTTTCCTTCCATTTTGTTTGTTTAATATATTATTATAGTTTTTTTTTTTTTCCTTAATTTTAAGTTCAGTTTTTTCTTTTTCTTTTTGAATTTATTATTATTAATATTCTCTTAAATTTTTGTTCAGTTTTTATATTCACTTAATTTTAAGTTCAGTTTTTCTTTTTCTTTTTGAATTTATTATTATTAATATTCACTTAATTTTTTGTTTAGTTTTTATATTCACTTAATTTTAAGTTCAGTTTTTCTTTTTCTTTTTTGAATTTATTATTATTAATATTCACTTAATTTTTAGTTCAGTTTTTATATTCACTTAATTTTAAGTTCAGTTTTTCTTTTTCTTTTTGAATTTATTATTATTAATATTCACTTAATTTTTTGTTCAGTTTTTATATTCACATAATTTTTGTTCAGTTTTTTCTTTTTCTTTTTAAATTTATTAATATTCATTTAATTTTTTGTTCAGTTTTTATATTCACATAATTTTTAGTTCAGTTTTTATCTTTTTTGAATTTATTATTATCAATACTTAATTTTCTATAGTTTTGATTGTTTGGTTTGCACAGATAGCTCTTTCGAATTTTGTGAGATAACCAGAAGTTTCTGGAATTATAGTCTCTTCGAATTCTATCGCGTCTTCTTGAATTAATTTCAAGTTTTATTTGCACAATCTGTGGCTTTGGCAATATGCGAAATTTGGTGTACACGTCACTGTCGAGGTTTTTATTTTTTAAAAACTTGACGCGATATTGACCGTCGCGTGGGTTGCCTTTGCGTCAGTTGTTTAGCGGATAGCAGTAACCAGGCATAAGAATTAATAACTTAGTTATTGCATCAAGATGCTCTTTATTGCTATCCTACCGGCTGCGCCAATTGAATATAAGTAAATTTGAGTCGAACTAATACCACGCCAAAAGCTAATGGTAACGTTGATGTGATTTTTTAAAGACGAAGTCACGATTTGTATTTTACTTGACAACTTGCTTTATTCACAAACAACTTAAGACTAAAGAATATTTTTATCCTAGGCTTATTTATATGCTGTTGAAATTACGCAGCAGCAACATGACGCGTTGATGCAACGGTTCTTTCTAGTTAATTCTGGATTCGGGTGGTCGGGCGCGTTAGCAACATGACGCGTTGATGCAACGGTTCTTTCTAGTTAATTCTGGATTCGGGTGGTCGGGCGCGTTAGCAACATGACGCGTTGATGCAACGGTTCTTTCTAGTTAATTCTGGATTCGGGTGGTCGGGCGCGTTAGCAACATGACGCGTTGATTCAGCTGAGCTAGCACGTTGCTATGGGAACAGTTTTTATGTATTGTGAACATAATTATTATGATTATGTTACTATATATATAATCTATAACGGCTTGAGCTTCTGAAAGCAGTTTTCTACCAATTAATAAATCGTAATCTGCTGAAAACTGATGTAGAAGGAATTCATTATTGATCTTGAACAAGTTGTTGGAAAGGACATTTACTTTTTGTGTGATTGTTAATGGTCCATTACTGGTGTGAATAAGACAATCGGTATCATGAATTGGTAAATTAAAAATATTAGATGTCATCATATTGACAGTAGATCCTGTGTCTATTAAACATTTTAAATTTTTGCCCTTATAAGTTATAATTATGTATTGTTGGTTGCCGAGGCTGGCAGCTGAAAAATTTTCGTCTTTCTCGATTTCTATTTCATTCAATTGTTTTGTCTCATGTTCGGCTGTGGCTGTTTGTATGTATGTGTCATTTGAGTTTTGTGGGTAACTTTGGTCTTGGTAATATTGAGGATAGTATTCAGAATAAGAAGCTACTTGATTATAATATTCTTGTTGCATATAATCGTGATAGTTAATTTCTTCTTGATTTCTAGTTTTTTCTTCTATGCTCATTTTACTTTGTCCACTTTCTGCAGGTCTAACACGTTTTTTGGTTGGGTATTGAAAGGGGCTTGTTGTGGAGTTACTTGTGCATGTTGTCCGAAACGATTATTGTCAAATTGGCGTGATCTTAAAATTGGTCTGGATGTAGGGTATAATGGTCTGACTGTGTTAGGTGTTAATTGCATTGGTCAAGGTGAATAATGATTAGGTGGAAAAATGTTATTGTTAGTATAATTAGGTGTTTGTGTTGGTATTGGTGGAAGATATGGTTGTTGAAAATAAGGTCGATATGGGACATAAGGATGGTTTGGTTGAAGAAATGTGGGAAACTTTTGAATATAGGGATTTTGGTGTGACGGCTTGAAACTTTTATCTTGTTTTATTTTGATTTGATTTGATTCTAGACAGGGTTCATCATAAATGTTTTTTTCCTGTAATATGTTTATTAAAGATCTTAAGTCGGGAATTTCACAATTTATAATTCGAATGCAAATATCTGTAGGTAGTTTTTGGATTAGGTGGTCAATACTTGTTTTAATTAACCGAGCATACAATGTTTTTATACCCTGTGCCCATTGAAAATGGGAAATCAGGGTATAATGTTTTTGTGAAAATGTATGTAACAGGCAGAAGGAGACGTCGCAGACCATACAAAGTATATATATTCTTGATCAGCTCGATGAGCTGAGTTGAAATAGCCCTGTCCGTCTGTCCGTCCGTCCGTCCGTCCGTCCGTCCGTCCGTCCGTCCGTCCGTCCGTCCGTCCGTCCGTCTGTGTGAACGCAGCGATCTCGTAAACCACAGAAGCTAGAGAGCTGAAATTTGACATGTATACTCCTGAATACCATACGCTATACGAGTTTTTTTCAAAAGTTCGATAACTCTTCCCGTTCTCTTTTTATCGATAAATTTCGATAACTTTTCGTCTCTTTTACGTACCGTAAGAGCTAGAGACCTATGTAGATTCCTGTTGTGAATGCAGACATTTTGCAATTTTTGGATTTTGGATGCCACGCCCCCTTCGCCCTAAATTTGCAAAAAACGCATTTCAAATACTAGAGACTTGTGCTTCGGCACATACACACATATGAATAACATAATCATGCCCTGAAAGTTTGAATAAAAAAGTCCAGCTAGAAAAAAAGTTATTAAACATTTAATTTCTACAACATAAGCCGCTTGCAGCCCAACCGCAGTCGCTACGTCAACTGCGCAGTTGGCAGAGCGTGTGCTTGAGCGTGCGTCTGTGTGTGTGTATGTGTTGCTTGCAATATATGTATATGTAAACTAAGCATACAATATTTGAAGTATCGGCACTTCGCAGGGCTCAGGGTATCTCCTAGTCGAGCCGTCTCGACTAGAGAATTCTTACTTGTTTCATCTAGATTATTTTCTAATTCTAGCTTACTCATCAATGTCTGTCTACGGTGTTCTGCTTCTTCCAAGAAAGCTCGTACATTTCCCTTGAATGGGGTATTCCTGGATTCCTCCAATAAGACGTGGTTATTGGTTTGCGTCTTCTAGTTTAGGATCAATTGCTTCCGAAGATCCGACCATGTTGTGAGATTGTTTATGCCAAGAGATAGCATAACTTCACTGCTGATGCAGCTTTCGAAAGTCCCAAAAGTATTGACCTCTGCCTCGCATCATTGGTGGTGTAGAGGGACAATATGTAATCGATCCGTTTGATGAACGTGTATAAATGGTTCTTGTTTCCAATGAATTTTTCAACAATTTTTAGTTGATTGATTACTTGCGTCATACTTGTGTCAGATAGGGGTGTTGTTGCGTTTCCTTCCATTTTGTTTGTTTAATATATTATTATAGTTTTTCACTTAATTTTAAGTTCAGTTTTTATCTTTTTATACCCTGAGCCCATTGAAAATGGGAAATCAGGGTATAATGTTTTTGTGAAAATGTATGTAACAGGCAGAAGGAGACGTCGCAGACCATACATAGTATATATATTCTTGATCAGCTCGATGAGCTGAGTTGAAATAGCCCTGTCCGTCTGTCCGTCCGTCCGTCCGTCCGTCCGTCCGTCCGTCTGTGTGAACGCAGCGATCTCGTAAACCACAGAAGCTAGAGAGCTGAAATTTGACACATATACTCCTGAATACCATACGCTATACGAGTTTTTTTTCAAAAATTCGATAACTCTTCCCGTTCTCTTTTTATCGATAAATTTCGATAACTTTTCGTCTCTTTTATGTACCGTAAGAGCTAGAGACCTGAAATTCACTATATAGATTCCTGTTGTGAATGCAGACATTTTGTAATTTTTGGTTATTGGATGCCACGCCCCCTTCGCCCTAAATTTGCAAAAAACGCATTTCAAATACTAGAGACTTGTGCTTCGGCACATACACACATATGAATAACATAATCATGCCCTGAAAGTTTGAATAAAAAAGTCCAGCTAGAAAAAAAGTTATTAAACATTTAATTTCTACAACATAAGCCGCTTGCAGCCCAACCGCAGTCGCTACGTCAACTGCGCAGTTGGCAGAGCGTGTGCTTGAGCGTGCGTCTGTGTGTGTGTATGTGTTGCTTGCAATATATGTATATGTAAACTAAGCATACAATATTTGAAGTATCGGCACTTCGCAGGGCTCAGGGTATCTCCTAGTCGAGCCGTCTCGACTAGAGAATTCTTACTTGTTTCATCTAGATTATTTTCTAATTCTAGCTTACTCATCAATGTCTGTCTACGGTGTTCTGCTTCTTCCAAGAAAGCTCGTACATTTCCCTTGAATGGGGTATTCCTGGATTCCTCCAATAAGACGTGGTTATTGGTTTGCGTCTTGTAGTTTAGGATCAATTGCTTCCGAAGATCCGACCATGTTGTGAGATTGTTTATGCCAAGAGATAGCATAACTTCACTGCTGATGCAGCTTTCGAAAGTCCCAAAAGTATTGACCTCTGCCTCGCATCATTGGTGGTGTAGAGGGACAATATGTAATCGATCCGTTTGATGAACGTGTATAAATGGTTCTTGTTTCCAATGAATTTTTCAACAATTTTTAGTTGATTGATTACTTGCGTCATACTTGTGTCAGATAGGGGTGTTGTTGCGTTTCCTTCCATTTTGTTTGTTTAATATATTATTATAGTTTTTCACTTAATTTTAAGTTCAGTTTTTATCTTTTTATACCCTGAGCCCATTGAAAATGGGAAATCAGGGTATAATGTTTTTGTGAAAATGTATGTAACAGGCAGAAGGAGACGTCGCAGACCATACATAGTATATATATTCTTGATCAGCTCGATGAGCTGAGTTGAAATAGATCTGTCCGTCTGTCCGTCCGTCCGTCCGTCCGTCCGTCCGTCCGTCCGTCCGTCCGTCTGTGTGAACGCAGCGATCTCGTAAACCACAGAAGCTAGAGAGCTGAAATTTGACACATATACTCCTGAATACCATACGCTATACGAGTTTTTTTTCAAAAATTCGATAACTCTTCCCGTTCTCTTTTTATCGATAAATTTCGATAACTTTTCGTCTCTTTTATGTACCGTAAGAGCTAGAGACCTGAAATTCACTATATAGATTCCTGTTGTGAATGCAGACATTTTGTAATTTTTGGTTATTGGATGCCACGCCCCCTTCGCCCTAAATTTGCAAAAAACGCATTTCAAATACTAGAGACTTGTGCTTCGGCACATACACACATATGAATAACATAATCATGCTCTGAAAGTTTGAATAAAAAAGTCCTGCTAAAAGTTATTAAACATTTAATTTCTCATAGCGTAGGCGTCTTGCAGCCCAAGCGCAGTCGCTACGGCAACTGCGCAGTTGGCAGAGCGTGTGCTTGAGCGTGCTTCTGTGTGTGTATGTGTTGCTTGCAATATATGTATATGTAAACTAAGCATAGAATATTTGAAGTATCGGCACTTCGCAGGGCTCAGGGTATCTCCTAGTCGAGCCGTCTCGACTAGAGCATTCTTACTTGTTTTTTTGTAGACTTTTCGATGTTATAGCCTCGGAACGATGTTATAGCCTCAGTCGACACTGATGATAGAAATCCAGCAAACGGAAGCTGGTATAATAAGTAGTGAGGAGGTTCAAAAATTAGAAACCATTAGATCAAAGTTTATGAGCAATCATAAGACACTATAAAAAATCGGAATATTAAATCATAAATATTAAAAATCATGAATATTTCAACAAAAATTTATATGAAAAAACAGTAGATAAAATTAAAAGTATCATTGAAATACAGTCGTGTTCAAAACAGGTTGTTGATACCGGGACAGTAATAATGTCAGAGAAAAGCGACAAGCGGCAGAAACAAGCCGACAATTTTGAACAAAAATGAAATCAGCTCAGGGTATATTTAGAAGAAACCGAAAAGGGGTTAAATAATTCTACCTTGAGATGGAGTAACATCAGAAAAAAACAAAATTAATTTTCTTTGGAGTAGGATCCAAGAAAAAATAAATAATTTTACTTCGTTAAAATATTCATTAAACGAAGATGTTAATGAGTTAAAATTCGATGCTCAGAATATGGTAGACACTTTAGAGCGCGTATCTCAGGATACAAAACCATTTAAGGTAGACGTAAAAATAGAGGATCTTCCGACGCTACCTAAAATTCAAATACCCACAATTTTTGGTGAACCCAAAGAGTGGGATCTTTTTTATGAATTATTTACAGAAATAATTCATAAGAGGGAAGATTTAAGTATACCAGTAAAAATTAATTATTTAAAAACGGCATTAAAGGGTGAAGCCAAGAGCTTGGTTTCTCATTTGCTCACTGGCTCAGTTGGGAATTACCATTCAGTTTGGGAATTATTAATTAAGCGATTCGAAAATAAAAGGAAAATTTTTTCCAATGAAATGAATCGATTAATTGAATTACCAAATTTGAAAATGGATTCCGCAAAAAATATTAAAAGTTTTATTGATAATAGCAATGAGGCTATACATATAATAAAACTTAAAACTAATTTACCCACAGAAGTGGACATAATTTTCGCCCACACTTTGTTGAGAAAGTCCAACAAAGAAAAGCTGCAGCTCTATGAATCTCACGTCAAAAAGACAAAAGAAATTCAAGAGTTGTCAGATGTAATGGAATTTTTGTAACAGCGTTATAATTCTATAACTTCATTGAGTAATGAAGGAGGAAATAAAAATTCTAACAATAAATTTAATAAAAATTCAAATGATAAAGAAAGCTGTTCAGTTTGTGGAATACCTGGACACTATGTATCACAATGCTACAAGTTTAAAGCAATGAATCCAAAAGATAGATGCGAGACGGCAAATAAAGCGCAGCTGTGCTGGAAGTGCCTTAAAATATCAAAGCACAAAAAATGCTCCTGCGAATATTCATGTGCGTTTTGCAAAAAAGCTCATAACACTATGCTTCGCATTTCAAATGAAAAAGTGAACACAAGTGTTTCAAAAGATACAGCACTATTGGCTACAGCAATAGTGAAGATCAGAGCAAAGAATGGTGAATATGAAAATTTTAGAGCATTGATCGATAGCGGATCTCAATGCACTATTATCTCAGAAGAGGCAGCTCAAATTCTGAAATTATACAGAATCAAAACTGTCACAGAAATAAGTGGCGTATCAGAAACGAATTCAAGTACTTCAAAGTACAAAGTTAAGATATGCATTCAATCGCTTAACACAAAAAACACACAAGTTTCAACCGAAGCTATTGTTCTGTCAAAATTAATGAAAACCTTGCCTAGTAAAACTGCAACAATTAATAAGCAAAAATAGCAAGATTTCGTATTAGCCGATCCAAAATTTAATAAGCCTAGTAGAATAGTCTTAATTATAGGAGCCGACTAATATTTCCAAATCATCAAAAATGGGATAGTAAAAATAGACGGACTTCTTGGACAGAATACGGAGTTTGGTTGGGTAGTATCAGGGTGTACAAAATCGAAAAGAAGTACAGTAATAACAGCAACCACTATAAAAGTTAAAAATTTAGAAAAATTTTGGAAAATTGAAGAAGTTCACAAAGGCGCTGACGAAAAGGTTAGAGTTGCTAAAATTAAAACTCAAGAAGGTTTTGTAACACGACCCATTACTAAAATATGTCCACTCAGTGGAACGCAAGAATCAGACGATAGTACTGAAAAAAGAGTACGCCCACTAAGAGGAGGTAGAACTTCAAAAATAAAGGTATTTCTATCCCTACTAATGCAAATGCTATTTTGTCAAGTGTCCAATTCAGCTACCGAAAAAAGTGAAGTAAAGAAATGGACAGTAGAACAAGTCAACAGCACAGCTGCAAGAAAACTAGACTAAGAGTATAAACAGGCTTTAGTAGACAATAATACAATCGCTTCTTTATTAGAAAACGAGAGATGGAGTAACATCAGAAAAAACAATATTAATTTTCTTTGGAGTAGGATCCAAGAAAAAATAAATCATATTACTTCGTTAAAATATTCATTAAACGAAGATGTTGATGAGTTAAAATTCGATGCTCAGAATATGGTAGACACTTTAGAGCGCGTATCTCAGGATACAAAACCATTTAAGGTAGACGTAAAAACAGAGGATCTTCCGACGCTACCTACGTGGTTTCTCATTTGCTCACTGGCTCAGTTGGAAATTACCATTCAGTTTGGGAATTATTAATTATGCGATTCGAAAATAAAAGGAAAATTTTTTCCGATGAAATGAATCGATTAATTGAATTACCAAATTTGAATATGGATTCCGCAAAAAATATTAAAAGTTTTATTGATAATAGCAATGAGGCTATACATATAATAAAACTTAAAACTAATTTACCCACAGAAGTGGACATAATTTTCGCCCACACTTTGTTGAGAAAGTTCAACAAAGAAACGCTGCAGCTCTATGAATCTCACGTACATAATACAATCGCTCCTTTATTAGAAAACGAGGGGATTAGTTGGCACTTTATTCCCCCGGCAGGACCTCACTTCGGAGGTATTTGGGAAGCCGGAGTTAAATCGGTAAAATATCATTTGAAACGAACAATTGGTGATAGCAGCTTAACTTTTGAAGAAATGTCAACCTTACTATGTCAAACTGAAGCGATATTAAACTCACGACCCTTATACACAACAGGAGATGATATAGATGATTTAGAAGTACTAACACCAGGACATTTTCTTATTGGTAGACCGAATTTAGTCGTTGGTTAGTCTAAGTTCGAATACAGATATGGCGCTTCCCATGGAAAAACCGAGTCACTCCTCTCAGTGTGACCGCCCTTGGCACAAGCGAAAAATCCTCCTTCCTCGCCTTCGCGCCCTCTGGCCTGAACATACCGCCCCCCTTGCAACAAGTTGCAACTGCCACATTGGATATGCTTTAGGATGGGGGACGGCAGCGTTCTGGAGCGCCTAGATGCCGCAGGAGCCGGAGATGACCCACCCAAAAACCGTGCTTTGGGCAGCGGGCATGCCGCCGTGGGCCGGCACTCAACCCGGTTGGATGACCTCAGGATAGAGGTCCGCTCCCAACACCACGTTTATAGGTCCAAGGCGATAGAACGCCGGGTCCGCTAGCACGAGGGTCGAGAATTTGGAGCGCACCGTCTCGGGAACCTCTCGACTCGGAGTGCGGAAGCACAGATCCGTATCCACCCTCAGCACCACTGTCTTCCTCGGAGCTGGATCGCCTTTGGATTCGATCACCGCCGTGCAAGCCTGATCGTCCCCGACGCGAGTCACGGTCAACCCGAGAGCCTTGGCAAACGAGCCGTGAATCATGCTCATGGGTGCACATGCGTTCAACAGCGCCCTCGTGTCGAACTGCTTCGACCCGTCGCCAATCCGGATCATCGCGGTGGGCAATAGCGTCGTCGACCGGGATTGGAGGAGCGACGAGAGCGTGGGGGCCTCGGGAGGCACGACTACCGCTGGGGAAGCGGAGGACTGCATCGACCGTCGCCTAGGGGATAGAGGTTGGCGGTGGTCACGGCGTTGGACAGCCGATCTCCGCTTTGGGGACCGAGCTCGGCGGTGGTCTATACGTCGACCTGCCGATCGCCGTCGGGGAGGCTGATCCGACATGTGGAGGAGGGTGTGATGGGGTTGTCCACACCGACGACATCCGTCCGCGCGCCGGCAACCTCCAGCGGAATGCTCGTGGGCCAGACAGTTGGGGCAGTATCGGTTCACGAGTACCGCTCTCAGGCGTCTCTCCGTACTCATGTCGAGGAACCGTCGACATTGCCGGAGAGCGTGAACTCCGCGGCACACCCGACAGCGGTAGGTATCGACTCCGCGGGGTTGTGGCCTTTCTGCCGGGGAGAGCCGAGACCGAGTCGGAACCATGTTGCTGAGGAAAGAGCGATAGATAGGAATAGATATGTGAATGACCTGAACTGTGTGATTGCTGCGAGAGGCTCGGGCGAGCGGACAATTGCACGAGAACATGAAGACAGCACATACAAAAAAGTCTAAAGGGAATTATTGTTCTGCTGGGGTAGGCTCGAGCTCCTTTCGCAAGAGAATGAGCTTCGCCACGGGTCGTCGGATGGACCCTCGCGAAGTCCGCACGTTGACGACCCGAAACAGACCATCAGCCCCGGAGTGCAGCTGCTCCACTCGTCCTAAGCGCCATTCAGTGGGAGGCAGATTATCCTCGAACACGATGACAAGGTCGTCTATCTGGAGACTGCGAACTGGAGTTTTCCACATTGGAGGGTGGACAGCTCCTCGAACATATACTTGACGTTCGCCGTGGCCTTATAGAATAAGGACTTGAAACTCTTAACTCCAGCCTCCCATAATCCGCCCATATGGGTGGAATGAAAGCCCTGGAAAGGATGTGCCGAGGGAAGGCGTTCATTACGCATTGTTTGGTGGACGCCAGGAAGTCCCTTTCTAGCGCCTTCGACGCCCCAACGAAGGTCTTGCCGTTGTCAGAGCAGATGCGTTGGGGACATTGTCTCCTGGCCACAAACCGGGAGAAGGCCGGCAGGAACTTCTCTGTGGTCAGATCAGACGTCGCTTTCAGGTGGATTGCCCTGGTGCTGAAGCACACGAACACGCAGACATAACCCTTGGTAATGAGACAAGCTCGCCCGGTGTAGTTTTTGATCTCGAAGGGTCCTGCGAAATCAATACCAGTATGCGTGAAAGGTCTGGAGAAGGTGATCCGCTCTCGAGGAAGGTCTCCCATCATTTGGGTTTGTTGGCGGCGCCGATAGATGATGCACGTCTTGCACCCCTGCACGTGAGCCTTGATTAAGTTCTTTATCCTTGGGATCCAGAACTTGCTACGCAAGTACCGCACCATCAGATGACTGCCCCCATGCAGGGTGATGCGGTGGGCAAACTTTACGAGGAGCCGGGTCAAATGAGCGTCATAAGGGAGCAGGATTGGGTGACGCTCATCATAGCTGAGATACTCAGCTGCTCGTAGTCGGCCGCATGCGCGAAGGACCCCGTGCTGATCGAGAAATGGGTTTATGTTGAGCAAGGAGCTTGAGGATGGAATCGGACGCTTCTCGATGAGGGTCCGGATTTCGGAAGCATACTTATTGCTCTGAGCAAGCCGCACAAGGATCCGCTCGGCGGCTAGCAACTCGTCGTTGCTGAGCTGTATCGTGGGGGGCGTCGCATCCTTTTGAGTGACGAACCGCTGGACATATGCGGTGACCCTGAGCGCTCTCCCGTAATCTGAGAACCGCTCGCTGAAGTTGTCCTTGGGGGCTGACAGTTGACTCTCAGCTCAAGCTGCGTATCCGGGACATCGCAGAGAGCAGCCGGCCAATGCTCAGGTGCCTGTCGGAGCCAGTCCGGTCCGAACCACTGCTGGTCGCCAGTTCGTCGGTGGAGACGCCTCGGCTAGCCAGATCTGCTGGATTGTCCTCGGATCGAACGTGACGCCAACTGTGTCCACAGGTGCTCTGGGAAATGCTGGAAACTCTGTTCGCCACGAAAGTCGCCCAGCTGCAAGGAGGCTTATTGAGCCAGGCCAACACGATGGTGGAATCCGTCCAGAACTGGGAGGAAGTTGGCTGTATTGGCAGCTCCGGGACTACTGACGCATACAGGTCAGCTAGTAGAACCGCACCGCAGAGCTCCAGTCGCGGCAGTGAGACCGTTTTGACTGGAGCTACTCGTGTCTTAGCCGTCAGGAGATGGACACTTACATGATCCTGATGTCGAACCCGAACATAAAGGGCTGCTCCGTACGCCTTCTGAGAGGCATCGCAAAAGCCATGTAGGTCCCACTCTAGCTCAGGGCGGATCTCTAGCCATCTGGGGATGCGAAGCCGGCTGAGACCCGGATAGTTTTGGAGAACTCGTGCCATTGAAGTAGGAGCGATAGCGGGAGTGCATCGTCCCATCCAAGTTCGGTTAGCCATAGCTGCTGCATAAATATTTTGGCCCGAATGACGGAGGGTGCCAGCCAACCAGCGGAATCGAACAGCTTTGCTATGTAGGACAGCACCTCCCTCTTGGAGACGGGATCTTTTGCTCGTGGTTCCATGATGGAGAAGAAGAAGCTGTCATTCGTGGCTTGTCAGCGGATACCCAGCGTCTTGGTCGCACTTGCGTCTTCTAATTCCAGGAAGTCTTCATGCAGCAAATGCTCTCTCGGAAGAGTCTTGAGTATTCGCTTCTGGTTAGCTGTCCATTTCCGCAGCGGGAAGCCGGCCGAAAGGAGAGCCGCATTGAGCTCCTGGATGGCGTCGTGGGCGTTTTCCTCCGTGTGAGCTCCAGCGAGGACATCATCTACATACATGTAGTGCCGCAGGATCAGCAAGTGAGATAGGAGATAGGGAACAAGTGTTGCACGTCGTGCGCCAGCTGTAGCAGGACTCTTATTGCGAGAAAGGGGGCGCAGTTCACACCGAAAGTGACCGTTTGAAAGTGACTCGTAGTCCTGAAGATTCCCGCCGCGGTCTCGGTAGAGGATCCGCTGAAACGAAGTGTGCTGGGGGTCGACAAGGATCTGTCGATACATCTGCGTAATGTCAGCATTAAAGACGAATTGGAACACGCACCATTTGAGGATCTGCAGCTTGAGGTCGGTTTGCAGAGTGGGTCCGGTATGCAAGGCGTCATTTAAACTGATTCCTCTAGTGGACGGACTCGAGGCGTTAAAGACGACGCGGACCTTGGTGGTAGTGCTGTCAGGTTTGAGGACAGCGTGGTGAGGAAGATAAAAATGATCGCCGTCTGCGGGTGGGGTTACTCGAACCATGTGACCCAAATCGATGTATTCCTGCAACACAGCGTCATACTGAGCCTTCAAAGGAGGGTTCTTTTGGAGACGTGCCTCATTCCTCAGAAATTGAGCCAGAGCGATGGGTCTGGAGTGACCGAGATCTACACCGTTTGGGTTCTTAAACGGTAAAGAGACTACATATCGGCCGTCCCTCCTCCTCCTGGTGATTTCCTGGAACACCTGTTCACAGATTACATCTGCCTCCTTCTTCTGCTTTGCCGGAAGGTCTTCCACGTCCCAGAACTTGGTGAGCAGCACATCAAGGTTCTGGCTTGGTGCGAGCGCTCCCGTTTGCACCGTGAAGACTTGGCGAGACCTTGGTGAGACGGCTACTATGGACCCGCAGATCACCCAAAGATTATCTCCAGGCCAACGAAATCACCGCCAATATCGTTTTTTATCCACTCCCCAAGGATATCTGGGAAGAGATCCAGTCCGATCATCATCTCAATCGGAGCTGGCCTGTTGTAGTGAGGGTCAGCCAATGGACGATCCAGGTATTCACGCTGCACACGCTCAGTCTGGGAACGACTAAGGCCACAGCTTCTGCCTGAATCTTACTGTCCCAGGGGACGGACAGCTTCAGCACACTCGAATCGGATGATTCTCTTTATTACAGAGCCTGCAGGATGCCACTTTGATCTGTGTCTTAGCGGGAAATGCTTGGACACTCACCGTGGCGGCGGGTTTCCGGGACCTAGATGGATCGCGCTGTGTGACTGGAGTCGAATCATGACCCTCCGTAGCCTCCAGAACACGATAACGATCTGTCAGGAAACGTCCCAATATAAGACTGCAGTCTTGTTTGGAACAGATTGTTCCCACAACAGGATAGTTGCCTTTGGTAGCTTGGTCATACAGATTGCTATGAGAAGGATATCCCAATTCTCTGTACTGGCTCCTGACCGTTGCAAGGCAGTCAGGCACCCCTGGAAAGCCGTCTGCAGCTCACGCAAGGACCTACCTGACTCCTGCGAAACTACGGGAATTTGGAGCAGCTGCTTGGCTTGCCTCATGATCAAGAGTCGATCATTTTCGTACCGCGCAGTGAGGTTGTCCCACGCGGCTTGGAAACCCTCATTCGTTAGAGGGGACATGGACACAATGGCTCGTGCCTCACCACGAGTCGTGGAGTTTAGGTGGTAGAGCTTTTCCACCTCTGCCAAAACGGGATTGCGAATATATATCGCGGAGAATAAATCGCGGAACGTCGGCCACGCAAGACTATCGCCTTCGAAGACTTCCACCTCACACGGAGGCAGTCGTGGGCCTTGAGGCGCCGAAAGCCTAGCAGGAGCGGGAGTGGTCTGAGCCGACATCTGCTCGATGCGTTCTCCGAAAAGAGTTCCGCATCGCACGTAGACCATGTAGCAATATTCGTGCTTCGCTTTGATGGTGGTCAATGTCATCATGCTTTCCTCACTGTTATGGGACGTGAAGGCCCTGTGGCAGCGGGTAAACTCCGACTCTACATTCGCCCAAAGTGACTTTAGTTGCTCTAAGTGCATTTTAAGGGAGTATAAAGGGACTTCTTCACTTAGAGCTTCACTTTCGCGAGCCTCGAATAATGTGAGCGCATCGCATGTCGCAATGAAGTCGGCCAATGACATTGTCGATTGTTCCTTGAGCTGTTGAGACGAGGAACGAGTGAGTATGGGAAACTCTGCCGCAGTCACGACGACCTTTGGAGTCGGTGAAAAGCTCTTACGCGGATTCGAGACGGAAGCAGTAGACGGACGTGGCGTTGGAGAAGCGCTGTGACTACGAGTGGTTGTCGAGGAAGCACGGATGAGCGAGCGCTTGGAAGCTAGTGGATTGGGTTTCGACGGAGTTCCGGAGAGAGCGTCGCTATGACCGGGAACCTTGAGGCTTGCGGATTTTTGAGCAGCCTTAGATGGGTCGGCGGACATTATCAATTGTCCGAAGAAGAAGACGGGATATTCGCAGACCGAAACGCCTAGGAAAAACAAAAAAAAAACGAATCAACTGGGAGTGGACTGTATAAGTGCTTGATGCTCGATATTCGGAGATGCAAAAAATACGATCCTTCAAACTTAGACTAGCTTATGCATATATTATATAGATATATATATTTTCCTGAATTTTCTTTTATTTATTTTATTTTATTTTATTGTATTTTATTTTATTTTATTTATGTATAAATTTTTTTTTTTTTTTTTATTTTTTTTTTTTTTTTTTTTTTTTTTTACATGTATAGATATATATATATAGTAACATAATCATAATAATTATGTTCACAATACATAAAAAACTGTTCCCATAGCAACGTGCTAGCTCAGCTGAATCAACGCGTCATGTTGCTAACGCGCCCGACCACCCGAATCCAGAATTAACTAGAAAGAACCGTTGCATCAACGCGTCATGTTGCTAACGCGCCCGACCACCCGAATCCAGAATTAACTAGAAAGAACCGTTGCATCAACGCGTCATGTTGCTAACGCGCCCGACCACCCGAATCCAGAATTGACTAGAAAGAATCGTTGCATCAACGCGTCATGTTGCTGCTGCGTAGTTTCAACAGCATATAAATAAGCCTGGGATAAAAATGTTCTTTAGTCTTAAGTTGTTTGTGAATAAAGCAAGTTGTCAAGTAAAATACAAATCGTGACTTCGTCTTTAAAAAATCACATCAACGTTACCATTAGCTTTTGGCGTGGTATTAGTTCGACTCAAATTTACTTATATTCAATTGGCGCAGCCGGTAGGATAGCAATAAAGAGCATCTTGATGCAATAACTAAGTTATTAATTCTTATGCCTGGTTACTGCTATCCGCTAAACAACTGACGCAAAGGCAACCCACGCGACGGTCAATATCGCGTCAAGTTTTTAAAAAAATAAAAACCTCGACAGTGACGTGTACACCAAATTTCGCATATTGCCAAAGCCACAGATTGTGCAAATGAAACTTGAAATTAATTCAAGAAGACGCGATAGAATTCGAAGAGACTATAATTCCAGAAACTTCTGGTTATCTCACAAAATTCGAAAGAGCTATCTGTGCAAACCAAACAATCAAAACAATAAAAAATTAAGTGAATATTAATAAATTTAAAAAGAAAAAGAAAAAACTGAACAAAAAATTATGTGAATATAAAAACTGAACAAAAAATTAAGTGAATATTAATAATAATAAATTCAAAAAGAAAAAGAAAAACTGAACTTAAAATTAAGTGAATATAAAAACTGAACTAAAAATTAAGTGAATATTAATAATAATAAATTCAAAAAAGAAAAAGAAAAACTGAACTTAAAATTAAGTGAATATAAAAACTGAACAAAAAATTAAGTGAATATTAATAATAATAAATTCAAAAAGAAAAACTGAACTTAAAATTAAGTGAATATAAAAACTGAACAAAAATTTAAGAGAATATTAATAATAATAAATTCAAAAAGAAAAAGAAAAAACTGAACTTAAAATTAAGTGAAAAAAAAACTATAATAATATATTAAACAAACAAAATGGAAGGAAACGCAACAACACCCCTATCTGACACAAGTATGACGCAAGTAATCAATCAACTAAAAATTGTTGAAAAATTCACTGGAAACAAGAACCATTTATACACGTTCATCAAACGGATCGATTACATATTGTCCCTCTACACCACCAATGATGCGAGGCAGAGGTTAATACTTTTTGGACTTGTCGAAAGCTGCATCAGCAGTGAAGTTATGCTATCTCTTGGCATAAACAATCTCACAACATGGTCGGATCTTCGGAAGCAACTCATATTAAACTACAAGACACAAACCAAAAATCATGTCTTGTTAGAAGAATTCCGGAGCACCCCATTCAAGGGAAATGTTCGAGCTTTTTTGGAAGAGGCAGAACATCGCAGGCAAACACTGATGAGTAAGCTAGAACTAGAAAATAATGTAGATGAAAAAATATTGTATGCACGACTAATTAAAACTAGTATTGACGACTTAATCCAAAAACTACCTACAAATATTTGTATTCGAATTATAAATTGCGAAATTCCCGATTTAAGATCTTTAATAAACATATTACAAGAAAAAAATCTTTATGATGAACCCAGTCTAAATTCAAATCAAATCAAAGCAAAATAAGATGAAAATTTTAAGCCGTCATACCCAAATCCTTATACTCAAAGATTTCCCACATTCCTTCAACCAAACCATCCTTATGTCCCATATCGACCTTATTCTCAACAACCATATCTTCCATCAATACCAACACCAACACCTAATTATACTAACAATAACATTTTTCCACCTAATCATTATTCACCTCGACCAATGCAACAAACACCTAATTATCCACCTAATCATTATTCACATCGACCAATGCAACCAACACCTAACACGGTCAGACCATTATACCCTACACAAAGATCAATTCTAAGACCGAGCCAATTTGACAATAATCGTTTCGGACAACATGCACAAGTAACTCCACAACAAGCCCCTTTCAATACCCAACCAACAAAACGTGTTAGACCTGCAGAAAGTAGACAAAGCAAAACGGTTCTTTCTAGTTAATTCTGGATTCGGGTGGTCGGGCGCGTTAGCAACATGACGCGTTGATGCAACGGTTCTTTCTAGTTAATTCTGGATTCGGGTGGTCGGGCGCGTTAGCAACATGACGCGTTGATTCAGCTGAGCTAGCACGTTGCTATGGGAACAGTTTTTTATGTATTGTGAACATAATTATTATGATTATGTTACTTCCCTCTCCTCAAGAGGCGAGCCTGCGAGTCAAGGTGACACAGAAGAATTATATTTGATCGTGTCATCTCGATAACTGTATGTTTTTCTTAATATTATGGGGTCACAAGATAAGTAAAGTATAAGATTACAACTATGAATATGACTATTGTGATTATAATGATTGTATATGTGAGGATAATAGTTTGTGATAAAATTTTACAATATTATTATGCTTTATAAGTTTGATTTTAATAATTTCTATTGGGAAATACAATGGTGTAAGATCGACTTCTGGTTAAAAATAGTTATTGCTTATAATTTAAGATTAACATTATTATTATTATTTTTTTTTTTTTTTTTTTTTTTTTTTTTTGCAATTTTGTTTTTTAATTTATGTTTCAAGTAATATATTTTATTATTTCTTTGTATCTTTTTCATAATAGAAATGTAAAATCAGGTTGAGTTGTGATCGGGATATGGGATAATTTTTATTGTGTTAGTGGATTGAAAATCAATTGGGATATAAATTCAAGTAGAAGGTTTGATTGAAGTATGCTTATGAAGTAGAAACCTGTGGGTTTTGAATTTGGTTAATTTTCTTTAATTTTTTTAAACTGTGTTTTATAGTAACGTGTAACTCTGTTTCTGTCAGTAATTTGGTAATGATCTGGATTTATTTTTTTAACGTTTTTATTGGCTTTAAAGGGATTTTCTAATTTTCCTTTTTGTAATGGTCCTTTTCGATATCTGGTATCGACTTCGTATTCTTGTCGGTCACTGTTGATTTTATTTATGACTTTTTCTTTTTTTCTTGAGTGTCTAACTTTGGTTGTCCACCATATAAGAATATGTGTGCAGGAGTTTGTCCAGTTGTGTCATGTTTTGTTTTGTGATTGTAAATGTAAAGAATGGTTTCTATTTTACTGAGTTTATTTTCTTCGTCATTTAAAGTATTGATTATTCTAATTTTTTCGTTTATTGTTTTGTGTAGTCGTTCGATGTCTGCTATTCCTGTTTTTGTAGTATTTAGTTGTATTTCTACTCCTTCATTTTCAAGCCATTTCTTGAGTGCTAAGCTGGAAAATGCGCCATCTCGGTCAGCTTTTAATAATATTGGCTTTCCTAACTAATTAAATATACGCATTAATGCGTTCTTGCATTCTATCCAATCTTTTGTTTTAATGTTTTCAAGAGTAGCGAATTTTGAATAAATGTCTATGCAACTAAGATAGTGTTTGCCTTCGGATGAATAAATGTCTATTACAAATTTATCGCGACAATGTTCGGGCCTGGGGGTAATTTTCATCGGCATGTTTGTTTTTCTGTGTTCAGTTTTTGCTAAGTTACAAATGTTACATTCATTTATTATGTTTTGTGTTAGTAATTGGCTGTTAGGGAAATAGTAAGTTTCACAAAAGAGTTTATTTGTTTTTTGAATTCCGGGGTGTAAGAGTTTTTCATGATTCTTCAAGATAAGTTCTTTAAATTCAGCATATGAATTTATATTTTTTAAATGAATGAGACTTCGTAGAATTTTAGTATGGTTAGTGTTGATAATTTCTTTGTGTGCGTTTTGAATGATCTCGAAATCTGCATCACTGTCTATAAACATTACACTAGTCTTTGTACAAAAATAGTCAATTAAATATTTTTCGGCTTTGTCTTTAGTCATGCTATCATATGTAATGTGAATTATTAATTTTTTGAAGTAATTCTGTTTTTTAATATTTGGAATGCCTTTAGAAAATATAATTTGTCTTTTGAATGTGTTTATTGGTTTCTCTGTAATGCAAATTAAATTACTACTGTCTTCGTCAGCGTTATGTTGTGTTTCAGGATTGGCTAAGAAATGATTTTGGTTTGTGATCGTAATATTGTTGACTAAGTTATACTTTCTATTGTATAAAATTACAGTTTGTGATTTATAATCTATAACGGCTTGAGCTTCTGAAAGCAGTTTTCTACCAATTAATAAATCGTAATCTACTGAAAACTGATGTAGAAAGAATTCATTATTACTCTTGAACAAGTTGTTGGAAAGGACATTTACTTTTTGTGTGATTATTAAAGGTCCATTACTGGTGTGAATAAGACAATCGGTATTATGAATTGGTAAATTAAAAATATTAGATGTCATCATATTAACAGTAGATCCTGTGTCTATTAAACATTTTAAATTTTTGCCCTTATAAGTGATAGTTATGTATTGTTGGTTTCCGAGGCTGGCAGCTGAAAAATTTTCGGCTTTCTCGATTTCTATTTCATTTAATTGTTCTGTCTCATGTTCGGCTGTGGCTGTTTGTATGTATGTGTCATTTAAGCTTTGTTGGTAACTTTGTTCTTGGTAATGTTGAGGATAGTATTCAGAATAAGGAGCTACTTGATTATAATATTCTTGTTGCATATAATTGTGATAGTTAATTTCTTCTTGATTTCTAGTTTCTTCGTCTATGCTCATTTTACTTTGTCCACTTTCTGCAGGTCTAACACGTTTTTTGGTTGGGTATTGAAAGGGGCTTGTTGTGGAGTTACTTGTGCATGTTGTCCGAAACGATTATTGTCAAATTGGCTCGGTCTTAGAATTGATCTTTGTGTAGGGTATAATGGTCTGACCGTGTTAGGTGTTGGTTGCATTGGTCGATGTGAATAATGATTAGGTGGATAATTAGGTGTTTGTTGCATTGGTCGAGGTGAATAATGATTAGGTGGAAAAATGTTATTGTTAGTATAATTAGGTGTTGGTGTTGGTATTGATGGAAGATATGGTTGTTGAGAATAAGGTCGATATGGGACATAAGGATGGTTTGGTTGAAAAAATGTGGGAAACTTTTGAATATAGGGATTTGGGTGTGACGGCTTGAAACTTTTATCTTGTTTTATTTTGATTTGATTTAATTCTAGACAGGGTTCATCATAAATGTTTTTTTCCTGTAATATATTTATTAAGGATCTTAAGTCGGGGATTTCACAATTTATAATTCGAATGCGAATATCTGTAGGTAGTTTTTGGATTAGGTGGTCGATACTAGTTTTAATTAACCGTGCATACAATGTTTTTTCATCTAGATTATTTTCTAATTCTAGCTTACTCATTAATGTCTGCCTACGGTGTTCTGCTTCTTCTAAGAAAGCTCGTACATTTCCCTTGAATGGGGTACTCCTAAATTCCTCCAATAAGACGTGGTTCTTGGTTTGCGTCTTGTAGTTTAGGATCAATTGCTTCCGAAGATCCGACCATGTTGTGAGATTGTTTATGCCAAGAGATAGCATAACTTCACTGCTGATGCAGCTTTCGACAAGTCCAAAAAGTATTAACCTCTGCCTCGCATCATTGGTGGTGTAGAGGGACAATATGTAATCGATCCGTTTGATGAACGTGTATAAATGGTTCTTGTTTCCAGTGAATTTTTCAACAATTTTTAGTTGATTGATTACTTGCGTCATACTTGTGTCAGATAGGGGTGTTGTTGCGTTTCCTTCCATTTTGTTTGTTTAATATATTATTATAGTTTTTTTTTTTTCTTAATTTTAAGTTCAGTTTTTTCTTTTTCTTTTTGAATTTATTATTATTAATATTCTCTTAAATTTTTGTTCAGTTTGTATATTCACTTAATTTTAAGTTCAGTTTTTCTTTTTCTTTTTGAATTTATTATTATTAATATTCACTTAATTTTTAGTTCAGTTTTTATATTCACTTAATTTTAAGTTCAGTTTTTCTTTTTCTTTTTTGAATTTATTATTATTAATATTCACTTAATTTTTAGTTCAGTTTTTATATTCACTTAATTTTAAGTTCAGTTTTTCTTTCTCTTTTTGAATTTATTATTATTAATATTCACTTAATTTTTTGTTCAGTTTTTATATTCACATAATTTTTTGTTCAGTTTTTTCTTTTTCTTTTTAAATTTATTAATATTCACTTAATTTTTTGTTCAGTTTTTATATTCACATAATTTTTAGTTCAGTTTTTATCTTTTTTGAATTTATTATTATCAATACTTAATTTTCTATAGTTTTGATTGTTTGGTTTGCACAGATAGCTCTTTCGAATTTTGTGAGATAACCAGAAGTTTCTGGAATTATAGTCTCTTCGAATTCTATCGCGTCTTCTTGAATTAATTTCAAGTTTTATTTGCACAATCTGTGGCTTTGGCAATATGCGAAATTTGGTGTACACGTCACTGTCGAGGTTTTTATTTTGTTTAAAAACTTGACGCGATATTGACCGTCGCGTGGGTTGCCTTTGCGTCAGTTGTTTAGCGGATAGCAGTAACCAGGCATAAGAATTAATAACTTAGTTATTGCATCAAGATGCTCTTTATTGCTATCCTACCGGCTGCGCCAATTGAATATAAGTAAATTTGAGTCGAACTAATACCACGCCAAAAGCTAATGGTAACGTTGATGTGATTTTTTAAAGACGAAGTCACGATTTGTATTTTACTTGACAACTTGCTTTATTCACAAACAACTTAAGACTAAAGAACATTTTTATCCCAGGCTTATTTATATGCTGTTGAAACTACGCAGCAGCAACATGACGCGTTGATGCAACGATTCTTTCTAGTCAATTCTGGATTCGGGTGGTCGGGCGCGTTAGCAACATGACGCGTTGATGCAACGGTTCTTTCTAGTTAATTCTGGATTCGGGTGGTCGGGCGCGTTAGCAACATGACGCGTTGATGCAACGGTTCTTTCTAGTTAATTCTGGATTCGGGTGGTCGGGCGCGTTAGCAACATGACGCGTTGATTCAGCTGAGCTAGCACGTTGCTATGGGAACAGTTTTTTATGTATTGTGAACATAATTATTATGATTATGTTACTATATATATATATATATTATTTTTTTTTCTCTTTTTCCCGTATAAATTTAAATGTAATTTATTTAAATATATAAAAACAACAATAAAAGTATTTATTTATTTCTTAACAATTAAGAATGACCGATAAGCCGTGATTCAGTCACGACTTGGGTAGTGCGCCAGCCCTGGTCGCAAATCGCAATCGCAAATCAGCTGTGGTGGATCTGCACTTGCACTGTATTCTTTTTGTCGCACAAATAATTTGGCACTGACACTTGGATTAAATGCCTTAATTGCCGGAATATGGACGCGGAAATTGTGAGGATAGCGCAACAGGAATAAAGCAAGAAATCCACCTTTTTTTTCGGTTTTATTGAAGTTTTATTATTGCGCGTGCGACGGCAGCCGGGTTGCGCTATTTGTTGTTGCTGTGGTTATTGTTGGTGTTGCGGATATTGAGACTGCGGCGCGCTGCCAATTACAACCACTTTATTTAGTTGTGTTCTTAGTATCCCAACTTGGAAGGATATTCTTAATATACTAGCACAATTATTATTTTTGTGCTGATCGCAGCACTCACTTGGGATGGCTTTTGTGTGGGTGTGTGTGTATGTATATATGTATGTATGCCGGCATGCATGTGTACATACAGCCACGAGGGAACAGAAATTATGACAAGATACGGACACAGGATAGCAGTAATGGTACCGTGCCCTTCTTGAGGCAGGTCAGGAATGTGTACACTGTGTTAAAAGTGCACAGGTCGCTATGGGAGAGCGGGAAACCTTGCACTTTTGAGTGTATGTATGTACTTATATGTATATGAAAAGGAATGCCAATTGCTATACTTATCAGATTGTTCCACCGATGCTAGCTGATGCGGAAGAGTATCCAGCTCGAAGGACCAAATGTTTTGCCTTTGCTTTATTCTTCTTTTCTCTTGCGCGGGGAAGCAACAACCATCAACGGGCACGATAAATTTGTGTTTTTGTTTCGTTTTTGTAGTTTATTAGAACGGTTTGCACTAATCGTAATTTAATATGACACGTTAAATTTATAGCTGCGAATCGTTGGTTAGTCTAAGTTCGAGTATAGATATAGCGCTTCCCATGGAAAAACCGAGTCGCCCCTCTCAGTGTGACCGCCCTTGGCACAAGCGAAAAATCCTCCTTTCTCGCCTTCGCGCCCTCTGGTGTGAACACAGGGTATATCAAGTAAGAAAACTCCAGTCGGTGGCGGCCGACTAGGGGAAATCCTGAAACCAGCTAAGAACCGCTATTCCGTGAATACTGTTTCTTTTATATGTATGTACATGACAAGCAACATATACACACACACACACAGACGCCGACGCTCTTATAAATGCTGAGATTGAATTTTTTAGCTGAATATCGATTTCATATTTAACCGATAACATTAAAACGGGATGAGTTATCGAATGTTTTAAAACAAACTTGACCTGCGCATGCTATACAGGGACCTACATAAAAAATTTCAAGAGTCAAGCTCTTATGGACGCTGAGATCGCCACCTTCACACATACGAACAGATGGATAGACAGACAGGGCAAAATCGACTCGTCTTGTCTCCCTGATGAATATATATGCTTTCTGGGGTCTGACACGCCTCCATCTTCCTGTTACATACTTTTAAACAAAACCATTAAACTCTTATTTCCTATCTTCAATGACATCAGGGTATATCAAGTAAGAAAACTCCAATCGGTGGCGGCCGACTAGGGAAAACCCTGAAACCAGCGAAGAACCGCTATTCCGCGAATACTGTTTCTTTTATATGTATGTAAAAGACTTGAAACATATACACACACACACAGACGTAGGTACAACCACATGCTCTGAATATCGATTGCGTTTTTAATCGATAACATTAAAACGGGATTGGTTATCAAATTAAATAAACTTGACCTGCGCATGCTATACAGGGACCTACATAAATAATTTCAAGTCTCTAGCTCTTATGGATGCTGAGATCGCCGCGTTCACACATACGGACAGATGGACAGACAGACAGGGCTAAATCGACTCGTCTTGTCTCCCTGATGAAGAATATATATACTTTATGGGGTCTGACATGCCTCCTTCTCAGGGTATATCAAGTAAGAAAACTCCAGTCGGTGGCGGCCGACTAGGGGAAACCCTGAAACCAGCGAAGAACCGCTATTCCGCGAATACTGTTTCTTTTATATGTATGTACATGACAATCAAAATATACACACGCACACAGACGCCGACGCTCTTATAGATGCTGAAATCGAATTAGATACAATTTTTCAGCTGAATATCGATTTCATATTTAACCGATAACATTAAAACGGGATGAGTTATCGAATGTTTTAAAACAAACTTGACCTGCGCATGCTATATAGGAATCTACATAACAAATTTCAAGTCTCTTGCTCTTATTGATGCTGAGATCGAATTAGATAGAATTTTATAGCTGAATATCGATTTCGTAGTTAATCGACACACACACAGACGCACGCTCAAGCACACGCTCTGTCAGCTGCGCAGTTGACGTAGCGACTGCGCTTGGGCTGCAAGAGGCTTATTTGTGGAAATTAAATGTTTAATAACTTTTTTTCTAGCAGGACTTTTTGATTCAAACTTTCAGGACATGATTATGTTATTCATATGTGTGTATGTGCCGAAGCACAAGTCTCTAGTATTTAAAATGCGTTTTTTTGCAAATTTAGGGCGAAGGGGGCGTGGCATCCAAAATCCAAAAATTACAAAATGTCTGTATTCACAACAGGCATCTACATAGTAAATTTCATGTCTCTAGCTCTTACGGTACGTAAAAGAGACGACAAGTTATCGAAATTTATCGATAAAAAGAGAACGGAAAGAGTTATCGAATTTTTGAAAAACAACTCGTATAGCGTATGGTATTCAGTATACATGTCAAATTTCAGCTCTCTAGCTTCTGTGGTTTACGAGATCGCTGCGTTCACACAGACGGACGGACGGACGGACGGACGGACGGACAGACGGACAGGGCTATATCAACTCAGCTCATCGAGCTGATCAAGAATATATATACTTTGTGTGGTCTGCGACGTCTCCTTCTGCCTGTTACATACATTTTCACAAAAACATTATACCCTGATTTTCCATTTTCAATGGGTTCAGGGTATAAAAACGGCATTAAAGGGTGAAGCCAAGAGCATGGTTTCTCATTTGCTCACTGGCTCAGTTGGGAATTACCATTCAGTTTGGGAATTATTAATTAAGCGATTCGAAAATAAAAGGAAAATTTTTTCCGATGAAATGAATCGATTAATTACCAAATTTGGATATGGATTTCGCAAAAAATATTAAAAGTTTTATTGATAATAGCAATGAGGCTATACATATAATAAAACTTAAAACTAATTTACCCACAGAAGTGGACATAATTTTCGCCCACACTTTGTTGAGAAAGTTCAACAAAGAAACGCTGCAGCTCTATGAATCTCACGTCAAAAAGACAAAAGAAATTCAAGAGTTGTCAGATGTAATGGAATTTTTGGAACAGCCTTATAATTCTATAACTTCATTGAGTAATGAAGAAAGAAATAAAAATTCTAACAATAAATTTAATAAAAATTCAAATGGGATATTAAAAATAGACGGATTTTTTGGACAGAATACGGAGTTTAGTTGGGAAGTATCAGGGTGTACAAAATCAAAAGGAAGTACAGTGATAACAGCAACCACTATGAAAGTTGAAAATTTAGAAAAATTTTGGGATATGGAATCAGTTAATGGAATAAACTTTGTAGGTGCTGCAAGATCCTTATACACAACAGGAGATGATATAGATGATTTAGAAGGACTAACACCAGGACATTTTCTTATTGGTAGACCGAATTTAGATGCAGTAGAAAATGTAAACGAAGAAATAATAACCTTGCCAGAACAAGGTATTTTGACATTAAAATCAGATTATACGGCTAGAACTTTGGACAAAATACTAATGGCAAATTACATACTTCACTCTGAAAGTTACGAAACGGTATCAACTCCCTATAAAAGTAATATAAGTGAAATACCCAAAATTGTATGGGATCCACTAAAAACCCCAATTATTAATCACATATCCTTAGGACTTGGTATGATAATTATAATAGCCATAGCCATAGCTTTTTCAAAAAATTCAGTACGTGTGATCCTCTCTCATGTTCGTAAGAGACGCCTGAAATAAGATAAGACTAACATAGAACTCAAGTGTTTTCATAGCACATGTTAGAATGTAAGAAATGTCAATGTATTTGAGAGATGCTCTTCTCTTACTTCTCAAACGAGGTATTTAAGGAGAAGGATTTAAAAGAATAAAACAGTTCAATTTTTGTGCTCAAACTATAACGTTATACCCTTATTTACAAAACCATTATACCCTGATTTCATATATTCAATGGTATCAGGGTATATCAAGTCAGAAAACTCAAGTCGGTGGGGGCCGACTAGGGTAAACCCTGAAACCAGCTAAGAACCGCTATTCCTCGAATACTGTTTCTTTTATATGTATGTACATGACAAGCATCATATACACACACACACAGACGCCGACGCTCTTATAGATGCTGAGATCGAATTAGATACAATTTTTTAGCTGAATATCGATTTCATATAAAACGGGATGAGTTCTCGAATGTTTTAAAACAAACTTGACCTGCGCATATTATACAGGGACCTACATAAACAAGTAAGAATGCTCTAGTCGAGACGGCTCGACTAGGAGATACCCTGAGCCCTGCGAAGTGCCGATACTTCAAATATTCTATGCTTACATATACATATATTGCAAGCAACACATACACACACACAGACGCACGCTCAAGCACACGCTCTGCCAACTGCGCAGTTGACGTAGCGACAGCGCTTGTGCTGCAAGAGGCTTATGTTGTGGAAATTAAATGTTTAACAATTTTTTTTCTAGAAGGACTTTTTTATTCAAACTTTCAGGGCATGATTATGTTATTCATATGTGTGTATGGGCCGAAGCACAAGTCTCTAGTATTTGAAATGTGTTTTTTGCAAATTAAGGGCGAAGAGGGCGTGGCATCCAAAATCCAAAAATTACAAAATGTCTGTATTCACAACAGGAATCTACATAGTGAATTTCATGTCTCTAGCTCTTACAGTACGTAAAAGAGACGAAAAGTTATCGAAATTTATCGATAAAAAGAGAACGGGAAGAGTTATCGAATTTTTGAAAAAAACTCGTATAGCGTATGGTATTCAGGAGTATATGTGTCAAATTTCAGCTCTCTAGCTTCTGTGGTTTACGAGATCGGTGCGTTCACACAGACGGACGGACGGTCGGACGGACGGACAGACGGACGGACGGACGGACGGATGGACGGACGGACAGACGGACAGGGCTATTTCAACTCAGCTCATCGAGCTGATCAAGAATATATATACTTTGTATGGTCTGCGACGTCTCCTTCTGCCTGTTACATACATTTTCACAAAAACATTATACCCTGATTTCCCATTTTCAATGGGCTCAGGGTATAAAAATTTCAAGTCTCTAGCTCTTATGGATGCTGAGATAGCCGCGTTCACACATACGGACAGATGGACAGACAGACTCCCATTGAATTCAATGATTCACAAAATGATGCATTCGAGAGGCTATGAAATGTTTTGGCTTCTGAAGATGTAATTCTTAAGTATCCAGATTTCAAGAAGCCATTCGATCTAACGATGGATGCTTCCGCAAACGGTATCGGTGCTGTTCTATCGCAAGAAAACAGGCCCATCACCATGATTTCTAGAACACTTAAAGAAAGCTAGTCACACTTTGCTGCCAATGAAAGGGAATTGTTAGCCATAGTGTGGGCTCTTGGAAAGTTGCAACAATACCTGTATTGCACTAGGGACATAAATATTTATACAGACCACCAACCTCTGACTTTTGCTGTGTCAGACCGCAACCCAAATGCAAAAAGAAAAAGATGGAAAACGTATATTAATGAGCATAACGCAAAGATCCACTACAAAACGGGTAAAGAAAACCATGTAGCAGACGCTCTTTCGCGCCAAAATGTGAATGCGCTGCAAAGTGAAGGTGAAGCGGCAAAAATCCACAGTGAGTCCGTATGTCCGTATATGTGAACGCGGCGATCTCAGCATCCATAAGAGCTAGAGACTTGAATTTTGTTATGTAGGTCCAGGGACCTATACAGGATAGCATGCGCAGGTCAAGTTTGTTTTAAAACATTCGATAACTCATCCCGTTTTAATGTTATCGGTTAAATATGAAATCGATATTCAGCTAAAAAATTCTATCTAATTCGATCTCAGCATCCATAAGAGCGTCTGCGTCTGTGTGTCATGTACATACATACTTACAAACTTGGAAATATAAGCTTGCAATAAAACCTTTGTTTTATTGACTAATCTAAACACTAATCTAAACACACGCTACCTAAAATTCAAATACCCACATTTTTGGTGAACCCAAAGAGTGGGATCTTTTTTATGAATTATTTACAGAAATAATTCATAAGAGGGAAGATTTAAGTATACCAGTAAAAATTAATTATTTAAAAACGGCATTAAAGGGTGAAGCCAAGAGCTTGGTTTCTCATTTGCTCACTGGCTCAGTTGGGAATTACCATTCAGTTTGGGAATTATTAATTAAGCGATTCGAAAATAAAAGGAAAATTTTTTCCGATGAAATGAATCGATTAATTGAATTACCAAATTTGAAAATGGATTCCGCAAAAAATATTAAAAGTTTTATTGATAATAGCAATGAGGCTATACATATAATAAAACTTAAAACTAATTTACCCACAGAAGTGGACATAATATTCGTCCACACTTTGTTGAGAAAGTTCAACAAAGAAACGCTGCAGCTCTATGAATCTCACGTCAAAAAGACAAAAGAAATTCAAGAGTTGTCAGATGTAATGGAATTTTTGGAACAGCGTTATAATTCTATAACTTCATTGAGTAATGAAGAAAGAAATAAAAATTCAAACAATAAATTTAATAAAAATTCAAATGGGATAGTAAAAATAGACGGATTTCTTGGACATAATACGGAGTTTAGTTGTGTAGTATCAGGGTGTAAAAAATCAAAAGGAAGTACAGTGATAACAGCAACCACTATGAAAGTTGAAAATTTAGAAAAATTTTGGGAAATGGAATCAGATAATGGAACAAACTTTGTAGGTGCTGCAAGAAAGCTTGACCAAGAGTATAAACAGGCTTTAGTAGACAATAATACAATCGGTCCTTTATTAGAAAACGAGAGGATTAGTTGGCAATTTATTCCCCCGGCAGGACCTCACTTCGGAGGTATTTGGGAAGCCGGAGTTAAATCGGTAAAATATCATTTGAAACGAACAATTGGTGATAGCAGCTTAAGTTTTGAAGAAATGTCAACCTTACTATGTCAAACTGAAGCGATATTAAACTCACGACCCTTATACACAACAGGAGATGATATAGATGATTTAGAAGTACTAACACCAGGACATTTTCTTATTGGTAGACCGAATTTAGATGCAGTAGAAAATGTAAACGAAGAAATAATAACCTTGCCAGAACAAGGTATTTTGACATTAAAATCAGATTATACGGCTAGAACTTTGGACAAAATACTAATAGCAAATTACATACTTCACTCTGAAAGTTACGAAACGCTATCAACTCCCTATATAAGTAATATAAGTGAAATACCCAAAATTGTATGGGATCCACTAAAAACCCCAATTTTTAATCACATATCCTTAGGACTTGGTATGATAATTATAATAATATATATTGTAAGAAAATTACCTGTACGCAGACGATTACAAGCCATAGCTTTTCCACCAAATTCAGTACGTGTGATCCTCTTTCATGTTCGTAAGAGACGCCTGAAATAAGATAAGACTAACATAGAACTCAAGTGTTTACATTAGCATTTTAACCTTTTCTGTGTTACCGTCACTTCTTTCGGCCCTTGGCAGAATGTTCAAGCATTAACACAGATCTCGCCATGTGGTGATAACATTTTTTTTTTTTTTTTAAATTTTATTTACGCTTATTGTCTTAGACTCTATAGCGCATTTATCAATAAACCTTAACTAAATTATTGGGCAAGTATGCCATTATGTATGCTTTACTTATTAACTTATTATTATACTTATTAGCGACGGTCAAGGGGATGCAATCTCTTCAGTCTTCTTCGGTTTCTGTTTGTAGTTAGATTGGATGCGAGTTGGTTCGGGTGCGCCACAAGTCTGTCCGCGTATCTGGAGCTGTGTCTTCCAATCAGTTCTGCAATGGTAGGGATTTTCAGGTCCCTATGAAGCACTGAATTTCTAACGTACCAGCTGGCGCCCGTAAATCTACGCAGTGCTTTGTTTTGTATTACTTGCAATTTGTTGATCGTTGTCCTCGCCGCAGAGCTCCATATAGGGATTCCATATAGGAACGTTGGCACTACTATCGCCTTGTATATTATGGCTTTGCTGTCAAGCGAAAGTTTGCTGGAGGCTCTCAGCATCCAGTCCAGCTTTCTTAGTTTTGCTTGACATCTCTTGGTCACCTGGCTGACGTCGCTTTAAATGTCAGCCTTCTGGCGAGTACTGGCAACAGGCTAATTGGTTTATACGAACCAATTTCGCCCACGGGTTTGCCAGGTTTAGGAATCATCACAATCACGGCACGCTTCCAGCAAGCTGGAAAGTGCCGGATGCGAAGCATGGCGTTGTACAGCACAGTTAAGTACTCAACTGTAGAGTCAGGAAGTGCTCTAACCACTCTGCCATTTATGAGATCAATTCCATTGGATTTTTTTGGCTTCACTCGCCTGATATATTCGCGTACTTCCTCTTTGGAGTAAGGCGGGATCTGTACGTCTAATGGCAGAGGTGAAAGGACGGTGTCTACAGTTTCCTGTATGTCTGCAGGCTCGGCGGTTAACAGCGGGGTGAATTGCTCCTAAAGGTGTTGTGCAAACCCTTCGGCTTGTGCCTCATCTCCCGTGAGCCAGGTGCCAGATGTGCAGCGTATGGGGTGACGACGCATTGGCTGCCTCTTTATTTTGCGCGTGAATTTCCACAGCTGAAATTCAGCATTTGCAGGAGAATTCGCTCGTTCCAGCGCTGCGTTAATGCACCTGCTCTGAAGCTCTGCTAACGCAGCTTTAAGTTGCCTTGTGGCTTCGTTGTAGCTGACTTTAGCAGCAGCCGTCCGCGTGCGTATCCAGCGTCTCCTTGTCCGACGCTTATACAGAAGGAGATCCTGGGCCTCCAAGGAGAGGGGAATGTTATACCCTGAGATATTTTGTGGACTTCGAACGGGAGGTGCTGCTAGGAGCGAGGCTGCAGTTATAGCGTCTTGCAGCTTGTTGGTTGCGAAGTCCACGTCTTCGGGTGTGTTTAGCTCCATTTCTGGATCTAGGGAGCAGTGCATCTCTCGTCGAAAGACTCCCAAATCAGATCCTGCCGGCAGTAACCGTTCCCTGGTGGGAAAGTGCTGTGGCTGCGTACTGATCGTGATAATGAGTGGCAGGTGGTCTGAGGACAACTCTAGGGAATCTTCGATGCTGATCTGCCGATCTCTAATGCCTTTATATGCAGCAAAGTCGATTGCAGACGGCTTGTGCCCATTTAGTGGGTATCGAGTAGGGGCTCCAGTCGCCAATATGCTGTATTGTGCATTATGAATCGCCTCAAAAATCGCTTCTCCCCGCTGATGTGCACTATTGCTGCCCCAAAACGGATGCCAGCCGTTCCAGTCGCCGCCTATGAGAGCTTTGTCCAGTCTTTGGCGAAGAAGGTGTGTAATATCTTGCTCATGTATACCAACATTTGGCGGACAGTAGATTGATGAGATTTCCAGAGCTCCAATGGGTGTAGGGAGGCTTATATTTGAGACCTGCATTGTTGCATTGGAAACTGGGAGTAGTGGTGTATGCGCAATTGCTGAACGTATGAGGATGGAGGATCCACCAAACCTGTTTGCTCCTCCTCCGTGTGCCTGATAATGCTCATATCCGATGATTTGTACAGTAGGACACTCATGGGTCTCCGATATGAGCATTATATCTATCTTCTTTACTGATAGGAAGACTGCCAATTCCTGAGTCTTATTTCTCAGACCATTGGCGTTCCAGATGCCCACTCTTAGAGACATTATTTGATGCTAAGTTTGGTTATGACAGCCATTAAGCCGGTCAATAGCGTAGCTTGTTGGCTTTGCGTTTCACGCATTGCTTTGAGCTCAGCGTTAATTGCATCAAACTGGCGCTGTTGTTGTTGCAGTATCTGTACGAATACTGATTCGTTCAGCTGGTTTTGGTTTTGGGACCTTTCCCCACGAGCAGCTTGCGCATACGAAATTCCACTTGGAGTTTGTGTTAATGTGTAATTGTTTCTCTGGGCAGGCAGGGCAGGACGGGCTGTTACTGTATTTGCTGGTTGTGCTGGATTGCGCTTATGCACTGGGCTTTGCAGCTTGAGCACTCGCTTATATACTAAGCAGCCCTTGTAGTTAACAGTATGCTGTAGTTCGTAGTGAACACAAGTAGGTGCTTGGTCTTTTTCCCTGCTGCAGTCTTTAGTAGCATGATAGCCGGCATATCTTACGCATCTAGGAGTTTTGTGGCAGTATCTTTGTGTGTGACCAAACTCTTGACAGCGGTAGCATTGCGTAAGGTCGTTGTACTTCCGCGGCAGCTCCACCGTGCAACGTTGCCTGCAAATGACTCTAAGATCGAGGACTTGTTTGTTGTTTGGTGCCTGAGCCACATCAACGAAAAAGATGTTAAGCGGAGTTCGGTCAATCCGGCTCAGCGGATTATGGACGTTGGTCACTTTGTGGCCTTTAGCCTCTAGCTCATCTTTTATATTTTGTATTTCAGTGCTGGAGTGCAGTCCTTTAAGGCAAACTCTGTACGGTCTGTCTTCTTTGAGCTGGTAACAGTGAAACTGCAGGTTCAGCTTAGTGAAATGACTGATTAATGAGCGATAATCATCGCTACATTGCGTCAGCACACCAATATCATTTCGCCTTGGTTTAATAGTATAAGACTTTGGTTCGATCGCTTTATCGATTATATGTTGCAGTTTAGTCACAGATTTAATGCCCGGACACCAAATAGGGGGTGGGCGAGGTTTGGGTTTCTCAACGGGCTCGTTAAGAATTGTTACTGGTACTTCACTGATGTCATCATCGTCTTCTTCAAGCATAGAAAACCGATTTTGCGATGCTGCTGCAGCTTTGCTGGTGCTTGGCTGATCGAGTAGTATCTTTTTGTTCCCGGCTTGTGGCGATCTTTGCATTTTTCGCTTGTTGTTGTTGTTGCCAGTGTCTTGCACAGAAGCTATATCAATATCCATAGGATTGATTGTTCTTGTTGAAATTTTTCTGTTTAGCATTGCTAGATTTAGAGCTTCCAAATCATCAATTGGCTTAACAGTTGCAGTGGGGTCGATGACATTAGTTGTCATAGTTGTTTTTGCTTGCGCGTGCACTTGAGCGCTGACGCACTCGCACCAAGCGAAACAAATTCGAAGATTACAGTTACCGTGCGCCATGCCCGAAAGTATGCAGCACTAGTTGCACTCCCTCCCGGGACAACAACCAGCCAATGTGACCAACGTGACACCAGCCAGCTGACAGCTGCTTTCCTCGTGGCCGCCGGCAAGCAGCCGGAGCCCCAAATTACAATTGCACTTTATTGAATAATTAACTTGCACAATTGCAACTTTGCGTTATATTCCCTGTGTCTTTTGACAGACACTGAAAGAGTTTTTTGCCACTGGCGTGGTCTTAGTCTAATTTAAATATAAGTTTTGACAAATTCACTAGTCACTCACTCACAGTCAGCTGTGTGCTTGTCAGCAGTCGCGACGAGACTGGTGATAACATAAAAATAGATTACAAAACGTAAACGACCGTTAAGATAATGTTACAAAATTCAGTACGTGTGATCTTCTTTCATGTTCGTAAGAGACGCTTGAAATAAGATAAGACTAACATAGAACTCAAGTGGTTGCATAGGACACATGTTAGAATGTAAGAAATGTCAATGTATTTGAGAGATGCTCTTCTCTTACTTCTCAAACGAGGTATTTAAGGAGAAGAATTTAAAAGAATAAAACAGTTCAATTTTTGTGCGGAAACTATAACGTTGTACCATTATTTACAATTTCTTTTTAGAGCAAATTGGGCTTCTTCCAAAACTATTTGGTTTCAAAAACGTTCACAGGGTTTTCCGAAGCTTCTATCGTGTAATTTACCGATAACTCACTGTGGATTTTTGCCGCTTCACCTTCACTTTGCGCATTCACATTTTGGCGCGAAAGAGCGTCTGCTACGTGGTTTTCTTTACCCGGTTTGTAGTGGATCTTTGCGTTATGCTCATTAATATACGTTTTCCATCTTTTTCTTTTTGCATTTGGGTTGCGGTCTGACAAGGCAAAAGTCAGAGGTTGGTGGTCTGTATAGATATTTATGTCCCTAGTGCAATACAGGTATTGTTGCAACTTTCCAAGAGCCCACACTATGGCTAACAATTCCCTTTCATTGGTAGCATAGTGTGACTAGCTTTCTTTAAGTGTTCTAGAAATCATGGTGATGGGACTGTTTTCTTGCGAACAGCACCGATACCGTTTGCGGAAGCATCCGTCGTTAGATCGAATGGCTTCTTGAAATCTGGATACTTAAGAATTACATCTTCAGAAGCCAAAACATTTCTTAGCCTCTCGAAGCATCAATTTGTGAATCATTGAATTCAATGGGAGTCTTCTTTGACATATGTTTGCTTATGGACCCATTTTCTCCTTTAAGCAAATTTGTCAAAGGTCTTGCAATTGCAGCAAAGTCTTTTATGAAGCAACGGTAGTAGCTGGCTAATCGCAGGAATGACCTCAGCTCGTATAAGCTTTTTGGTTCTGGATAATCCTGTATGGCTCTAACCTTTTCTGGATCAGTTTTTGCGCCACCCATGGTTACTATAAACCCAAGGTATTCTACTCTTTGCTTGAAAAATTGAGCTTTTTCCCTCGAAACTCTCATGTTTGCATCTAACAAGCTCTTTAGAACCCAGTCAATATGCTTAACATGATCATTTTCGTTTTCAGAAAAAATAATGACGTCATCTACGTAAACATAGCAAGTTTTACCAATTTGTTCACGCAAGACGTCGTCAATTGCTCTTTGAAATATGATCCCGCATTTTTCAAACCGAATGGGAGTCGACAGAACTCGTATTTCCCACCGTTTACAGAGAAAGGCGTCTTCTCACGGTCGTGTTCAGCCAAATATATTTGATGGTATCCATATTTAAGATCCAATGTTGTAAAGTATTTGGCTTTGCCCAAATTGGCTAATATCATGGGGATGTTGGGCGTTGGGTACTTGTCGGCAATGGTTTTCTCATTTATTTTCCTAAAATCGATTACCATGCGCTTATTTTTGTTACCCTGCTCATCGCAAACTTTTTTATCAACAATCCAAGTTGGGTTTTTGTAGGGCGACTTCGATGGCCTAATGATGTTGTTCTCTAGCAAGTTTTTGATTTCTTTTTTGACGAAATCAGCTTGAGTATATTTGCTTGTCGTCTTCTGTGCGGATTGTTGCAACTACAGACGTATTGAATGGCAATGCCTCGTTTGAGGTCGAAAATGCCTTTGATCTATTCAAGATCATGCTTCTAAATTCTTTTTTCACTGCCTCTGGCACGATAGAGGATAAGAACTTTAGTTCAGAAAACATGTAAGTGGAATGTTTGATCAATACAGATTAAAAAATTGAATTAAATAAATTGAATGAAATAAATCAAATTGTATCAAGCCGAATATAATATTCGTTTTCTATAACTTTTCTATCTGCTAAAATCAAGAATATATTAAATTTCTGTTCAAGTTATGCCCATTACCGAATATACTTACTCGGCCGTGATATAATGTGAAGTGTCCCTAAAGAGATCTATTACGAAAAAGCTAATGACTAGTTTTGGCCCGTATAGGGAAGAAAGAAAGAAATAGGAAGTGATAGTGAAGGTGAAAACGAGTGGGAATACGATCAAGTAGGCTTTCAAGCAACAGTTAACATGGACATGGACCAAGTGCAAGCGTTAGTAGCGAATGCTGTCAGTCAGGCATTAGCGGCGCAAGAAATCAGATTTAATGCGCAGTTTAATTTACTAAAACAAGATATTCAAAAATTACACATAGAGGCACCTCAGGTCGAAACATATCAGAGGATTAGCGTAAATCCAGACATCCAGTGCGATATAAAATTAGACATTATAAAATCAGTGCCCGAGTTCAATGGAACTCAGGATGAATATGTGGCATGGAGACAATCCGCCACAGATGCCTATGAACTTTTTCAGCCATTCGTGGGTAGTAGCGCGCACTACCAAGCGGTAACTATTATTCGGAACAAAATTAGAGGTACAGCAAGAGCACTATTGGTGTCACATAACACTGTATTCAATTTTGACGCCATAATAGCAAGGTTGGACTGCACATACGCAGACAAGACGTCACTTAGGCTCTTGCGTCAGAACCTGGATATGGTCAGACAGGGAAATTCCAGCCTCATGGAATACTACGATGAGGTTGAACGCAGATTGACACTGGTTGCGAATAAGATCGTGATGACGCATCAAGCGGATACAGCAAAACTCCTCAACGAAGAATTCAGAGCTGATGCTTTGCATGCCTTCGTTTCAGGCCTTAAGAAATCGCTGAAAGCAGTGGTATTCCCGGCTCAGCCCAGAGATTTGCCATCTGCATTAGCTTTCGCCAGAGAGGCAGAAGCGAGTATAGAGCGTAGCATTTTTTCAGCCACGTATGCAAAAGCTATGGAGGACAGGGCTCAGTGAAGTGAAAATATCAAATACCAGGCGCGCTCACACGATAAACAGGGGAAAAACAATGTAGCCGAATATGGCTAAAAACTACATCAAGCCCGTAAAGGATAAAAAATGTAATCCCGGTCAGCTTTCACAGTTAGTTCCGTCCACGGTTCTAACAAAGTAACCCATAAGTGTTTAATGAACATTTTCGGGAAATCAGCTAATTTTTTTTTATTAGACTCCTTAACACCACTTGATGGTATTATAGGTTTCGACTTGCTAACGCAAGTAGGAGCAACCCTAGATACCGTGAATGGTACAATTATGGATCTGTATCTGAAAAGCTACAGCATCATTATTGTGACAACGTCAATTTCACCGAAAGACGAAAGTGGGAACAGGAATAAGCGACTGGTAATTGACTTTAGGAAACTAAATGAAAAGACCATCGCAGATAAGTATCCAATGCCCAACATATCCATGATGTTGTCGCACTTGGGTAAAGCCAAATACTTTACGACGTTAGATCTTAAGTCCGGCTATCACCAAATTTACTTGGCAGAGCAAGATCGCGAGAAAAAAGCTTTCTCCGTAAACGGCAGAAATTATTAATTCTGCAGACTCCGTTCGAATTGAAGAATGCGGGAAGCATCTTCCAAAGAGCGATAGACGACGTGCTGCGTGAACAAATTGGAAAATCTTGTTATGTTTATGTAGACGACGTGATACTTTTTTCTGAAAATGAAAAGGATCATGTAAAGCACATAGATTGGGTTCTAAAGAGCCTATGCGATGCCAACATGAAATTTCGAAAGAGAAAACCCATTTTTTCAAAACAAGCGTAGAATATTTAGGGTTCATCGTGACTCTGGGTGGCACCAAAACAGACCCGGAAAAAGTAAAGGCTATACAAGAATATCCAGAACCGAAATCCCTGTATGAGCTTAGGTCATTCCTAGGATTGGCCAGCTACTACAGGTGTTTTGTTAAAGACTTTGCAGCAATTGCAAGGCCATTGACAAATTTGTTGAAAGGAGAGAATGGGTCCGTCAGTAAACACATGTCAAAGAAAACAACCATAGATTTTGGTAATCCAGAGCGAGATGCGTTCGAAAAATTAAGGAATGTTCTAGCCTCAGAGGATGTTACTCTCAGATACCCAGATTTCAGGAAACCATTTGATTTGACAACGGATGCCTCTGCTCATGGCATTGGCGCAGTACTGTCTCAGGACAACAGACCAATAACAATGATTTCGAGATCACTAAAGGACAGTGAATCGCATTATGCCACCAACGAGAGGGAACTATTAGCTATAGTTTGGGCCCTGGGAAAATTACAACAATACCTATATGGTACAAGGGACATTAACATATACACAGACCACCAGCCATTAACGTTTGCGGTGTCTGATAGAAACCCAAATGCAAAGATAAAAAGATGGAAAGCGTATATCGACGAGCATAACGCAAAAATCCACTACAAACCGGGTAAAGAAAACCACGTAGCAGACGCACTCTCACGACAGAACGTGAATGCTCTGCAAAGTAAAGTAGTATCCGATGCAGCAACAATTCATAGTGAATTATCTGTAACTTATACAATAGAAGCTACTGAGAAACCTTTGAATTGTTTCAGAAACCAGATAGTATTAGAGGAAGGTTCTCTCTATAACAAAACTTCATATTCTTTGGCGAAAAAACACGCCACAAAATTCACTTTTCTGATAGGAACGAAATCCTGAAGGAAGTTAACGCAGTTGTTAATCCTAGTGTGGTCAATGCTATACACTGTGATCTGCCGACGCTGGCATTCATCCAGCATGAGTTAGTGAGAACATTCCCGTCAACAAAGTTTTGGTACTGTAAAAATATGGTAACCGACATAGTTGACAAAACCGAACAAAGGGACATTGTCATAGCAGAGCACAATCGGGCGAACAGAGCCGCACAGGAAAACATCAAGCAAATTTTAGACGACTATTACTTTCCGAAAATGACCAGGCTGGCTAAGGAAGTTGTGGCTAACTGCAGAACTTGCACTAAGTCCAAATACGACAGGCACCCGAAACAAATTCTCGGAAAAACACCAACGCCATCATTTCCCGGCGAGCGGTTGCACATTGACATTCTCGACCGATAAGAAACAATTTCTGACATGTGTCGATAAGTTTTCTAAATTCGCAATAGTGCAACCAATAATATCACGTACCATAACAGACGTTAAAGGCCCTATCATCCAAATTATAAACCTTTTTCCCAAAACAAAGGTTGTGTATTGTGATAATGAGGCAGCATTTAATTCTGAAACCATTACGTCGCTGTTAAAGAACAACTTTGGGATCGCCACCATTACATAGTACTTCTAATGGCCAAGTGGAACGATTAAACAGCACGTTGTCGGAAATTGCTAGATGCATTAAGCTGGAAAGAAAGATCGACGATACGATCGAAGTTATTCTACTTGCAACTCTAGAATACAACCGTTCACTGCATTCAGTGACAGGCAAGAAACCGATAGAAGTGATACATTCATCGACTGATGATTTTAGAGAAGCCATTAGAGCAAAGATTGAGAAAGCACAACAGATACAAATGGACAGAACAATCCACACAGGCAAAACAGGATATTTGAGGTAGGAGAAAAAGTCTTCATCAAATCCAACAAGAGACTTGGAAACAAGCTTACCCCCTTGTGCTCAGAAGAGGTAATACAAGCAGACCTAGGAACGTCTGTACTCATTAAGCTGAGGGTGGTCCACAAGGACAACATAAAATAGTAATTAGATTAGCGAATTTATGTTAGTATTAGAACTAAAGAAACACAGTAGCCGGTGTCCTACTGTGTTTCTTTAGTTAGCTAAAGATTTAGAAAGATCAGAATGACCGAAATAAGATTAAACGAATCAAACAACAAACAAGTAGTAATAAACACAGAAACCCAGAAGCAAATAAATCAATCAACCAATACAGTAAATAAGATAATTAAAGCAAAGAAAAATGATCTAATAGACACGCCCCATTTGTACGAGGCATTATCGGCTAGAAATAAAATGTTAATAAATAAAATCCAAAATTTAATGCTCACAATCACTCTTGCAAAAGCCAACATAGTAAATCCAACAATTTTTGATCACGATGATTTAAAATCCGTGCTTATCAAACATCCCGCAGAAGTTCCTATAGTTAGCCTGATGGAGGCATCTAATATTAAGAATTTCCAGTCGAAAATTATTGTCCACATTTTAATCGAATATCCCAGAATTAAGTTTATATATAGTAAGGTCAACATTCTCCCGGTGTCCCCAGAGCACACTGTACTTCAGCTTCAAGATGACACCGTAACTGAATGCGACAACGAAGTTTTAGCGGTAACAAGCTGCACCACAACAACTTACGCCTCGATCTGCAAGTTGCCAACGCATGACACCTGCGCACACGAATTGCATGCCGGAAGCACAGCGCATTGTAACACGCAGCCTAGTCACCTGGAGCGTATTACAAGGGTAGATGACGGCATCATGGTCTTAAACGAGAGTCCTGCCAGAGTCAGCACCGATGACAGCGCAACAGTATCAGTCAACGGTACTTTCCTCATCATATTCAGGCGCGTCGCTGTCATAAATGGAACAAATCCCGAGCATGCCTTTACTTCAAAGGATGAATAACCACAACCTACATATCATCCGAGAACTTCAGAAGGAGGTAACATCGGTCGGCTTCAGCCTGAGTCTCAGCGGTTCCATTCTCCTCTACCAGAGTTTGAGAAGAAGACGAGCCTCACAGAAGATACAGGCGATCGTGGACAGCTATAAGATGAACGGGGACGATCATATTTCTGAGGGGGGAGTAGTTAACGAGTGCCCCTCGCACAACCAACGGTAACCTGACGTCTTGCATATGTGTAAGATCACCGTTATCACTTATGCCCAGTCGGGTCGCCGGCTGTAGTATTGTAGCTTTAGTACATATATTTTGTAGCTCTGTAGTTCTTAGAAACTAAGTACCGTTCGTTTAGCTTACGTCCCAGCTTGCTGGTGGTTCCTAGATTTAGTTTTGTTCTTACAACGAAAGCGAAAGGTTCGTTTAATAAACTCTGCTCCGGCAACAAGCCGTAAATACTTCGAAATAATTATTTCTGCATTGCTGTGGCACAAGCTCTGATATGAGAATGGAACCTTACGGAACCTTTGTTCCCACGTCAACAGCTGTAGCTCTGGAGATCGTCTACAGCGATGTGGAACAACATAAATATTTAATTGTACAAAGTACAAACTTACGATCAAAACCGAATAGACCTAAGAACTGCAGCGCAGTTACAGTTACGGTGAACGAAAGGGTGTAAAGAGACGGCGATTCGATTTCTCATTTAATCGATAACATTATCATATTAAAATAAACTTGACCTGCGCATGCTATACAGGGACCTACATAACAAATTTCAAGTCGCTAGCTCTTATGGATGCTGAGATCGCCGCGTTCACACATACGGAAAGATGGACAGACACACAGGGCTAAATCGACTCGTCTTGTCTCCCTGATGAAGAATATATATACTTTATGGGGTCTGACACGCCTCCTTCTCCTTGTTACATACTTTTAAACAAAACCATTATACCCTGATTTCATATATTCAATGGTAACAGGGTTGTTGAAATATTTATGTACACACCGCTGAATGTCCAACTCTTTTAGTCATAATTCGCTAGTTCTGTTCATTTGAATCATAGCGGAACGTTTATCCAATTCCTTTTTGTGCTTAAGTTCGGCTGCCTGCGCTTGCAGCATATGTATATATTTCAGTCACACGTGCCCGATGAAATGCTCGCAACTATTTTGCTTGCAAGTTTAAGTGACGAATTCGAAAATTTCGTTGTCGCCATAGAGTCGCGAGATTCGTTGCCGTCGCTTAGCGCCCTAAAAATCAAATTACTTGAAGAAGGAGAGAGGCGCAAAATTGGCGAGGTAGCGGAAAAATTTGAGCAGAAAATGTTCGTGTCACGGCTAGAAAACGGTAAAAAAGACAAACCGAAAAGAGACGGAAAAAACTTGGAGTGTTGGTCGTGTGGCCGTCGCGGGCATATAGCGGCAAAGTGCATATCGAAAGAGAAAACGAAACCGCGCGAAGAGAGTAATAAAAGGGCATTGTCGGTGTTTGCTGCTTCTGGAACTAAAAACGAATTGGCGAGAGACGCATGGTGTGTAGATAGCGGAGCTACAGCTCATTTGTGTGCGAACAAATCAATGTTCACATGTATTCGTGAGCACAAAGAAAAAATAAAATTAGCGGACGAAAATTACATAGAAGCCGAAGGTGTTAAATGGGAAAAAAGGTACGTTCGAATTAGTCGACGTATTATATGTAAAAGGCTTACAATGCAATTTTATGATACTGATATACTATATATAAACATCGGAAAATGGTTTTAAAGTAAATTTTGTTAAAAACAAAGCGTATGTTAAAGACAGTAATAACGAAATATTAATGGTTGCAGATAAAGAAAGTGATTTGTTTTTGTTTAAAAATAAAATAAAAAGAGCATTCGTCGCAAATACAAATTTAAATAAGCTGATTAAATGGCACGATCGGTTCGGGCATTTAAATTTTAACAGCTTGAATAAAATGATAAAACAAGACATGGTTTATGGTCTTCGAGCTAGTGCGTGCAACATTATTGACTTTGTATGTGAGACGTGTGCGAAATGTAAGATTTGCGTCAAGAAATTCCCGAAAGCGTCGGAAAATCGCTCCAAAGATGTGCTGGGCTTAATCCACACTGACATTTGTGGCCCTATGCCAACACAATCCCAAGGTGGAGCACGGTATTTCGCCACGTTTATTGAAGATAAATCGCGCTATGTATCGGTATACATGTTGAAAACGAGAGACGAAATTTTCGAGAAATTTAAAGACTTTAAAACGTTGGTAGAAAATCAATCCGGAAAACAGATTAAAGCTGTCAGAAGCGACAATGGGCGTGAGTACCTTAGCGGCGCGTTTGAAAATTACTTGTCGAGCCACGGTATAAAAAGGCAACTTACGGTTCCCCACACTCCGCAGCAAAATGGTGTGGCGGAACGCGCCAACAGAACCTTTGTGGAGATGGCGCGCAGTATGCTGGTTCACACTGGAGTAAGTGAAAGCTTATGGGGTGAGGCCATAATGACAGCGGCATACCTACGCAATAGAGCTGAAACTGCAAGTTTGTCCGGAAAAACACCGTATGAGGAATGGTATGGGAAAAAACCAAGCGTTTCCCACCTAAAAATATTTGGCATGAGAGCGATTGTTCTAGATAAAACACACAAGAAAAAGTTTGCGCAAAAGGGATTGCAACACATTTTTGTCGGCTATTCCGAAACTGCAAAAGCTTATCGCTTGTACAATCCTGCTAAAAGATGTGTTACAGTTTCTAGAGATGTTGTGTTTTTGGAGCACAAGTTTGTATTGGATTCGGAACACGAGAAAATATACTGTTATGTTATACTGTTGATAACATCCAAGGCCCAACAGTCCATGCTGGCTCCATCTAATGAATCTAATGAATCTAATGATGAAGAGAATGCTGAACAGGAGGAAATCACAGCCAGAAGAGGGCCAGGCAGGCCAAGGATTGTTCACAATGGGTGTCCAGGTCGCCCACGAAAAGAGTGCAATATGCTAAATGTACTAGATGTTAAAGACATAAATGTGCCTACTAGCGTAAAAGAGGCACTCAACTCGCAGCAATCGGAGAACTGGAATACAGCAATGCAGAAAGAGTATGATAATCTGAAGAACATCAAAACTTGGACCCAGGTCGACCTTCCAGCAGGTGAAAAAGTAATCGGATGTAAATGGGTTTTTACAATCAAGCGTGATCAGTATGGCGTCTTGCAGCGCTTTAAGGCACGATTGGTCGCAAAAGGGTGCGGGCAGCAGTATGGTGTAAACTACGAGGAAACTTTTTCTCCAGTGGCACGTTATTCGTAAATCAGGTTAGTGATTGCGTTGGCGAGCTACATGACGACGTATATATGCGACAGCCGGAGGGCTTCATTGATGCAGATTATCCCAAACGTGTGCCTAAACTAAACAAATCGTTGTACGGTCTAAACCAGAGTGGCCGTGAATGGAACCAAAAACTGGAGAGTACTTTGCTGGAGATTAGTTTCGTCCCATGTGCGAGCGAGCCGTGCATATACACCAATACAATTAAAGGGTATTTAAATATAATTGTTGTATATGTTGACGATTTTATACTTACATGTACCAGAGAAGAAGACATGGCTCACATAAAGCAACTTATATCAAATAAATTTGACGTAGTTGATGGCGGCAAGCTGCAGCCTTATTATATTTGGCGCTGACGACACGACCAGATATAATACATTCTGTGGCTAAGCTGGCGCAGAGAAATGCAGATCCGCACAAGGAGCATGAGGTTGCTGCAAAGCGGGTTGCGATTGTGCTACAACAAAACAGGTGTGCCTATCCATTGTTTTGTTGATGCCGACTGGGCTGGCGATAGCAGCGATCGGAAGTCTTTCACGGGTTGGTCATTCTTCATGGCTGGAGCAGCAGTCTCATGGGAATCAAAGAAGCAAAGCCTTGTCGCCCTCAGCAGCACGGAGGCAGAATACGTAGCACTTTCTACAGCCACCAAAGAAGCTGTATACCTAAGAAAACTGATCCACGAGATGGGATTCGAGACGATGTTAAAATTCATGATATATAGCGATAACCAAAGCGCACAGTGCCTTGCTAAAGATTCTAAATTTCATTCACGTAGCAAGCACATCGAAATAAAGTATCATTTTGTACGGGAAGTTTATAAAAACAATGTAATTAATATAAAGTACGTTCCCACGAATAATATGACATCAGATATCCTAACTAAAAACTTATGTAAGACAAAGCATGTAAAGTACAGAGAAATGTTAGGACTAGCTTAAATTCTTTAATTTTTGTAAAGTGGACATCGCGTTGAGAAGGAGTGTTGAAATATTTATGTACACACCGCTGAATGTCCAACTCTTTTAGTCATAATTCGCTAGTTCTGTTTATTTGAATCATAGCGGAAGTTTATCGAATTCCTTTTTGTGCTTAAGTTCGGCTGCCTGCGCTTGCAGCATATATATTTTCAGTCTCGAATAAGGGTATATCAGAGACAGTTCTAAGTTTGTGAGAGTAAGAAGTATTTTCGTTTGCGCTCCGTACTTTTATTTTTTCTGTGCTTTTAAATTGTTTTAATATTTACTTATTGTTGCAATTATTTAATTGCTGTGATTTGTGCTTCTAAACATAGTGTTTGTTTTGTCACTTACATAGTTTTGTGAGCGTTGGTAATTAAATTAAATTTACAATTTTCGTCTTCGTTTTAGTATACATATCTATTCTGTGTATTTTTTCTCATTTGCTCTCATATTTTTACACTTGTTAGTGTGTGTGTTCGCTGTTGATCGCTCACGCTCAGCTTAGTGTTTGCTTTTGTCATACGAAATTTTTATCGCTGTATCTCTCCCGCTCTATTTACTGTATCAGCTGTTTGTGTTGGTCTCTGTCTTAGCTGTTTGTTGTTGTTTGTGATTCGCTCGCTCAACACAGTTAATCCTTGCTTTATCTGTATTTTTTCTTATTTTTGATCCGCTAATTTTGTTTTCCTCAACTTCCCAGTTGCCAATATGACTTGCTGCAAGAAATCATGCCTAAATAGGCAAGCCGCTGATTCTGCACAAATGCAATTTGTTGGTTGCTGGTTGTGCGAGAATTTAATGCATATAAAATGTGCTGGCATCTCTGGGCGTGATTGCGATAGAGTCATGGCTGCACCCTAAAGTGGGTGTGGTGGACTACGCTGCTCTTGCCCCGATTGCTTGGAAAAACAATTAAATTTTTCCAAGATGTATAATACAGTGCGGGTACAGTATTCGAAACTGATTAACATTTCTAAACAGCTAACAGGTGAACTGAAAGCTGGCGAAGAAATATTAAATCAATATAGTTTCGAATCCCCGCTTAATCAGGTGATGACTCCATCACTGTTAGTTCCTCCCTCATTTAATTTACCATCACCTAATTTGTCTGCCCCTTCTTCACCATGTCAGGAAATATCAATTCCGATATCCGACGACTCAGATGAAATGTCTGCTGCCAGTGTCATAATAGACACTCAGAAGGCCCCTAATAAAAAAGTTAAATTTACTCTGAGTGTAGTTCAACCTAAGAAAAACATTCAGACATCTGCTCTTGACCCTACTGTACCCTATTTATCTGTTGTGTCTCCTCGAAAGCAAGTTTTCTTATCTAGGCTTTCATCAGATACTACATGTGAGGCTGTGTCTGCTTTTATTAAAAGCAAAACTAAAGCTAAGGTTTTTATTTTGAAGTTCAATTTTACTACTCCTCGTGAAATTGCTTCATTTAAAATAAATGTACCTATAGAATTCTTCGCAACTATATGTGACTCCAAATTTTGGCCACCCCATGTAGTTGTGCATGAATTCAAACAGAAGATTCGGAACAGAATTTCCCCGGTCTCTTTGATTTCTGATTCGGTACAACCTTCATCTGAGGCTGTATCAAAAAACGAATTACACCATCTTCTCCGCAGCTATCCTTAATTTATCAAAATGTTCGTGGCCTTAATTCAAAATTAAGAAGTCTTTTTTTGTTTTCTTACTTATTATACCCTGATATCATTGAAGATAGGAAATTAGGGTATAATGGTCTTGTTTAAAATTATGTAACAGAGAGAAGGAGGCGTGTCAGACCCCATAAAGTATATAAATTATATATGTATGTGTGTGTATCTAAATTACTGTAGACGATCTCCAGAGCTGCAGCTGTTTACCGTTGTTGCCAGCGTCCGATTTTTCGCCGTCTCTTTACACCTTTTCGTTCGCCGTAACTGTAACTGCGCTGCAGTTCTTAGGTCTATTCGGTTTTGATCGTAAGTTTGTACTTTGTACAATTAAATATTTATGTTGTTCCACATCGCTGTAGACGATCTCCAGAGCTACAGCTGTTGACGTGGGAACAAAGGTTCCGTAAGGTTCCATTCTCATATCAGAGCTTGTGCTACAGCAATGCAGAAATAATTATTTCGAAGTATTTACGGCTTGTTGCCGGAGCAGAGTTTATTAAACGAACCTTTCGCTTTCGTTGTAAGAACAAAACTAAATCTAGGAACCACCAGCAAGCTGGGACGTAAGCTAAACGAACGGTACTTAGTTTCTAAGAACTACAGAGCTTCAAAATATATGTACTAAAGCTACAATACTACAGCCGGCGACCCGACTGGGTATAAGTGATAACGGTGATCTTACACATATGCAAGACATCAGGTTACCGTTGGTTGTGCGAGGGGCAGTCGTTAACTACTCCCCCCTCAGAAATATGATCGTCCCCGTTCATCTTATAGCTGTCCACGATCGCCTGTATCTTCTGTGAGGCTCGTCTTCTTCTCAAACTCTGGTAGAGGAGAATGGAACCGCTGAGACTCAGGCTGAAGCCGACCGATGTTACCTCTCCTTCATCAGGGAGACAAGACGATTTAGCCCTGTCTGTCTGTTCATCTGTCCGTATATGTGAACGCGGCGATCTCAGCATCCATAAGAGCTAGAGACTTGAAAGTAGTTTGTAGGTGTCCTTATACCATGCGCAGGTCAAGTATATTTTAATTTGATAACCAATCCCTTTTTAATGTTATCGGTTAAATATGAAGTCGATATTCAGCTAAGAAATTCTATCTAATTCTATCTCAGCATCCATAAAAGCGTCGGCGTCTGTGTGTGTGTATATGTTGCTTGTCATGTACATACATATAAAAGAAACAGTATTCGCGGAATAGCGGTTCTTCGCTGGTTTCAGGGTTTCCCCAAGTCGACCGCCACCGACTTGATTTTTCTTACCCTGATACCATTGAATATATGAAATCAGGGTATAATGGTTTTGTTTAAAAGTTTGTAACAGGGAGAAGGAGGCGTGTCAGAACCCATATATATTCATCAGGGAGACAAGACGAGTCGATTTAGCTCTGTCAGTCTGTCCATATGTCCGTATATGTGAACGCGGCGATCTCAGCATCCATAAGAGCTAGAGACTTGAATTTTGTTATGTAGGTCCAGGGACCTATACAGGATAGCATGCGCAGGTCAAGTTTGTTTTAAAACATTCGATAACTCATCCCGTTTTAATGTTATCGGTTAAATATGAAATCGATATTCAGCTAAAAAATTCTATATAATTCGATCTCAGCATCCATAAGAGCGTCTGCGTCTGTGTGTCATGTACATACATACTTACAAACTTGGAAATATAAGCTTGCAATAAAACCTTTGTTTTATTGACTAATCTAAACACCCGCGTTCTTAATCTGTTGTTAACTCGCGAGTTTGTGCAACAGCCCAAAGGAACATCTTTCCAGTTGCTGACGGATCGGATTGCCCGCCCTACTCCAAACATTGGTCCTTCGAGCCGGATCCTCTCCCGCTCCTCCAGCTAGCATCGGTGGAACAATCTGATAAGTACAGCAATTATCATTCTGTTCAAGCATGAACACAGATCTCGCCATGTGGTAATAACATAAAAATAGATTACAAAACATAAACGACCCTTAAGATAATGTTACAAAATTCAGTACGTGTGATCCTCTTTCATGTTCGTAAGAGACGCCTGAAATAAGATAAGACTAACATAGAACTCAAGTGGTTGCATAGGACACATGTTAGAATGTAAGAAATGTCAATGTATTTGAGAGATGCTCTTCTCTTACTTCTCAAACGAGGTATTTAAGGAGAAGGATTTAAAAGAATAAAAAAGTTAAATTTTTGTGCTCAAACTATAACATTGTACCATTATTTACATTTTGGTCCTTCGAGCATTCTATTGTCTGCCCCACCAGTGGTAAGAGACTTAGAATTTTAAACCATCTCCTTAGACTCTACAGTTCGGTAGCTAAGGTAGCAAAATAAAATATTCTGTCGTTTTACCCCACCCGTGGTAAGAAACACAGAAAATAACAATTAACACTCAAGGGTAAAACAAGTAAGAATGCTATAGTTGAGACGGCTCGACTAGGAGATACCCTGAGCCCTGCGAAGTGCCGATACTTCACATATTCTATGCTTAGTTTACATATACAAATATTGCAAGCAACACATACACACACACAGACGCACGTTCAAGCACACGCTCTGCCAACTGCGCAGTTGACGTAGCGACTGCGCTTGGGCTGCAAGACGCGTATGTTGTGGAAATTAAATGTTTAATAACTTTTTTTCTAGCAGGACTTTTTGATTAAAACTTTCAGGGCATGATTATGTTATTCATATGTGTGTATGTGCCGAAGCACAAGTCTCTAGTATATGAAATGCGTTTTTTGCAAATTTAGGGCGAAGGGGGCGTGGCATCCAAAAACCAAAAATTACAAAATGTCTGCATTCACAACAGGAATCTATATAGTGAATTTCAGGTCTCCAGCTCTTACGGTACGTAAAAGAGACGAAAAGTTATCAAAAATTATCGATAAAAAGAGAACGGAAAGAGTTATCGAATTTTTGAAAAACAACTCGTATAGCGTATGGTATTCAGGAGTATACATGTCAAATTTCAGCTCTCTAGCTTCTGTGGTTTACGAGATCGCTGCGTTCACACAGACGGACGGACGGACGGACGGACGGACGGACGGACGGACGGACAGACGGACGGACGGACGGACGGACGGACGGACGGACGGACAGACGGACAGGACTATATCAACTCAGCTCATCGAGCTGATCAAGAATATATATACTTTGTGTGGTCTGCGACGTCTCCTTCTGCCTGTTACATTCATTTTCACAAAAACATTGTACCCTGATTTCCCATCAATGGGCTCAGGGTATAAAAACGGCATTAAAGGGTGAAGCTAAGAGCATGGTTTCTCATTTGCTCACTGGCTCAGTTGGGAATTACCATTCAGTTTGGGAATTATTAATTAAGCGATTCGAAAATAAAAGGAAAATTTTTTCCGATGAAATGAATCCATTAATTACCAAATTTGGATATGGATTCCGCAAAAAATATTAAAAGTTTTATTGATAATAGCAATGAGGCTATACATATAATAAAACTTAAAACTAATTTACCCACAGAAGTGGACATAATATTCGTCCACACTTTGTTGAGAAAGTTCAACAAAGAAACGCTGCAGCTCTATGAATCTCACGTCAAAAAGACAAAAGAAATTCAAGAGTTGTCATATGTAATGGAATTTTTGGAACAGCGTTATAATTCTATAACTTTATTGAGTAATGAAGAAAGAAATAAAAATTCTAACAATAAATTTAATACAAATTCAAATAAGATAGTAAAAATTGACGGATTTCTTGGACAGAATACGGAGTTTGGTTGGTCAGGTTCAAAAGAAGTACAGTGATAAAAGCACTATGAAAGTTGAAAATTTAGAAAAATTTTGGGAAATGGAATCAGATAATGGAACAAACTTTGTAGGTGCTGCAAGAAAGCTTGACCAAGAGTATAAACAGGCTTTAGTAGATAATAATACAATCGCTCCTTTATTAGAAAACGAGGGGATTAGTTGGCACTTTATTCCCCCGGCAGGACCTCACTTCGGAGGTATTTGGGAAGCCGGAGTTAAATCGGTAAAATATCATTTGAAACGAACAATTGGTGATAGCAGCTTAACTTTTGAAGAAATGTCAACCTTACTATGTCAAACTGAAGCGATATTAAACTCACGACCCTTATACACAACAAGAGATGATATAGATGATTTAGAAGTACTAACACCAGGACATTTTCTTATTGGTAGACCGAATTTAGATGCAGTAGAAAATGTAAACGAAGAAATAATAACCTTGCCAGAAAAAGGTATTTTGACATTAAAATCAGATTGTACGGTTAGAACTTTAGACAAAATACTAATAGCAAATTACATACTTCACTCTGAAAGTTACGAAACGGTATCAACTCCCTATATAAGTAATATAAGTGAAATACCAAAAATTGTATGGGATCCACTAAAAACCCCAATTATTAATCACATATCCTTAGGACTTGGTATGATAATTATAATAGCCATAGCCATAGCTTTTTCAAAAAATTCAGTACGTGTGATCCTCTTTCATGTTCGTAAGAGACGCCTGAAATAAGATAAGTAATATAGAACTCAAGTGTATGCATTAGCATTTTAACCTTTTCTCTGTTACCGTCACTTCTTTCGGCCCTTGGTAGAATGTTCAAGCATGAACAATGATCTCGCCATGTGGTAATAACATAAAAATAGATTACAAAACATAAACGACCCTTAAGATAATGTAACAAAATTCAGTGCGTGTGATTCTCTTTCATGTTCGTAGGAGACGCCTGAAATAAGATAAGACTAACATAGAACTGAAGTGGTTGCATAGGACACATGTTAGAATATAAGAAATGTCAATGTATTTGAGAGATGCTCTTCTCTTACTTCTCAAACGAGGTATTTAAGGAGAAGGATTTAAAAGAATAAAACAATTCAATTTTTGTGCTCAAACTATAACGTTGTACCAATATTTACACATTCTTTTACATATATATGTACATACATACACTCAAAGGTTCAAGGTTTCCCGCTCTTCCATAGCGACCTGTGCACTTTTAACACAGTGTAGACATACCACCTGCCTCCAGAAGTGCACGGTATCATTAATGCTATCCTGTGTTCGTATCTTGTGATAATTCCTGTCTCCTCGTTGCTGTATGTACATATGCATGCCGGCATACATATATATATATGTACATACACACACACCCACACAAAAGCCATCCCAAGTGAGTGCTGCGATCAGCACAAAAATAATAATTGTGCTAGTATATTCAGAATATCCTTCCAAGTTGAGATACTAAGAACACAACTAAATAAAGTGGTTGTAAGAATATATTAAGAATATATTAAGAATATTCTTCCAATTCGAAACGAAAATAACAACAACACCAACAAATAGCAAAACCCGGCTGCCATCGCACACACATACACTAATAAAGCTTCAATAAAACCGAAAAAGTGGATGTGCGCGTTGTCGGTGGTTTTCTTCATTTATTCCTGCTGCGCTATCCGTCTTATTTTCGCGTCCATATTCCGGCAATTTAGGAATTTAATCCAAGTGTCAGTGCCAACTTATTTGTGCTAGAAATTATACAGTGCAAGTGCAAATCCACCACAGCTGATTTGCGATTGCGATTTACGACCAGGGCCTGGCAAGCTAAACAAGTCGTGAGTGAATCACGGCCTATCGGTCATTCTTAATTGTTAATCAAATAAATAAATACTTTTATTGTTGTTTTTATATATTTGAATCAAAATAAAAAAAAAAACAAGTAAGAATGCTCTAGTCGAGACGGCTCGACTAGGAGATACCCTGAGCCCTGCGAAGTGCCGATACTTCAAATATTCTATGCTTAGTTTACATATACATATATTGCAAGCAACACAATACACACATACAGACGCACGCTCAAGCACACGCTCTGCCAACTGCGCAGTTGATGTAGCTACTGCGCATGGGCTGCAAGAGGCTTATGTTGTGGAAATTAAATGTTTAATAACTTTTTTTCTAGCAGGACTTTTTTATTCAAACTTTCAGGGCATGATTATGTTATTCATATGTGTGTATGTGCCGAAGCACAAGTCTCAAGTATTTGAAATGCGTTTTTTGCAAATTTAGGGCGAAGGGGGCGTGGCATCCAAAATTCAAAAATTACAAAATGTCTATATTCACAACAGGAATATACATAGTGAATTTCAGATCTCTAGCTCTTACGGTACGTAAATGAGACGAAAAGTTATCAAAATTTATCGATAAAAAGAGAACGGGAAGGGTTATCGAATTTTTAGAAAAAATCTCGTATAGCGTATGGTATTCAGGAGTATACATGTCAAATTTCAGCTCTCTAGCTTCTGTGGTTTACGAGATCGCTGCGTTCACACAGACGGACGGACAGACGGACAGGGCAATATCAACTCAGCTCATCGAGCTGATCAAGAATATATATACTTTGTATGGTCTGCGACGTCTCCTTCTGCCTGTTACATACATTTTCACAAAAACATTATACCCTGATTTCCCATTTTTAATGGGCTCAGGGTACAAAAAGGAAAAAATATCGGTCCGCAAATATCCCGTCTTCTCCTTCGGACAATTGATAATGTCCGCCGTCTCGAATCCGCGTAAGAGCTTTTCACCGACTCCAAAGGTCGTCGTGACTGCGGTAGAGTTTCCCATACTCACTCGTTCCTCGTCTCAACAGCTCAAGGAACAATCGACAATGTCATTGGCCGACTTCATTGCGACATGCGATGCGCTCACATTATTCGAGGCTCGCGAAAGTGAAGCTCTAAGTGAAGAAGTCCCTTTATACTCCCTTAAAATGCACTTAGAGCAACTAAAGTCACTTTGGGCGAATGTAGAGTCGGAGTTTACCCGCTGCCACAGGGCCTTCACGTCCCATAACAGTGAGGAAAGCATGATGACATTGACCACCATCAAAGCGAAGCACGAATATTGCTACATGGTCTACGTGCGATGCGGAACTCTTTTCGGAGAACGCATCGAGCAGATGTCGGCTCAAGGCCCACGACTGCCTCCGTGTGAGGTGGAAGTCTTCGAAGGCGATAGTCTTGCGTGGCCGACGTTCCGCGATTTACTCTCGGCGATATATATTCGCAATCCCGTTTTGGCAGAGGTGGAAAAGCTCTTTAATAAAGAAAGCTCGTTCCCAGACTGGCAGGAGCAATCCCAGCGTGTCCGTTCCAGGACAAGGTGCAGCGTGAATATCTTGATCGTCCATTGGCTGACCCTCACTACAACAGGCCAGCTCCGATTGAGATGATGATCGGACTGGATCTCTTCCCAGATATCCTTGGGGAGTGGATAAAAAACGATATTGGCGGTGATTTCGTTGGCCTGGAGATAATCTTTGGGTGATCTGCGGGTCCATAGTAACCGTTTCACCAAGGTCTCGCCAAGTCTTCACGGTGCAAACGGGAGCGCTCGCACCAAGCCAGAACCTTGATGTGCTGCTCACCAAGTTCTGGGAGGTGGAAGACCTTCCGGCAAAGCCGAAAAAGGAGGCAGATGTAATCTGTGAACAGGTGTTCCAGGAAACCACCAGGAAGAGGAGGGACGGCCGATATGTAGTCTCTTTACCGTTTAAGAATCCAAACGGTGTAGATCGCGGTCACTCCAGGCCCATAGCTCTGGCTCAATTTCTGAGGAATGAGGCACGTCTCCAAAAGAACCCTCCTTTGAAGGCTCAGTATGACGCTGTGTTGCAGGAATACATCGATTTGGGTCACACGGTTCGAGTGACCCCACCCGCGGACTGCAATAATTTCTATCTTCCTCACCACGCTCAAACCTGACAGCACTATCACCAAGGTCCGCGTCGTCTTTAACGCCTCGAGTCCGTCCACTAGAGGAATCAGTTTAAATGACGCCTTGCATACCGGACCCACTCTACAAACCGACCTCACGCTGCAGATCCTCAAATGGCGCGTGTTCCAATTCGTCTTTAATGCTGACATTACGCAGATGTATCGACAGATCCTTGTCGACCCCCAGCACACTCCGTTTCAGCGGATCCTCTACCGAGACCACGGCGGGAATCTTCAGGACTACGAGCTTCAAACGGTCACTTTCGGTGTGAACTACGCCCCCTTTCTCGCAATAAGAGTCCTGCTACAGCTGGCGCATGACGTGCAACACTTGTATCCTAGAGCAAGTGAGATCCTGCGGCACTACATGTATGTAGATGATGTCCTCGCTGGAGCTCACACGGAGGAAAACGCCCACGACGCCATCCAGGAGCTCAATGCGGCTCTCCTTTCGGCCGGCTTCCCGCTGCGGAAATGGACAGCTAACCAGAAGGGAATACTCAAGACTCTTCCGAGAGAGCATTTGCTGCATGAAGACTTCCTGGAATTAGAAGACGCAAGTGCGACCAAGACGCTGGGTATCCGCTGGCAAGCCACGAATGACAGCTTCTTCTTCTCCATCATGGAACCACGAGCAAAAGATCCCGTCTCCAAGAGGGAGGTGCTGTCGTACATAGCGAAGCTGTTCGATCCCGCTGGTTGGCTGGCGCCCTTCGTCATTCGGACCGGACTGGCTCCGACAGGCACCCGAGCATTGGCCGGGTGCTCTCTGTGATGTCCCGGATACGCAGCTTGAGCTGAGGGTCTACTGTCACACAGCCACTGTAGCCCCCAAGGACAACTTCAGCGAGCGGTTCTCAGATTACGGGAGAGCCCTCCGGGTCACCGCATATATTCAGCGGTTCGTCGGTCCAAAGAATGCGACGCCGCTACAGCTCGGCAACGACGAGTTGATAGCCGCCGAGCGGATTCTTGTGCGGCTGGTTCAGAGAAATTTTTATGCTTCCGAAATCCGGACCCTCATCGAAAATCGTCCGATTCCATCCTCAAGCTCCTTGCTCAACTTAAACCCATTTCTTGATCAGCACGGGGTCCTTCGCTCATGAGGCCGACTACGAGCAGCTGAGTCTCTCAGCTATGATGAGCGTCACCCAATCCTGCTCCCTAATGACGCTCATTTGACCCTGCTCCTCGTAAAGTTCGCCCACCGCATCACCCTGCATGGTGGCAGCCAGTTGATGGTGCGGTACTTGCGTACCAAGTTCTGGATCCCAAGGATAAAGAACTTAATCAAGGCTCACATGCAGGGGTGCAAGACGTGCATCATCTATCGGCGCCGCCAACAAACCCAAATGATGGGGGAACTTCCTCGAGAGCGGATTACCTTCTCCAGACCTTTCAGGCATACTGGTATTGATTTCGCAGGACCTTTCGAGATCAAGAACTACACCGGGCGAGCTTGTCTCATTACCAAGGGTTATTTCTGCGTGTTCGTGTGCTTCAGCACCAGGGCAATCCACCTGGAAGCGACGTCTGATCTGACCACAGAGAAGTTCCTGGCGGCCTTCTCCCGGTTTGTGGCCAGGAGACAATGTCCCCAACGCATCTGCTCTGACAACGGCAAGACCTTCGTTGGGGCGTCGAAGGCGCTAGAAAGGGACTTCCTGGCCTCCACCAAACAATGCGTAATGAACGCCTTCCCTCGGCACATCCTTTCCAGGGCTTTCATTCCACCCAGCGCCCCCGATATGGGCGGATTATGGGAGGCTGGAGTTAAGAGTTTCAAGTCCTTAATCTATAAGGCCACGGCGAACGTCAAGTATACGTTCGAGGAGCTGTCCACCCTCCTATGCAGGATAGAAGCGTGTCTAAACTCTCGGCCCATCTCCCCTATGAGTGAGGATCCAACGGACCTTTTAGCGTTGAGCCCAGGACACTTTCTGATCGGAGGCCCTCTCGTATCGATTGCGGAACCGGAAATCCACGCCGAGCCCATGTCCTTAATCAACCGATGGCAGCGGTTGAAGGCGCTGCATCATAGTTTCTGCCGCCGCTGGAAGACTGAATATTTAAAGGAGCTCCACAAAAGGAATAAATGGAAAACTCCAGATAGACGACCTTGTCATCGTATCCGAGGACAATGGTGTTTTGTGGAGCTCACGCTCTCCGTCAATGTCGACGTTTCCTCGTTATGAGTGCGGAGAAACGCCTGAGAGTAGTACTCGTGAATCGGTACTGCCCCAACTGTCTGGCCCACGAGCATTCCGCTGGAGTTTGCCGACGCGGACGGATGTCGTCGGTGTGGACAACCCCATCACACCCTCCTCAACATGTCGGATCAGTCTCCCCGGCGGCGATCGCCAGGTCGACGCATAGTCCACCGCCGACCGCGGTCCCGGAAGCGGCGATCGGCAGTCCACCGCCAACCTCGATCCCCTAAGCGACGATCGGTGCAGTCCTCCGCGTCCCCGGCTGGAGTCGGGCCTCCCGAGGCTCCCACGCTCTCGTCGCTCCTCCAATCCCGGTCGACGTCGTTATTGCCCACCGCGATGATTCGGATTTGGCGACGGGGCGAAGCAGTTCGCTCATTCACGGCTCGTTTGCCAAGGCCCTCGGGTTGACCGTGACTCGCGTTGGGGACGATCAAGCTTGCACGGCAGTGATCGAATCCAAAAGCGATCCACCTCTGAGGAAGACGGTGGTGCTGAAGGTGGATTCGGATCTGTGGCTCCGTAGTCCGGGTCGAGTTTGGGCAACAGCCCAGAGGAACATCTCTCCATTTGCTGCCGGATCGGATTGCATACACACTTTTAAACCCTAATTTCCTATCTTCAATGATATCAGGGTATATCAAGTAAGAAAACTCCAGTCGGTGGCGGCCGACTAGGGAAACCCTGAAACCAGCGATTACATTAAAACGGGATTGGTTATCAAATTAAAAGAAACTTCACCTGCGCATGCTATACAGAGACGTACAAACTACTTTCAAGTCTCTAGCTCGTATGGATGCTGAGATCGCCGCGTTCACACATACGGACAGATGGACAGACAGACAGGGCTAAATCGACTCGTCTTGTCTCCCTGCTGAATATATATACTTTATGGGATCTGACACGCCTCCTTCTCCCTGTTACGTACTTTTAAACAAAACCATTATACCCTAATTTCCTATCTTCATTGATATCAGGGTATAATAAGTAAGAAAACTCCAGTCGGTGGCGGCCGACTAGGGGAAACCCTGAAACCAGCGAAGAGCCGATATTCCGCAAATACTGTTTCTTTTATATGTATGTACATAACAAGCAACATATACACACACAGACGCACGCACAACCACATGCTCTGAATATCGATTGCGTTTTTAATCGATAACATTAAAACGGGATTGGTTATCAAATTAAAACAAACTTGACTGCGCATGCTTTACAGAGACCTACATAAAAATTTCAAGTCTCTAGCTCTTATGGATGCTGAGATCGCCGCGTTCACACATACGGACAGCTGGACAGACAGACAGGGCTAAATCGACTCGTCTTGTCTCCCTGATAAATATGTATACTTTATGGGGTCTGAAACGCCTCCTTCTCCCTGTTACATACTTTTAAACAAAACCATTATACGCAAATTTCCCTTCACTGGTATCAGGGTATAATAAGTAAGAAAACTCCAATCGGTGGCGGCCGACTAGGGAAAACCCTGGTACCAGCGAAGAACCGCTATTCCGCGAATACTGTTTCTTTTATATGTATTTACATAACAAGCAACATATACACACAACCAGACGAACGCACAACCACATGCTCTAAATATCGATTGCGTTTTTAATCGATAACATTAAAACTGGATTGGTTATCAAATTAAAATAATCTTGAACTGCGCATGCTATACAGAGACCTACAAACTACTTTCAAGTCTCTAGCTCGTATGGATGCTTAATCGATAACATTAGAACGGGATTGGTTATCAAATTAAAATAAACTTGACTTTCGCATGATATACAGGGACCTACATAACAAAATTCAAGTCTCTAGCTCTTATGGATGCTGAGATCGCCGCGTTCACATATACGGACAGATGAACAGACAGACAGGGCTAAATCGACTCGTCTTGTCTCACTGATGAAGAATATATATACTTTAAGGGGTCTGACACGAATCCTTCTCCCTGTTACATACTTTTAAACAAAACCATTATACCCTAATTTCCTATCTTCAATGGTATCAGGGTATAACAAGTAAGAAAACTCCAGTCGGCCGACTAGGGAAACCCTGAAACCAGCGAAGAGCCGCTATTCCGCAAATACTGTTTCTTTTATATGTATGTACATAACAAGCAACACACACAGAGGCACGCATAACCACATGCTCTGAATATCGATTGCGTTTTTAATCGATAACAATAAAACGGGATTGGTTATCAAATTAAAACAAACTTGACTGCGCATGCTATACAGGGACCTAGATAATAATTTCAAGTCTCTAGCTCGTATGGATGCTGAGATCGCCGCGTTCACACATACGTACAGATCCACAGAAAGACAGGGCTAAATCGACTCGTCTTGTCTCCCTGATGAATATATATACTTTATGGGGTCTGACACGCCTCTTTGTCCCTGTTTTAAACAAAACCATTATACCCAAATTTCCCTTCTTCAATGATATCAGGGTATATCAAGTAAGAAAACTCCAATCGGTGGAGGCCGACTAGGGAAAACCCTGGTACCAGCGAAGAACCGCTATTCCGCGAATACTATTTCTTTTATATGTATGTACATGACACACAGACGCAGACGCTGTTATGGATGCTGAGATCGAATTAGATAGAATTTTTTAGCTGAATATCGATTTCATATTTAACCGATAACATTAAAACGGGATGAGTTATCGAATATTTTAAAACAAACTTGACCTGCGCATGCTATCCTGTATAGGACCCTGGACCTACATAACAAAATTCAAGTCTGTAGCTCTTATGGATGCTGAGATCGCCGCGTTCACACATACGGACAGATGGACAGACAGACAGGGCTAAATCGACTCGTCTTGTCTCACTGATGAAGAATATATATATTTTATGGGGTCTGACACGCCTCCTTCTCCCTGTTACATACTTTTAAACAAAACCATTATACGCAAATTTCCCTTCTTCACTGGTATCAGCGTATAACAAGTAAGAAAACTCCAATCGGTGGCGGCCGACTAGGGGAAACCCTGAAACCAGCGAAGAGCCAATTTTCCGCGAATACTGTTTCTTTTATATGTATGAACATAACAAGCAACATATACACACACCCAGACGCACACAAAACCACATGCTCTGAATATCGATTGCGTTTTTAATCGATAACATTAAATCGGACTTTGAAAACATCGTTCTCTCCTGGAGCAGATGGTATTCCAAGTTGTTTGATTAAAGAATGCAGTGTTTCTTTGCGGTCAGCTTTATTAAAACTGTTTAATTTCTCCCTTAATACCTCAGTATTCCCTTCAATTTGGAAAGAATCATTTATTATTCCTCTGTATAAAAAAGGAGGAAGATCTGATATTTCTAATTATAGAGGTATTGCGAAGCTTTCTGTTATTCCGAAGTTATTTGAAAAAATGATAACTTCGAACTTGCAACATTTTTGCAAATCGATTATTTCACCATCTCAGCATGGCTTTGTTCAGAATCGATCAACCTCAACTAACCTATTAGAATTTTCATCTCTAATCAACGAAAGCTTTTTAAATAAAATGCAGACTGATGTTATATATACTGACTTTAGTAAGGCATTTGACTCAGTTCAGTATGATATTTTACTTCAAAAGCTTGACCATTTCGGATTTTCGCCTAAACTTCTGTCTTGGATAGCTTCCTATTTAAAGGGTAGAACCCAAAGAGTTTTGTTAAGAACATCTATTTCGAAGGTCATATTTGTCTCATCGGGTGTGCCTCAGGGTAGTCATTTGGGCCCTCTTCTATTCTCCCTTTTTATAAATGACCTTCCGAATTGTATTTCTCATTCAAAGGTTTTTATGTATGCAGATGACGTAAAACTCTGTCTCTCATACAACAATTCACTGGATCATCTACGATTACAAGATGATCTTGATTCCTTTCAATGTTGGTGTAAGGCTAATCAATTGCAGTTGAATTGCTCCAAATGTATGACAATGACCTTTAGTCGCATTTGTCCATATACTGCTCATTATAAAATCAATAATGATTCCTTGCAACGTATTTCTACAATGAAAGATCTTGGGGTGCTCTTTGACTCTAAACTTAGTTTCAATTCCCATATATCAACCATCATTAATGAAACCAAAAGTGTTCTTGGCTTTATTAAACGATGGTCGAAAGAATTTAATGACCCGTTTGTTACCAAACTCCTTTTTGTTTCGCTGGTTCGACCAATTTTGGAATATTGTTCAGTTATATGGTCGCCACAGCATAAATTGTATCAGGACCGTATAGAATCGGTTCAGAAACAGTTTCTTCTCTTTGCGTTACGCAATCTTAACTGGGATCGTAACCTTCGCTTACCCTCTTATCATAGTAGGCTTCTTCTTATAGATCTTCCGTCACTAATAAACCGTAGAACAGTCTTGGGTATTGCTTTTCTACATAATTTGATTAGTGGTAATACTGATTCGCCTGCTCTTTTAAAGCAAATTAATTTTGTAGTACCTTCTCGTATTTCCCGTCCCTTTCGTCCTCTATATTTACCTATATGTACATCTGATTACTCCTTGCATAGTGCGTTTCAGGTCTTATGTACTACCTATAATAAATATTTTTATGTATTTGCTTCAGAACTCTCTCTTCCTTTAATAAAATCCTTGCTTTCAGCTCACCTCAGAGAAATCACACACAGGGCCCAAGAGTGAGAATGTACAGGAATTGGCAATTCTTCCTACTTGTGTTGTGTTTTCTCATTTCTCTAAATATATAAATATTGTTCTTCTTCTCCTGTTTTTTGGTTAAGCTATGTTTGTAAATCAATTTTTAAACTAAATATTTTAATTTCTTCACTCCCTATCTTTCATAGTTCAATGATATCACTAACCATTTTGGCTGTGATTCGGGGCATAGCTCGCCGGCATGGCAAATAAAACACCCCCAGCGGGTGGTGATATCATTGATAAAATTTTGTTAATTTTAGGCTTTTACTTTAATTACTTATTAGTGACACTCGTTTTGTCAACTATATAATAAATAAATAAATAAATAACAAAATTCAAGTCTCTAGCTCTTATGGATGCAGAGATCGCCTCGTTCACACATACAGACAGATGGACAGACAGACAGGGCTAAATCGATTCGTCTTGTCTCCCTGATGAAGAATATATATACTTTATGGGGTCTGGACACGCCTTCTTCTCCCTGTTATATACTTTTAAACAAAACCATTTTACCCTAATTTCCCTTCCTCAATGGTATCAGGGTAAAACAAGTAAGAAAACTCCAGTCGGTGGCGGCCGACTAGGGGAAACCCTGAAACCAGCGAAGAGCCGCTATTCCGCAAATACTGTTTCTTTTATATGTATGTACATAACAAGCAACACACACATACGCACGCATAACCACATGCTCTGAATATCGATTGCGTTTTTAATCGATAACAATAAAACGGGATTGGTTATCAAATTAAAACAAACTTGACTGCGCATGCTATACAGGGACCTAGATAAAAATTTCAAGTCTCTAGCTCGTATGGATGCTGAGATCGCCGCGTTCACACATACGGACAGATGCACAGAAAGACAGGGCTAAATCGACTCGTCTTGTCTCCCTGATGAATATATATACTTTATGGGGTCTGACACGCCTCTTTCTCCCTGTTTTAAACAAAACCACTATACCCAAATTTCCCTTCTTCAATGATATCAGGGTATATCAAGTAAGAAAATTCCAATCGGTGGCGGCCGACTAGGGGAAACCCTGGAACCAGCGAAGAGCCGATATTCCGCAAATACTGTTTCTTTTATATGTATGTACATAACAACAAACATATACACACACAAACGCACGCACAACCACATGCTCTGAATATCGATTGCGTTTTTAATCGATAACAATAAAACGGGATTGGTTATCAAATTAAAACAAACTTGAATGCGCATGCTATACAGGGACCTACATAAAAATTTCAAGTCTCTAGCTCTTATGGATGCTGAGATCGCCGCGTTCACACATACGGACAGATGGACAGAAAGACAGGGCTAAATCGACTCGTCTTGTCTCCCTGATGAATATATATACTTTATGGGGTCTGACACGCCTCTTTCTCCCTGTTTTAAACAAAACCACTATACCCAAATTTCCCTTCTTTACTGGTATCAGCGTATAATAAGTAAGAAAACTCCAATCGGTGGCGGCCGACTAGGGGAAACCCTGAAACCAGCGAAGAACCGCTATTCCGCGAATACTGTTTCTTTTATATGTATGTACATGACACACAGACGCAGACGCTCTTATGGATGCTGAGCTCGAATTAGATAGAATTTTTTAGCTGAATATCGATTTCATATTTAACCGATAACATTAAAACGGGATGAGTTATCAAATGTTTTAAAACAACCTTGACCTGCGCATGCTATCCTTTATAGGTCCCTGGACCTACATAAAAAAATGCAAGTCCCTAGCTCTTATGGATGCTGAGATCGCCGCGTTCACACGTACGGATAGATGGACAGAAAGACAGGGCTAAATCGACTCGTCTTGTCTCCCAGATGAAGAATATTTATACTTTATGGGGTCTGACACGTCTCCTACTCCCTGTTACATACTTTTAAACAAAACCATTATACGCAAATTTCCCTTCTTCACTGGTATCAGCGTATAACAAGTAAGAAAACTCCAATCGGTGGCGGCCGACTAGGGGAAACCCTGAAACCAGCGAAGAGCCAATATTCCGCGAATACTGTTTCTTTTATATGTATGAACATAACAAGCAACATATACACACACCCAGACGCACACAAAACCACATGCTCTGAATATCGATTGCGTTTTTAATCGATAACATTAAAACGGGATTGGTTATCAAATTAAAATAAACTTGACCTTCGCATGCTATACAGGGACCTCTTCATTTTTCTTCGGTTTAGAAAAGACCTGTAATGATCAAGATGCCTCTGATCTATTTGCAGTTTTTTTCCAATCCACTTACTCTTCTGCTACAACCTCTACCAAATCTCATTCAACTTTGAATACTATAATGAATGTAAATTCCATTATTGCTTCAAACATTTCGTCTCCCTCTCTCTTATCCGCTATTCGGACTTTGAAAACATCGTTCTCTCCTGGAGCAGATGGTATTCCAAGTTGTTTGATTAAAGAATGCAGTGTTTCTTTGCGGTCACCTTTATTAAAACTGTTTAATTTGTCCCTTAATACCTCAGTATTCCCTTCAATTTGGAAAGAATCATTTATTATTCCTCTGTATAAAAAAGGAGGAAGATCTGATATTTCTAATTATAGAGGTATTGCGAAGCTTTCTGTTATTCCGAAGTTATTTGAAAAAATGATAACTTCGAACTTGCAACATTTTTGCAAATCGATTATTTCACCATCTCAGCATGGCTTTGTTCAGAATCGATCAACCTCAACTAACCTATTATAATTTTCATCTCTAATCAACGAAAGCTTTTTAAATAAAATGCAGACTGATGTTATATATACTGACTTTAGTAAGGCATTTGACTCAGTTCAGCATGATATTTTACTTCAAAAGCTTGACCATTTCGGATTTTCGCCTAAACTTCTGTCTTGGATAGCTTCCTATTTAAAGGGTAGACCCCAAAGAGTTTTGTTAAGAACATCTATTTCGAAGGTCATATTTGTCTCATCGGGTGTGCCTCAGGGTAGTCATTTGGGCCCTCTTCTATTCTCCCTTTTTATAAATGACCTTCCGAATTGTATTTCTCATTCAAAGGTTTTTATGTATGCAGATGACGTAAAACTCTGTCTCTCATACAACAATTCACTGGATCATCTACGATTACAAGATGATCTTGATTCCTTTCAATGTTGGTGTAAGGCTAATCAATTGCAGTTGAATTGCTCCAAATGTATGACAATGACCTTTAGTCGCATTTGTCCATATACTGCTCATTATAAAATCAATAATGATTCCTTGCAACGTATTTCTACAATGAAAGATCTTGGGGTGCTCTTTGACTCTAAACTTAGTTTCAATTCCCATATATCAACCATCATTAATGAAGCCAAAAGTGTTCTTGGCTTTATTAAACGATGGTCGAAAGAATTTAATGACCCGTTTGTTACCAAACTCCTTTTTGTTTCGCTGGTTCGACCAATTTTGGAATATTGTTCAGTTATATGGTCGCCACAGCATAAATTGTATCAGGACCGTATAGAATCGGTTCAGAAACAGTTTCTTCTCTTTGCGTTACGCAATCTTAACTGGGATCGTAACCTTCGCTTACCCTCTTATCATAGTAGGCTTCTTCTTATAGATCTTCCGTCACTAATAAACCGTAGAACAATCTTGGGTATTGCTTTTCTACATAATTTGATTAGTGGTAATACTGATTCGCCTGCTCTTTTAAAGCAAATTAATTTTGTAGTACTTTCTCGTATTTCCCGTCCCTTTCGTCCTCTATATTTACCTATATGTACATCTGATTACTCCTTGCATAGTGCGTTTCAGGTCTTATGTACTACCTCTCTCTTCCTTTAATAAAATCCTTGCTTTCAGCTCACCTCAGAGAAATCACACACAGGGCCCAAGAGTGAGAATGTACAGGAATTGGCAATTCTTCCTACTTGTGTTGTGTTTTCTCATTTCTCTAAATACATAAATATTGTTCTTCTTCTCCTGTTTTTTGGTTAAGCTATGTTTGTAAATTAATTTTTAAACTAAATATTTTAATTTCTTCACTCCCTATCTTTCATAGTTCAATGATATCACTAACCATTTTGGCTGTGATTCGGGGCATAGCTCGCCGGCATGGCAAATAAAACACCCCCAGCGGGTGGTGATATCATTGATAAAATTTTGTTAATTTTAGGCTTTTACTTTAATTACTTATTAGTGACACTCGTTTTGTCAACTATATAATAAATAAATAAATAAATAACAAAATTCAAGTCTCTAGCTCTTATGGATGCAGAGATCGCCTCGTTCACACATACAGACAGATGGACAGACAGACAGGGCTAAATCGATTCGTCTTGTCTCCCTGATGAAGAATATATATACTTTATGGGGTCTGACACGCCTTCTTCTCCCTGTTATATACTTTTAAACAAAACCATTATACCCTAATTTCCTATCTTCAATGATATCAGGGTATATCAAGTAAGAAAATTCCAATCGGTGGCGGCCGACTAGGGTAAACCCTGGTACCAGCGAAGAGCCGCTATTCCGCGAATACTGTTTCTTTTATATATATGTACATGACACACAGACGCAGACGCTCTTATGGATGCTGAGATCGAATTAGATAGAATTTTTTAGCTGAATATCGATTTCATATTTAACCGATAACATTAAAACGGGATGAGTTATCAAATGTTTTAAAACAACCTTGACCTGCGCATGCTATCCTTTATAGGTCCCTGGACCTACATAAAAAAATGCAAGTCCCTAGCTCTTATGGATGCTGAGATCGCCGCGTTCACACATACGGACAGATTGACAGACAGACAGGGCTAAATCGACTCGTCTTGTCTCACTGATGAAGAATATATATACTTTCTGGGGTCTGACACGCCTCCTTCTCCCTGTTACATACTTTTAAACAACCCCATTATACCCTAATTTCCTATCTTCAATGATATCAGGGTATATCAAGTAAGAAAATTCCAATCGGTGGCGGCCGACTAGGGGAAACCCTGGAACCAGCGAAGAGCCGATATTCCGCAAATACTGTTTCTTTTATATGTATGTACATAACAACAAACATATACACACACAGACGCACGCACAACCACATGCTCTGAATATCGATTGCGTTTTTAATCGATAACAATAAAACGGGATTGATTATCAAATTAAAACAAACTTGACTGCGCATGCTATACAGGGACCTAGATAAAAATTTCAGTTCTCTAGCTCGTATGGATGCTGAAATCGAATTAGATAGAATTTTATAGCTGAATATCGATTTCTTATTTAATCGATAACATTATTTATTGGTTATCAAATTTTAAAAAACTTGACCTGCGCATGCTATACAGGGACCTACATAATAAATTTCAAGTCTCTCGCTTTTATGGATGCTGAGATCGCCGCGTGGACACATACGGACAGATGGACAGACAGACTGGGCTAAATCGACTCGTCTTGGTATCAGGGTATAACAAGTAAGAAAACTCCAGTTGGTGGCGTCCGACTAGGGGAAACCCTGAAACAAGCAACATATACACACACCCAGACGCACGCACAACCACATGTTCTGAAAATCGATTGCGTTTTTAATCGATAACATCAAAACGGGATGAGTTATCGAATTTTTAAAAGAAACTTGACCTGCGCATGCTATACAAAATTTCAAGTCTCTAGCTCTTATGGATGCTGAGATCGCCGCGTTCGCACATACGGAAAGATGGACAGACAGATGGACGCTAAATCGACTCGTGTTGTCTCCCTGATGACGAATATATATACTTTATGGGGTCTGACACGCCTCCTTCGCCCTGTTACATACTTTTAAACAAAACCATTATACCCTAATTTCCTATCTTCAATGATATCAGGGTATATCAAGTAAGAAAACTCCAGTCGGTGGCGGCCGACTAGGGGAAACCCTGAAACCAGCGAAGAACCGCTATTCCGCGAATACTGTTTCTTTTATATGTATGTACATGACACACAGACGCAGACGCTCTTATGGATGCTGAGATCGAATTAGATAAAATGTTTTAGCTTAATATCGATTTCGTATTTAACCGATAACATTAAAACCGGATGAGTTATCGAATGTTTTAAAACAAACTTAACCTGCGCATGCTATCCTGTATATGGATGCTGAGATCGCCGCGCTCACACATACGGATAGATGGACAGACAGACAGGGCTAAATCGACTCGTCTTGTCTCTCTGATGAATATATATACTTTCTGTGGTCTGACACGCCTCCTTCTCCCTGTTACATATTTTTAAACAAAACCATTATACCCTGATTTCCTATCTTCAATGATATCAGGGTATATTAAGTAAGAAAACTCCGATCGGTGGCGGCCGACTAGGGGAAACCCTGAAACCAGCGAAGAACCGCTATTCCGCGAATACTGTTTCTTTTATATGTATGAACATAACAAGCAACATATACACACACCCAGACGCACACAAAACCAAATACTCTGAATATCGATTGCGTTTTTAATCGATAACATTAAAACGGGATTGGTTATCAAATTAAAATAAACTTGACCTTCGCATGCTATACAGGGACCTACATAACAAAATTCAAGTCTCTAGCTCTTATGGATGCAGAGATCGCCTCGTTCATGCATACAGACAGATGGACAGACAGACAGGGCTAAATCGACTCGTCTTGTCTCCCTGATGAAGAATATATATACTTTATGGGGTCTGACACGCCTCCTTCTCCCTGTTACATACTTCTAAACAAAACCATTTTACCCTAATTTCCTATCTTCAATGATATCAGGGTATATCAAGTAAGAAAACTCCAGTCGGTTGCGGCCGACTAGGGAAAACCCTGGTACCAGCGAAGAGCCGCTATTCCACGAATACTGTTTCTTTTATATGTATGTATATAACAAGCAAGATATACACACAACCAGACGAACGCACAAAAACATGCTCTGAATATCGATTGCGTTTTTTATCGATAACATTAAAACGGGATTGGTTATCAAATTAAAATAAACTAAACCTGCGCATGCTATACAGGGACCTACATAAAAAATTTTAAGTCGTTAGCTCTTATGGATGCTGAGATCGCCGCGTTCACACATACGGACAGATGGACAGACAGACAGTGTTAAATCGACTCGTCTTGTCTCACTGATGAAGAATATATATATTTTATGGTGTCTGACACGTCTCCTTCTCCCTGTTACATACTTTTAAACAAAACCATTATACCCTAATATCCCTTCTTCAATGGTATCAGGGTATAATAAGTAAGAAAACTCCAGTCGGTGGCGGCCGACTAGGGGAAACCCTGAAACCAGCGAAGAACCGATATTCCGCAAAAACTGTTTCTTTTATATGTATGTACATAACAAGCAACATATACACACACCCAGACGCACACAAAACCACATGCTCTGAATATCGATTGCGTTTTTAATCGATAACATTAAAACGGGATTGGTTATCAAATGAAAATAAACTTGACCTTCGCATGCTATACAGGGACCTACATAACAAAACTCAAGTCTCTAGCTCTTATGGATGCAGAGATCGCCGCGTTCACACATACGGACAGATGGACGCTAAATCGACTCGTCTTGTCTCCCTGATGAAGAATATATAGACTTTATGGGGTCTGACACGCCTCCTTCTCCCTTTTACATACTTTTAAACAAAACCATTATACCCTGATTTCCTATATTCAATGATATCAGGGTATATCAAGTAAGAAATCTCCAGTCGGTGGCGGCCGACTAGGGAAAACCCTGGTATATATATACTTTATGGGGTCTGACACGCCTCCTTCTCCCTGTTACATACTTTTAAACAAAACCATTATACACTAATTTCCTATCTTCAATGATATCAGGGTATATCAAATAAGAAAACTTCAGTTGGTGGCGGCCGACTAGGGGAAACCCTGAAACCAGCGAAGAACCGCTATTCCGCGAATACTGTTTCTGTTATATGTATGTACATGACACACAAACGCAGACGCTCTTATGGATGCTGAGATCGAATTAGATAAAATGTTTTAGCTTAATATCGGGTGCACATGCGTTCAACAGCGCCCGCGTGTCTAACTGCTTCGACCCGTCGCCAATCCGGATCATCGCGGTGGGCAATAGCGTCGTCGACCGGGATTGGAGGAGCGACGAGAGCGTGGGGGCCTCGGGAGGCACGACTGCCGCTGGGGAAGCGGAGGACTGCATCGACCGTCGCCTAGGGGATAGAGGTTGGCGGTGGTCACGGCGTTGGACAGCCGATCTCCGCTTTGGGGACCGAGCTCGGCGGTGGTCTATACGTCGACCTGCCGATCGCCGTCGGGGAGGCTGATCCGACATGTGGAGGAGGGTGTGATGGGGTTGTCCACACCGACGACATCCGTCCGCGCGCCGGTAACGGTTATTGTTCTGCTGGGGTAGGCTCGAGCTCCTTTCGCAAGAGAATGAGCTTCGCCACGGGTCGTCGGATGGACCCTCGCGAAGTCCGCACGTCGACGACCTGAACCAGACCATCGGCCCCGGAGTGCAGCTGCTCCACTCGTCCTAAGCGCCATTCAGTGGGAGGCAGATTATCCTCGGACACGATGACAAGGTCGTCTATCTGGAGACTACGAACTAGAGTTTCCATTTGTGCCTTTTGTGGAGGCCCTTTAAATATTCCGTCTTCCAGCGGCGGCAGAAACTATGATGCAGCGCCTCCGATCAGAAAGTGTCCTGGGCTCAACGCTAAAAGGTCCGTTGGATCCTCACTCATAGGGGAGATGGGCCGAGAGTTTAGGCACGCTTCTATCCTGCATAGGAGGGTGGACAGCTCCTCGAACGTATACTTGACGTTCGCCGTGGCCTTATAGAATAAAGACTTGAAACTCTTAACTCCAGCCTCCCATAATCCGCCCATATCGGGGGCGCTGGGTGGAATGAAAGCCCAGGAAAGGATGTGCCGAGGAAAGGCGTTCATTACGCATTGTTTGGTGGAGGCCAGGAAGTCCCTTTCTAGCGCCTTCGACGCCCCAACGAAGGTCTTGCCATTGTCAGAGCAGATGCGTTGGGGACATTGCCTCCTGGCCACAAACCGGGAGAAGGCCGCCAGGAACTTCTCTGTGGTCAGATCAGACGTCGCTTCCAGGTGGATTGCCCTGGTGCTGAAGCACACGAACACGCAGACATAACCCTTGGTAATGAGACAAGCTCGCCCGGTGTAGTTCTTGATCTCGAAAGGTCCTGCGAAATCAATACCAGTATGCCTGAAAGGTCTGGAGAAGGTAATCCGCTCTCGAGGAAGTTCCCCCATACCGCACCATCAGATGACTGCCCCCATGCAGGGTGATGCGGTGGGCGAACTTTACGAGGAGCAGGGTCAAATGAGCGTCATTAGGGAGCAGGATTGGGTGGCTACAGTGGCTGTGTGACAGTGGACTCTCAGCTCAAGCTGCGTATCCGGGACATCACAGAGAGCACCCGGCCAATGCTCGGGTGCCTGTCGGAGCCAGTCCGGTCCGAACCACCATAAGCTGCTGGTCGCTAGTTCGTCGGTGGAGACGCCTCGGCTAGCCAGATCTGCTGGATTGTCCTCGGATCGAACGTTACGCCAACGGTGTCCACCAGTTCTCTGGGAAATACTGGAAACTCTGTTCGATCAGCTGTAAGGCGGCTTATTGAGCCAGGCCAACACGATGGTGGAATCCGTCCAGAACTGGGAGGAAGTCGGCCGTATTGGCAGCTCCGGGACTACTGACGCATACAGGTCAGCTAGTAGAACCGCACCGCAGAGCTCCAGTCGTGGCAGTGAGACCGTTTTGACTGGAGCTACTCGTGTCTTAGCCGTTAGGAGATGGACACTCACATGGTCCTGATGCCGAACCCGAACATGTAAGAACTCGTGCCACTATAGTAGGAGCGATGGCGTGAGTGTATCGTACCATCCAAGTTCTGTTAGCCATAGCTGCTGCATAAAGATTTTGGCCCGGATGACGAAGGGTGCCAGCCAACCAGCGGGATCGAACAGCTTTGCTATGTAGGACAGCACCTCCCTCTTGGAGACGGGATCTTTTGCTCGTGGTTCCATGATGGAGAAGAAGAAGCTGTCATTCGTGGCTTGCCAGCGGATACCCAGCGTCTTGGTCGCACTTGCGTCTTCTAATTCCAGGAAGTCTTCATGCAGCAAATGCTCTCTCGGAAGAGTCTTGAGTATTCCCTTCTGGTTAGCTGTCCATTTCCGCAGCGGGAAGCCGGCCGAAAGGAGAGCCGCATTGAGCTCCTGGATGGCGTCGTAAGCGTTTTCCTCCGTGTGAGCTCCAGCGAGGACATCATCTACATACATGTAGTGCCGCAGGATCTCACTTGCTCTAGGATACAAGTGTTGCACGTCGTGCGCCAGCTGTAGCAGGACTCTTATTGCGAGAAAGGGGGCGTAGTTCACACCGAAAGTGACCGTTTTAAGCTCGTAGTCCTGAAGATTCCCGCCGCGGTCTCGGTAGAGGATCCGCTGAAACGGAGTGTGCTGGGGGTCGACAAGGATCTGTCAATACATCTGCGTAATGTCAGCATTAAAGACGAATTGGAACACGCGCCATTTGAGGATCTGCAGCGTGAGGTCGGTTTGTAGAGTGGGTCCGGTATGCAAGGCGTCATTTAAACTGATTCCTCTAGTGGACGGACTCGAGGCGTTAAAGACGACGCGGACCTTGGTGGTAAACCCAAATCGATGTATTCCTGCAACACAGCGTCATACTGAGCCTTCAAAGGAGGGTTCTTTTGGAGACGTGCCTCATTCCTCAGAAATTGAGCCAGAGCGATGGGTCTGGAGTGACCGAGATCTACACCGTTTGGGTTCTTAAACGGTAAAGAGACTACATATCGGCCGTCCCTCCTCCTCCTGGTGGTTTCCTGGAACACCTGTTCACAGATTACATCTGCCTCCTTCTTCTGCTTTGCCGGAAGGTCTTCCACGTCCCAGAACTTGGTGAGCAGCACATCAAGGTTCTGGCTTGGTGCGAGCGCTCCCGTTTGCACCGTGAAGACTTGGCGAGACCTTGGTGAGACGGCTACTATGGACCCGCAGATCACCCATCCAAAGATTGTCTCCAGGCCGACGAAATCACCGCCCAGATCTCCCCAAGGATATGTGGGAAGAGATCCACTCCGATTATCATCTCAATCGGAGCTGGCCTGTTGTAATGAGGGTCAGCCAATGGACGATCCAGGTATTCACGCTGCACACGCGGGGATTGCTCCTGCCAGTCTGGGAACGACTAAGGCCACAGCTTCTGCCTGAATCTTACTGTCCCAGGGGGCGGACAGCTTCAGCACACCTGCCTTCTCTGCGCTACCTCCGTCGCTCTATCCCATGCCGGTAACAGCTGCGTTGATATGGCAGAACGGAGGTCGGACTAAATTGAATACCCTCTCGGACACGAAGGTCGAGTCGGCTCCGGAGTCAATCAACGCCCGGACATGAAACTCTTCACCGCGATGGTGGAGTGTCACGATGGCAGTGCCGAGAAGGCCTCGCCCTGGAGTGGAGGCGAAATAACTTTGAGCGCTCAATACTTGATTGCTCGTGGATGGCCGTTCGTGCGAGTTTGGATGCAAGGCGGTGGACTCGTTACTGGAATGTAACAGCGTGTGATGACGCTCCTTGCAGATGTGGCAATTATGCGCACTGGAGCAGTCCCTCACTTGGTGACCCCGCGCGAAGCAGTTCAAGCACAAACTCTGCAGCCTGATCACCTCCGCTCTCCGTGCGACGGACATCGCAATGAAGGTTGGGCAGACTCGAATCGGATGATTCTCTTTATTACAGAGCCTGCAGGATGCCACTTTGATCTGTGTCTTAGCGGGAAATGCTTGGACACTCACTGTGGCGGCGGGTTTCCGGGACCTAGATGGGTCGCGCTGTGTGACTGGGGTCGAATCATGACCCTCCGTAGCCTCCAGAACACGATAACGATCTGTCAGGAAATGTCCCAATATGAGACTGCAGTCTTGTTTGGAACAGATTGTTCCCACAACAGGATAGTTGCCTTTGGTAGCTTGGTCATACAGATTGCTATGAGAAGGATATCCCAATTCTCTGTACTGGCTCCTGACCGTTGAAAGGCAGTCAGGCACCCCTGGAAAGCCGTCTGCAGCTCACGCAAGGACCTACCTGACTCCTGCGAAACTACGGGAATTTGGAGCAGCTGCTTGGCTTGCGTCATGATCAAGAGTCGATCATTTTCGTACCGCGCAGTGAGGTTGTCCCACGCGGCTTGGAAACCCTCATTCGTTAGAGGGGATTTGGACACAATGGCTCGTGCCTCACCGCGAGTCTTGGAGTTTAGGTGGTAGAGCTTTTCCACCTCTGCCAAAACGGGATTGCGAATATATATCGCCGAGAATAAATCGCGGAACGTCGGCCACGACTATCGCCTTCGAAGACTTCCACCTCACACGGAGGCAGTCGTGGGCCTTGAGGCGCCGAAAGCCTAGCAGGAGCGGGAGTGGTCTGAGCCGACATCTGCTCGATGCGTTCTCCGAAAAGAGTTCCGCATCGCACGTAGACCATGTAGCAATATTCGTGCTTCGCTTTGATGGTGGTCAATGTCATCATTCTTTCCTCACTGTTATGGGACGTGAAGGCCCTGTGGCAGCGGGTAAACTCCGACTCTACATTCGCCCAAAGTGACTTTAGTTGCTCTAAGTGCATTTTAAGGGAGTATAAAGGGACTTCTTCACTTACAGCTTCACTTTCGCGAGCCTCGAATAATGTGAGCGCATCGCATGTCGCAATGAAGTCGGCCAATGACATTGTCGATTGCTCCTTGAGCTGTTAAGACGCGGAACGAGTGAGTATGGGAAACTCTGCCGCAGTCACGACGACCTTTGGAGTCGGTGAAAAGCTCTTACGCGGATTCGAGACGGAAGCAGTGGACGGACGTGGCGTTCGAGAAGCGCTGTGACTACGAGTGGTTGTCGAGGAAGCACGGATGAGCGATCGCTTGGAAGCTAGTGGATTGGGTTTCGACTGAGTTCCGGAGAGAGCGTCGCTATGACCGGGAACCTTGAGGCTTGCGGATTTTTGAGCAGGCTTAGATGGGTCGGCGGACATGATCAACTGTCCGAAGAAGAAGACGGGATATTCGCAGACCGAAATGCCAAGGAAAATAAAAAAAAAAAAACGAAACAACTGGGAGTGGACTGTATAAGTGCTTGATGCACGATATTTGGAGATACAAAAAATACCTGATCCTTCAAACTTAGCTATTTTAATAGCTTATACATATTATATAGATATATACATTTTCCTGAATTTTCTTTTATTTATTTTATTTTATTTTATTTATGTATAAATTTTTTTTTTTTATTTTTTTTTTCTACATGTATAGATATATAGTAACATAATCATAATAATTATGTTCACAATACATAAAAAACTGTTCCCATAGCAACGTTGCATCAACGCGTCATGAATACTGAGAATAACGCGCCCGACCGCCCGAATCCGGAATTAACTGGATATAACGCGCCCAAAATATTCTTTAGTCTTAAGTTGTTCGTGAATAAAGCAAGTTGTCAAGTAAAATACAAATCGTGACTTCGTCTTTCAAAAATCGCATCAACGTTACCATTAGCTTTTGGCGTGGCATTAGTTCGACTCAAATTTAATTATATTCAATTGGCGCAGCCGGTAGGATAGCAATAAAGAGCATCTTGATGCAATAACTAAGTTATTAATTCTTATGCCCGGTTACTGCTATCCGCTAAACAACTAACGCAAAGGCAACCCACGCGACGGTCAATATCGCGTCAAGTTTTTAAAAATTAAAAACCTCGACCTCTACCAAATTTCCCATATTGCCAAAGCCATTTATACACGTTCATCAAACGGATCGATTACATATTGTCCCTCTACACCACCAATGATGCGAGGCAGAGGTCAATACTTTTGGGACTTGTCGAAAGCTGCATCAGCAGTGAAGTTATGCTATCTCTTGGCATAAACAATCTCACAACATGGTCGGATCTTCGGAAGCAATTGATCCTAAACTACAAGACACAAACCAAGAACCACGTCTTATTGGAGGAATTCAGGAGTACCCCATTCAAGGGAAGTGTACGAGCTTTCTTAGAAGAAGCAGAACACCGTAGGCAGACATTAATGAGTAAGCTAGAATTAGAAAATAATCTAGATGAAAAAACATTCTATGCACGATTAATTAAAACTAGTATCGACCACCTAATCCAAAAACTACCTACAGATATTTGCATTCGAATTATAAATTGTGAAATTCCCGACTAAAGATCTTTAATAAACATATTACAGGAAAAAAACATTTATGATGAACCCTGTCTAGAATCAAATCAAATCAAAATAAAACAAGATAAAAGTTTCAAGCCGTCACACCCAAATCCCTATATTCAAAAGTTTCCCACATTTCTTCAACCAAACCATCCTTATGTCCCATATCGACCTTATTTTCAACAACCATATCTTCCATCAATACCAACACCAACACCGAATTATACTAACAATAACATTTTTCCACCTAATCATTATTCACCTCGACCAATGCAACAAACACCTAATTATCCACCTAATCATTATTCACATCGACCAACACCTAACACGGTCAGACCATTATACCCTACACAAAGATCAATTCTAAGACCGAGCCAATTTGACAATAATCGTTTCGGACAACATGCCCAAGTAACTCCACAACAAGCCCCTTTCAATACCCAACCAACAAAATGTGTTAGACCTGCAGAAAGTGGACAAAGTAAAATGAGCATAGAAGAAGAAACTAGAAATCAAGAAGAAATAAACTATCACGATTATATGCAGCAAGAATATTATAATCAAGCAGCCCCTTATTCTGAATATTATCCTCAATATTACCAAGAACAAAGTTACCCACAAAACTTAAATGACACATACATACAAACAGCCACAGCTGAACATGAGACAGAACAATTGAATGAAATAGAAATCGAGAAAGCCGAAAATTTTTCAGCTGCCAGACTCGGAAACCAACAATACATAACTATCACTTATAAGGGCAAAAATTTAAAATGTTTAATAGACACAGGATCTACTGTTAATATGATGACATCTAATATTTTTAATTTACCAATTCATAATACCGATTGTCTTATTCACACCAGTAATGGACCTTTAACAATCACACAAAAAGTAAATGTCCTTTCCAACAACTTGTTCAAGAGTAATAATGAATTCTTTCTACATCAGTTTTCAGCAGATTACGATTTATTAATTGGTAGAAAACTGCTTTCAGAAGCTCAAGCCGTTATAGATTATAAATCACAAACTGTAATTTTATACAATAGAAAGTATAACTTAGTCAACAATATTACGATCACAAACCAAAATCATTTCTTAGCCAATCCTGAAACACAACATAGCGCTGACGAAGACAGTAGTAATTTAATTTGCATTACAGAGAAACCAATAAACACATTCAAAAGACAAATTATATTTTCTAAAGGCATTCCAAATATTAAAAAACAGAATTACTTCATAAAATTAATAATTCACATTACATATGATAGCATGACTAAAGACAAAGCCGAAAAATATTTAATTGACTATTTTTGTACAAAGACTAGTGTAATGTTTATAGACAGTGATGCAGATTTCGAGATCATTCAAAACGCACACAAAGAAATTATCAACACTAACCATACTAAAATTCTACGAAGTCTCATTCAATTAAAAAATATAAACTCATATGCTGAATTTAAAGAACTTATCTTGAAGAATCATGAAAAACTCTTACACCCCGGAATTCAAAAAACAAATAAACTCTTTTGCGAAACTTGCTATTTCCCTAACAGCCAATTACTAACACAAAACATAATAAATGAATGTAACATTTGTAACTTAGCAAAAACCGAACACAGAAACACAAACATGCCGATGAAAATTACCCTCAGGCCCGAACATTGTCGCGATAAATTTGTAATAGACATTTATTCATCCGAAGGCAAACACTATCTTAGTTGCATAGACATTTATTCAAAATTCGCTACTCTTGAAAACATTAAAACAAAAGATTGGATAGAATGCAAGAACGCATTAATGCGTATATTTAATCAGTTAGGAAAGCCAATATTATTAAAAGCTGACCGAGATGGCGCATTTTCCAGCTTAGCACTCAAGAAATGGCTTGAAAATGAAGGAGTAGAAATACAACTAAATACTACAAAAACAGGAATAGCAGACATCGAACGACTACACAAAACAATAAACGAAAAAATTAGAATAATCAATACTTTAAATGACGAAGAAAATAAACTCAGTAAAATAGAAACCATTCTTTACATTTACAATCACAAAACAAAACATGACACAACTGGACAAACTCCTGCACACATATTCTTATATGGTGGACAACCAAAGTTAGACACTCAAGAAAAAAAGAAAAAGTTATAAATAAAATCAACAGTGACCGACAAGAATACGAAGTCGATACTAGATATCGAAAAGGACCATTACAAAAAGGAAAATTAGAAAATCCCTTTAAAGCCAATAAAAAAGTTGAAAAAATAAATCCAGATCATTACCAAATTACTGACAGAAACAGAGTTACACGTTACTATAAAACACAGTTTAAAAAATTAAAGAAAATTAACCAAATTCAAAACCCACAGGTTTCTACTTCATAAGCATACTTCAATCAAACCTTCTACTTGAATTTATATCCCAATTGATTTTCAATCCACTAACACAATCAAAATTATCCCATATCCCGATCACAACTCAACCTGATTACATTAGCACTAATTTCTATTATGAAAAAGATACAAAGAAATAATAAAATATATTACTTGAAACATAAATTAAAAAACAAAATTGCAAAAAAAAAAAAAAAAGATTATGTTAATTTTAATATCATATCATATTACAAATAAATCACAAAATTATAAGCAATAACTATTTTTAACCAGAAGTCGATCTTACACCATTGTATTTCCCAATAGAAATTATTAAAATCAAACTTATAAAGCATAATAATATTGTAAAATTTTATCACAAAATATTATCCTCACATATACAATCATTATAATCACAATAGTCATATTCATAGTTGTAATCTTATACTTTACGTATCTTGTGACCCCATAATATTAAGAAAAACATACAGTTATCGAGATGAACGATCAAATATAATTCTTCTGTGTCACCTTGACTCGCAGGCTCGCCTCTTGAGGAGAGGGAAGTAACATAATCATAATAATTATGTTCACAACACATAAAAAACTGTTCCCATAGCAACGTTGCATCAACGCGTCATGAATACTGAGAATAACGCGCCCGACCGCCCGAATCCGGAATTAACTGGATATAACGCGCCCGACTAACGGCAAAAGAACCGTTGCATCAACGAGTCATGTTGCTTTTCTCCGAACACTGAGAATAACGCGCCCGACCGCCCGAATCCGGAATTAACTGGATATAACGAGCCCGACTAACGGTAAAAGAACCGTTGCAGCGACGCGTCATGTTGCTGCTGCGTAATTTCAACAGCATATAAAAGAAGCCTAGGACAAAATATTCTTTAGTCTTAAGTTGTTTGTGAATAAAGCAAGTTGTCAAGTAAAATACAAATCGTGACTTCGTCTTTCAAAATCACATCAACGTTACCATTAGCTTTTGGCGTGGTATTAGTTCGACTCAAATTTACTTATATTCAATTATATATATATATTTTAATTTTCTTTTTCTCTTTTTCCCGTATAAATTTAAATGTAATTTATTTAAATATATATAAAAACAACAATAAAAGTATTTATTTATTTGCTTAACAATTAAGAATGACCGATAAGCCGTGATTCAGTCACGACTTGGGTAGTGCGCCAGCCCTGGTCGCAAATCGCAAACGCAAATCAGCTGTGGTGGATCTGCACATGCACTGTATTTTTTTTTGTTTATTAGAACGGTTTGCACAAATCGTAATTTAATATGACACGTTAAATTTATAGCTGCGAATCGTTGGTTAATCTAAGTTCGAAATAAGATATGGCGCTTCCCATGGAAAAACCGAGTCACCCCTCTCAGTGTGACCGCCCCTGGCCATCGAAAAATCCTCCTTCCTCGCCTTCGCGCCCTCTGGCGTGAACAAAGAATATATATACTTTATGGGGTCTGACACGTCTCCTACTCCCTGTTACATACTTTTAAACAAAACCATTATACCCTAATTTCCCTTCTTCAATGGTCTCAGGGTATATCAAGTAAGAAAACTCCAATCGGTGGCGGCCGACTAGGGAAAACCCTGGTACCAGCGAAGAGACGCTATTCCGCGAATACTGTTTCTTTTATATGTATGTACATAACAAGCAACATATACACACAACCAGACGAACGCACAACAACATGCTCTGAATATCGATTGCGTTTTTAATCGATAACATTAAAACGGGATTGGCTATCACATTAAAATAAACTTGACCTGCGCATGCTATACAGGGACCTACATAACTATTTTCAAGTCTCTAGCTCGTATGGATGCTGAGATCGAATTAGATAGAATTTTATAGCTGAATATCGATTTCTTATTTAATAGATAACATTATTTATTGGTTATCAAATTTAAAAAACAAATGACCTGCGCATGCTATGCAGGGACCTACATAAAAAATTTCAAGTCTCTCGCTTTTATGGATGCTGAGATCGCCGCGTGAACACATGCGGACAGATGGACAGATAGACAGGGCCAAATCGAGTCGTCTTGTCCCCCTGATGAAGAATATATAGATTTTATGGGGTCTGACACGCCTCCTTCTCTCTGTTACATACTTTTAAACAAAACCATTATACCCTAATTTCCCTTCTTCAATGGTATCAGGGTATAACAAGTAAGAAAACTCCAATCGGTGGTGGCCGACTAGGGGAAACCCTGAAACCAGCGAAGAACCGCTATTCCGCGAATACTGTTTCTTTTATATGTATGTAAAAGACAAGCAACATATACACACACATAGACGCACGCACAATTACATGCTCTAAATATCGATTGCGTTTTTAATCGATAACATTAAAACGGGATGAGTTATCGAATTTTTAAAAGAAATTTGACCTGCGCATGCTATACAGAAACCTACATAACTAATTTCAAGTCTCTAGCTCGTATGGATACTGAGATCGAATTAGATAGAATTTTATAGCTGAATATCGATTTATTATATAATCGATAACATTAAAACGGGATTGGTTATCAAATTATAATAAACTTGACCTGCGCTTGCTATACAGGGATCTACATAACAAAATTCAAGTCTCTATGGATGCTGAGATCGCCGCGTTCACACATACGGACAGATCGAGAGAGTTCTATGTTTGTGAGAGTTAGAAGTATTTTCGTTTGCGCTCCGTACTTTTATTTTTTCTGTGCTTTTAAATTGTTTTAATATTTACTTATTGTTGCAGTTATTTAATTGCTGTGATTTGTGCTTCTAAACATAGTGTTTGTTTTGTCACTTACATAGTTTAGTGAGCGTTGGTAATCATATTAAATTTGCAATTTTCGTCATCGTTTTAGTATACATATCTATTCTGTGTATTTTTTCTCATATGCTCTCTTATTGTCTTCTCATTTGCCCATTGAAAATGGGAAATCAGGGTATAATGATTTTGTGAAAATGTATGTAACAGGCAGAAGGAGACATCGCAGACCATACAAAGTGTATATACGTATATATAATGATTTTGTATATTTTGTGTATATAATGATTTTGTGAAAATGTATGTAACAGGCAGAAGGAGACATCGCAGACCATACAAAGTGTATATATTCTTGATCAGCTCGATGAGCTGAGTTGAGATAGCCCTGTCCGTCTGTCCGTCCGTTCGTCCGTCCGTCCGTCCGTCCGTCCGTCCGTCCGTCCGTCCGTCCGTCCGCCCGTCTGTGTGAACGCAGCGATCTCGTAAACCACAGAAGCTAGAGAGCTAAAATTTGACATGTATACTCCTGAATACCATACGCTATACTAGTTTTTTTCAAAAATTCGATAACTCTTCCCGTTCTCTTTTTATCGATAAATTTCGATAACTTTTCGTCTCTTTTACTTACCGTAAGAGCTAGAGACCTGAAATTCACTATGTAGATTCCTGTTGTGAATACAGACATTTTGTAATTTTTGGATTTTGAATGCCACGCGCCCTTCGCCCTAAATTTGCAAAAAACGCATTTCAAATACTAGAGACTTGTGCTTCCGCACATACACACATATGAATAACATAATCATGCCCTGAAAGTTTGAATAAAATAGTCCTGCTAGAAAAAAAGTTATTAAACATTTAATTTCCCATAGCGTAGGCATCTTGCAGCCCAAGCGCAGTCGCTACGTCAACTGCGCAGTTGGCAGAGCGTGTGCTTGAGCGTGCGTCTGTGTGTGTATGTGTTGCTTGCACTATATGTATATATAAACGAAGCATAGAATATTTGAAGTATCGGCACTTCGCAGGGCTCAGGGTATCTCCTAGTCGAGCCGTCTCGACTAGAGCATTCTTACTTGTTACACTTGTTAGTGGGTGTGTTCGCTGTTGATCGCTCACGCTCAGCTTAGTGTTTGCTTTTGTCATACGAAATTTTTGTTCGTTTTTATCGCTGTATCTCTCCCGCTCTATTTACTGTATCAGCTGTTTGTGTTGGTCTCTGTCTTAACTGTTTGTTGTTGTTTGTGATTCGCTCGCTCAACACAGTTAATCGCTTTATCTGTATTTTTCTTATTCTTTATCCGCTAATTTTGTTTTGCTTAACTTCCCAGTTGCCAATATGACTTGCTGCAAGAAATCATGCCTAAATAGGCAAGCCGCTGATTCTGCACAAATGTAATTTGTTGGTTGCTGGTTGTGCGAGAATCTAATGCATATAAAATGTGCTGGCATCTCTGGGCGTGATTGCGATAGAGTCATGGCTGCACCCAAAAGTGGGTGTGGTGGACTACGCTGCTCTTGCCCCGATTGCTTGGAAAAACAATTAAATTTTTCCAAAATGTATAATACAGTGCGGGTACAGTATTCGAAACTGATTAACATTTCTAAACAGCTAACAGGTGAACTGAAAGCTGGAGAAGAAATATTAAATCAATATAGTTTCGAATCCCCGCTTAATCAGGTGATGACTCCATCACTGTTAGTTCCTCCCTCATTTAATTTACCATCACCTAATTTGTCTGCCCCTTCTTCACCGTGTCAGGAAATATCAATTCCGATATCCGACGACTCAGATGAAATGTCTGCTGCCAGTGTCATAATAGACACTCAGAAGGCCCCTAATAAAAAAGTTAAATTTACTCTGAGTGTAGTTCAACCTAAGAAAAACATTCAGACATCTGCTCTTGACCCTACTGTACCCTATTTATCTGTTGTGTCTCCTCGAAAGCAAGTTTTCTTATCTAGGCTTTCATCAGATACTACATGTGAGGCTGTGTCTGCTTTTATTGAAAGCAAAACTAAAGCTAATGTTTTTATTTCGAAGTTCAATTTTACTACTCCTCGTGAAATTGCTTCATTTAAAATAAATGTACCTTTAGAATTCTTCGCAACTATATGTGACTCCAAATTTTGGCCACCCCATGTAGTTGTGCATGAATTCAAACAGAAGATTCGGAACAGAATTTCCCCGGTCTCTTTGATTTCTGATTCGGTACAACCTTCATCTGAGGCTGTATCAAAAAACTAATTTCACCATCTTCTCCGCAGCTATCCTTAATTTATCAAAATGTTCGTGGCCTTAATTCCAAATTAAGAAGTCTTTTTCTGTATAGCTTTAGTGTAAAATCTGAACTTATTGCCCTCACTGAGACGTGGTTAACTCCAAATGTTTATAACAGTGAGGTTCTTTCTGATAATTTCGCTATTTATAGACTTGATCGTTTGTCACGTAGAGGGGGTGGAGTTTTAATAGCTGTTAAATCCCACTTTCTCTCAGAATCTTTTACCTTCTCATCACTTCACAATGTTGAGATTATTGGAGTTAAAATAACTCTCCAGTCTTGTTCCCTGTATGTTACTTGTTCATATATACCTCCCTCTTCTGATTTACAAGTTTATAGTCAACATATATCTTGTATTAAAGAAATGTATGGGTATGTTCAAGATAACGACCTGTTTCTTGTATTAGGTGATTTTAATATACCAAACACTTCTTGGGCCTTATCTCTCAATTCAAATCATCTTATTCCAACAATGGATCATTATCTTTTTGACGAATTGTTTAACCTTTCCATGTTTCAGATGAACTCGATCTCAAATCATTTGAATCGATCTCTTGATCTTGTTTTTACTAATGATGATACCATCATTAGGGTTTTAAGATCAACTCCCTTTTGTATTCCTGAGGATTATACATCATCCGACTTTAGAGGTTTTAATACCTATGGACTGTCCACTAATTTCAACGTCATTATCATTTAAACAACGTCGTTGTTTAATAAATGTAATTTTGTTTTGCTTAATGATCTCATTAATGCAACGGACTGGTCCCCTTTGTATGAGGCAACTGAGGCTGATTTAGCAGTTTCTATATTTTATAGTACTTTAAATTCTATCCTAGACAGTTGTGTTCCTATTTGTATTTCTAAATCCCTTTCTAATAATCCACCTTGGTTTACTCCGACTCTTTCGAATTTAAAAAATATTAAATCTAAATATTTTAAAAAGTTTAAAAAGTCGGGCTCAATTGTTGACTAGTCTAAATACTCTTTAACTAAGTCAAATTTCAATATTTTTAATTCTCGTTGCTATGAGAATTACCTCATTTTTCTTGGGTTTAGACAAGACCTGTAATGATCAAGATGCCTCTGATCTATTTGCAGATTTCTTCCAATCCACTTACTCTTCTGCCATAACCTATACCAAATCCACTTACTCTTCTGCCATAACCTATACCAAATCACATTCAACTTTGAATACTATAATGAATGTAAATTTCATATTTGCTTCAAACATTTCGTCTCCCTCTCTCTTATCCGCTATTCGGACGTTGAAATCATCGTTCTCTCCTGGAGCAGATGGTATTCCAAGTTGTTTGATTAAAGAATGCACTGTTTCTTTGCGGTCACCTTTATTAAAACTGTTCAATTTGTCCTTTAATACCTCAGTATTCCCATCAATTTGGAAAGAATCATTTATTATTCCTCTTTATAAAAAAGGAGGAAGATCTGATATTTCCAATTATAGGGGTATTGCGAAGCTTTCTGTTATCCCGAAGTTATTTGAAAAAATAATAACTTTGAACTTGCAACATTTTTGCAAATCGATTATTTCACCATCTCAGCATGGCTTTGTTCAGAATCGATCAACCTCAACTAACCTATTAGAATTTTCATCTCTAATCAATGAAAGCTTTTTAAATAAAATGCAGACTGATGTTATATATACTGACTTCATAAGGCATTTGACTCAGTTCAGCATGATATTTTACTTCAAAAGCTTGACCATTTCGGATTTTCGCCTAAACTTCTGTCTTGGATAGCTTCCTATTTCTCATTCAAAGGTTTTTATGTATGCAGATGATGTAAAACTCTGTCTCTCAGACAACAATTCACTGGATCATCTACGATTACAAGATGATCTTGATTCCTTTCAATGTTGGTGTAAGGCTAATCAATTGCAGTTGAATTGCTCCAAATGTATGACAATGACCTTTAGTCGCATTTGTCCATATACTGCTCATTATAAAATCAATAATGATTCCTTGCAACGTATTTCTACAATGAAAGATCTTGGGGTGCTCTTTGACTCTAAACTTAGTTTCAATTCCCATATATCAACCATCATTAATGAAGCCAAAGTGTTCTTGGCTTTATTAAACGATGGTCGAAAGAATTTAATGACCCGTTTGTTACCAACTCCTTTTTGTTTCGCTGGTTCGACCAATTTTGGAATATTGTTCAGTTATATGGTCGCCACAGCATAAATTGTATCAGGACCGTATAGAATCGGTTCAGAAACAGTTTCTTCTCTTTGCGTTACGCAATCCTAACTGGGATTGTAACCTTCGCTTTACCCTCTTATCATAGTAGGCTTCTTCTTATAGATCTTCCGTCACTAATAAACCGTAGAACAATCTTGGGTATTGCTTTTCTACATAATTTGATTAGTGGTAATACTGATTCGCCTGCTCTTTTAAAGCAAATTAATTTTGTAGTTCCTTCTCGTATTTCCCGTCATTTTCGTCCTCTATATTTACCTATATGTACATCTGATTACTCCTTGCATAGTGCGTTTCAGGTCTTATGTGCTACCTATAATAAATATTTTTATGTATTTGTGTTGAAATATTTATGTACACACCGCTGAATGTCCAACTCTTTTAGTCAGAATTCGCTAGTTCTGTTCATTTGAATCATAGCGGAATTATCCAATTCCTTTTTGTGCTTAGTTTCGGCTGCCTGCGCTTGCAGCATATATATTTTAGTCTCGAATAAACTCTAACTCGAATAGGTTATGGGCCCAGGACTGCGGAAATTGGGCATGTTAGTCGGAAAGACTGGTCGAGATTCGGTTTTGTTAATATTAATATTAATTAATTTGTGCAAAATGAGTTCGCAATTCGCAATTGAGAAACTCGATGGTGAAAACTATGGTGTGTGGTCAATACAGATGAGAAGTCTATTAATCCATTCTGACTTGTGGGCGGTGATCTCTGAACGTTTAATAAAAAACGAAAATGATACACCTGAACAATTGAGGGGTGGTAGACAGTAAAGACGAGAAAGCTCTCGCAAGTATATTGTTGTGCCTAAAACCATCGCAAATTAACTATGTTAAGCACTGTAACACAGCAAGTGAAGCTTGGAAAAAATTAGCTGAAATTCATATCCCCTCGGGTCCGACGCGAAAAATACAGCTATTCAAGCAATTGCTATGTTTGAACATGTCAAGTTCGGAAAGCATTCGTGAACATTTAAATAATTTCTCTGATCTCGTAGAAAAATTATGTGAAATTCAGTCACACGTGCCCGATGAAATGCTCGCAACTATTTTGCTTGCAAGTTTAAGTGACGAATTCGAAAATTTCGTTGTCGCCATAGAGTCGCGAGATTCGTTGCCGTCGCTTAGCGCCCTAAAAATCAAATTACTTGAAGAAGGAGAGAGGCGCAAAATTGGCGAGGTAGCGGAAAAATTTGAGCAGAAAATGTTCGTGTCACGGCTAGAAAACGGCAAAAAAGACAAACTGAAAAGAGACGGAAAAAACTTGGAGTGTTGGTCGTGTGGCCGTCGCGGGCATATAGCAGCAAAGTGCAGATCGAAAGAGAAAACGAAACCGCGCAAAGAGAGTAATAATAGGGCATTGTCGGTGTTTGCTGCTTCTGGAACTAAAAACGAATTGGCGAGAGACGCATGGTGTGTAGCAAATCAATGTTCACATGTATTCGTGAGCACAAAGAAAAAATAAAATTAGCGGACGAAAATTACATATAAGCCGAAGGTTTAGGAACAGTGGTGTTAAACGGACAAAATGGTACGTTCGAATTAGTCGACGTATTATATGTAAAAGGCTTACAATGAAATTTTATATCAGTATCAAAAGCAACGGAAAATGGTTTTAAAGTAAATTTTGTTAAAAACAAAGCGTATGTTAAAGACAGTAATAACGAAATATTAATGGTTGCAGATAAAGAAAGTGATTTGTTTTTGTTTAAAAATAAAATAAAAAGAGCATTCGTCGCAAATACAAATTTAAATAAGCTGATTAAATGGCACGATCGGTTCGGGCATTTAAATTTTAACAGCTTGAATAAAATGATAAAACAAGACATGGTTTATGGTCTTCGAGCTAGTGCGTGCAACATTATTGACTTTGTATGTGAGACGTGTGCGAAATGTAAGATTTGCGTCAAGAAATTCCCGAAAGCGTCGGAAAATCGCTCCAAAGATGTGCTGGGCTTAATCCACACTGACATTTGTGGCCCTATGCCAACACAATCCCAAGGTGGAGCACGGTATTTCGCCACGTTTATTGAAGATAAATCGCGCTATGTATCGGTATACATGTTGAAAACGAGAGACGAAATTTTCGAGAAATTTAAAGACTTTAAAACGTTGGTAGAAAATCAATCCGGAAAACAGATTAAAGCTGTCAGAAGCGACAATGGGCGTGAGTACCTTAGCGGCGCGTTTGAAAATTACTTGTCGAGCCACGGTATAAAAAGGCAACTTACGGTTCCCCACACTCCGCAGCAAAATGGTGTGGCGGAACGCGCCAACAGAACCTTTGTGGAGATGGCGCGCAGTATGCTGGTTCACACTGGAGTAAGTGAAAGCTTATGGGGTGAGGCCATAATGACAGCGGCATACCTACGCAATAGAGCTGAAACTGCAAGTTTGTCCGGAAAAACACCGTATGAGGAATGGTATGGGAAAAAACCAAGCGTTTCCCACCTAAAAATATTTGGCATGAGAGCGATTGTTCTAGATAAAACACACAAGAAAAAGTTTGCGCAAAAGGGATTGCAACACATTTTTGTCGGCTATTCCGAAACTGCAAAAGCTTATCGCTTGTACAATCCTGCTAAAAGATGTGTTACAGTTTCTAGAGATGTTGTGTTTTTGGAGCACAAGTTTGTATTGGATTCGGAACACGAGAAAATATACTGTTATGTTATACTGTTGATAACATCCAAGGCCCAACAGTCCATGCTGGCTCCATCTAATGAATCTAATGAATCTAATGATGAAGAGAATGCTGAACAGGAGGAAATCACAGCCAGAAGAGGGCCAGGCAGGCCAAGGATTGTTCACAATGGGTGTCCAGGTCGCCCACGAAAAGAGTGCAATATGCTAAATGTACTAGATGTTAAAGACATAAATGTGCCTACTAGCGTAAAAGAGGCACTCAACTCGCAGCAATCGGAGAACTGGAATACAGCAATGCAGAAAGAGTATGATAATCTGAAGAACATCAAAACTTGGACCCTGGTCGACCTTCCAGCAGGTGAAAAAGTAATCGGATGTAAATCGGTTTTTACAACCAAGCGTGATCAGTATGGCGTCGTGCAGCGCTTTAAGGCACGATTAGTCGCAAAAGGGTGCGGGCAGCAGTATGGTGTAAACTACGAGGAAACTTTTTCTCCAGTGGCACGTTATTCGTCAATCAGGCTAGTGATTGCGTTGGCTGTCGAGCACGAGATGCACTTGCACCAAAAGGACGTCTCAGCAGCGTATCTTAACAGCGAGCTACACCACGACGTATATATGCGACAGCCGGAGGGCTTTATTGATGCAGATCATCCCAAACGTGTGCTGAAACTAAACAAATCGTTGTACGGTCTAAAGCAGAGTGGCCGTGAATGGAACCAAAAACTGGAGAGTACTTTGCTGGAGATTGGTTTCGTCCCATGTGCGAGCGAGCCGTGCATATACACCAATACAATTAAAGGGTATTTAAATATAATCGTTGTATATGTTGACGATTTTATACTTTCATGTACCAGAGAAGAAGACATGGCTCACATAAAGCAACTTATATCAAATAAATTTGACGTAGTTGATGGCGGCAAGCTGCAGCATTTCCTAGGCATGGAAATCGAGAGAGATGGCAAAACGGGTAGCGTATCCATTGGCCATAATCAATACATCGAGGGTCTCTTAAAGGAGTACGGCATGCAAGACTGTAAGGCAGTGGCAACACCGTTAGAAGTTGGCTTCCAGACAAAATGCGGCGATGTTGGCTGTGAGCAGGTGGACAAGACACGCTACCAATCTCTCATCGGGTCCTTATTATATTTGGCGCTGACGACACGACCAGACCGCACAAGGAGCATGCGGTTGCTGCAAAGCGGGTGTTGAGATACTTAAAGGGTACCTCAGAGATGCGACAAAACAGGTGTGCCTATCCATTGTTTTGTTGATGTCGACTGGGCTGGCGATAGCAGCGATCGGAAGTCTTTCACGGGTTGGTCATTCTTCATGGCTGGAGCAGCAGTCTCATGGGAATCAAAGAAGCAAAGCCTTGTCGCCCTCAGCAGCACGGAGGCAGAATACGTAGCACTTTCTACAGCCACCAAAGAAGCTGTATACCTAAGAAAGCTGATCCACGAGATATGATTCGAGTCGATGTTAAAATTAATGATATATAGCGATAACCAAAGCGCACAGTGCCTTGCTAAAGATTCTAAATTTCATTCACGTAGCAAGCACATGGAAGTAAAGTATCATTTTGTACGGGAAATTTATAAAAACAATGTAATTAATATAAAGTACGTTCCCACGAATAATATGACATCAGATATCCTAACTAAAAACTTATGTAAGACAAATCATGTAAAGTTCAGAGAAATGTTAGGACTAGCTTAAATTCTTTAATTTTTGTAAAGTGGACATCGCGTTGAGAAGGAGTGTTGAAATATTTATGTACACACCGCTGAATGTCCAACTCTTTTAGTCAGAATTCGCTAGTTCTGTTCATTTGAATCATATCGGAATTATCGAATTCCTTATTGTGCTTAAGTTCGGCTGCCTGCGCTGGCAGCATATATATTTTAGTCTCGAATAAACACTAACTCGAATAATTTGCTTCAGAACTCTCTCTTCCTTTAATAAAATCCTTGCTTTCAGCTTACCTCAGAGAAATCACACACAGGGCCCAAGAATAAGAATGCACAGGAATTGGCAATTCTCCCTACTTGTGTTGTGTTTTCTCATTTCAGTAAAATATATAAATATATGTTCTTTTTCTTCCTTTTTTTATGGTTAAGCTATGTTTGTAGATTAATTTTTATACAAAATATTTTTAAATTCTTCACTCCCTATCTTTCATAGTTCAATGATATCACTAACCATATTTGGTTTGATATCATTGATAAAATTTTGTTAATTTTAGGCTTTTACTTTAATTACTTATTAGTGACACTCGTTTTGTCAACAATAATAAATAAATAAATAAAGATGGACAGACATACAGGGCTAAATCGACTCGTCTTGTCTCCATGTATGTATGTACATAACAAGCAACATATACACACACCCAGACGCACGCACAACCACAGTCTCTGAATATCGATTGCGTTTTTAATCGATAACATTAAAACGGGATGAGAAAAGAAACTTGACCTGCGCATGCTATACAGAAACCTATATAACTAATTTCAAGTCTCTAGCTCGTATGAATGCTGAGATCGAATTAGATAGAATTTTATAGCTGAATATCGATTTCTTATTTAAACTATAACATTAAAACGGGATTGGTTATCAAATTAAAATAAACTTGACCTGCGCATGCTATACAGGGACCTACGTAAAAAATTTCAAGTCTCTAGCTCTTATGGATGCTAAAATCGCCGCGTTCACACATACGGACAGATGGACAGACAGACAGGGCTAAATCAACTCGTTTTGTCTCCCTGATGAAGAATATATATACTTTATGGGGTCTGACACGCCTCCTTCTCCCTGTTATATACTTTTAAACAAAACCATTATACCCTGATTTCATATATTCAATGGTATCAGGGTATATCAAGTAAGAAAACTCCAATCGGTGGCGGCCGACTAGGGGAAACCCTGAAACCAGCGAAGAACCGCTATTCCGCGAATACTGTTTCTTTTATATGTATGTAAAAGACAAGCAACATATACACACACATAGACGCACGCACAACCACATGCTCCAAATATCGATCGCGTTTTTAATCGATAACATCGATCGAATTTTTAAAAGAAACTTGACCTGCGAATGCTATACAGAAACTTACATAACTAATTTCAAGTCTCTAGCTCGTATGGATGCTGAGATCGAATTAGATAGAATTTTATAGCTGAATATCGAATTCTTATTTAATCGATAACATTAAAACGGGATTGGTTATCAAATTAAAATAAACTTGACCTGCGCATGCTATACAGGGATCTTCATAACAAATTTCAAGTCTCTAGCTATTATGCATGCTGAGATCGCCGCGTTCACACATACGGACAGATGGACAGACAGACAGGGCTAAATCGACTCGTTATGTCTCCCTGATGAAGAATATATAGACTTTATGGGGACACGCCTCCTTCTCCCTGTTATATACTTTTAAACAAAACCATTATACCCTAATTTCCTATCTTCAATGATATCAGTAAGAAAACTTCAATCGGTGGCGGCCGACTAGGGGAAACCCTGAAACCAGCGAAGAACCGCTATTCCGCGAATACTGTTTCTTTTATATGTATGTAAAAGACAAGCAACATATACACACACATAGACGCACGCACAACAACATGCTCTAAATATCGACTCGTCTTGTCTCCCTGATGAAGAATATATATACTTTATGGGGTCTGACACGCCTCCTTCTCCCTGTTAAATACTTTAAAACAAAACCATTATACCCTAATTTCCTATCTTCAATGATATCAGGGTATATCAAGTAAGAAAACTCCAATCGGTGGCGGCCGACTAGGGGAAGCCCTGAAACCAGCGAAGAACCGCTATTCCGCGAATACTGTTTCTTTTATATGTATGTAAAAGACAAGCAACATATACACACACATAGACGCACGCACAACCACATGCTCTAAATATCGATTGCGTTTTTAATCGATAACATTAAAACGGGATGAGTTATCGAATTTTTAAAAGAAACTTGACCTGCGCATGCTATACACAGAAACCTATATAAATAATTTCAAGTCTGATTTCAAGTGCTGAGATCGAATTAGATAGAATTTTATAGCTGAATATCGATTTCTTATTTAAACTATAATATTAAAACGGGATTGGTTATCAAATTAAAATAAACTTGACCTGCGCATGCTATACAGGGACCTACATAAAAAATTTCAAGTCTCTAGCTGCTATGGATGCTGAGATCGCCGCGTTCACACATACGGACAGATGGACAGACAGACAGGGCTAAATCGACTCGTTTTGTCTCCCTGATGATGAATATATATACTTTATGGGGTCTGACACGCCTCCTTCTCCGTGTTACATACTTTTAAACAAAACCATTATACCCTGATTTCACATATTCAATGGTATCAGGGTATATCAAGTAAGAAAACTCCAATCGGTGGCGGCCGACTAGGGGAAACCCTGAAACCAGCGAAGAACCGCTATTCCGCGAATACTGTTTCTTTTATATGTATGTAAAAGACAAGCAACATATACGCACACATAGACGCACGCACAACCACATGCTCTAAATATCGATAGAGCTTTTAATCGATAACATTAAAATTGGATGAGTTATCGAATTTTTAAAAGAAATTTGACCTGCGCATGCTATACAGAAACCTATATAACTAATTTCAAGTATCTAGCTCGTATGAATGCTGAGATCGAATTAGATAGAATTTTATAGCTGAATATCGATTTCTTATTTAAACTATAACATTAAAACGGGATTGGTTATCAAATTAAAATAAACTTGACCTGCGCATGCTATACAGAAACCTATATAACTAATTTAAGTATCTAGCTCGTATGGATGCTGAGATCGAATTAGATAGAATTTTATAGCTAATTTAATCGATAACATTAAAACGGGATTGGTTATCAAATTAAAATAAACTTAACCTGCGCATGCTATACAGGGACCTACATAAAAAATTTCAAGTCTCTAGCTGTTATGGATGCTGAGATCGCCGCGTTCACACATACGGACAGATGGACAGACAGACAGGGCTAAATCGACTCGTTTTGTCTCCCTGATGATGAATATATATACTTTATGGGGTCTGACACGCCTCCTTCTCCGTGTTACATACTTTTAAACAAAACCATTATACCCTGATTTCACATATTCAATGGTATCAGGGTATATCAAGTAAGAAAACTCCAATCGGTGGCGGCCGACTAGGGGAAACCCTGAAACCAGCGAAGAACCGCTATTCCGCGAATACTGTTTCTTTTATATGTATGTAAAAGACAAGCAACATATACGCACACATAGACGCACGCACAACCACATGCTCTAAATATCGATTGAGCTTTTAATCGATAACATTAAAATTGGATGAGTTATCGAATTTTTAAAAGAAATTTGACCTGCGCATGCTATACAGAAACCTATATAACTAATTTCAAGTATCTAGCTCGTATGAATGCTGAGATCGAATTAGATAGAATTTTATAGCTGAATATCGATTTCTTATTTAAACTATAACATTAAAACGGGATTGGTTATCAAATTAAAATAAACTTGACCTGCGCATGCTATACAGGGACCTACATAAAAAATTTCAAGTCTCTAGCTGGATGCTGAGATCGCCGCGTTCACACATACGGACAGATGGACAGACAGACAGGGATAAATCGACTCGTTTTGTCTCCCTGATGAAGAATATATATACTTTATGGGGTCTGACACGCCTCCTTCTCCTTGTTACATACTTTTAAACAAAACCATTATACCCTTATCTCATATATTAAATGGTATCAGGGTATATCAAGTAAGAAAACTCCAATCGGTGGCGGCCGACTAGGGGAAACCCTGAAACCAGCGAAGAACCGCTATTCCGCGAATACTGTTTCTTTTATATGTATGTAAAGGACAAGCAACATATACACACACATAGACGCACGCACAACCACATGCTCTAAATATCGATTGCGTTTTTAATCGATAATATTAAAACGGGATGAGTTATCGAATTTTTAAAAGAAACTTGACCTGCGAATGCTATACAGAAACTTACATAACTAATTTCAAGTCTCTAGCTCGTATGGATGCTGAGATCGAATTAGATAGAATTTTATAGCTGAATATCGATTTCTTATATAATCGATAACATTAAAACGGGATTGGTTATCAAATTATAATAAACTTGACCTGCGCATGCTATACAGGGACCTACGTAAAAAATTTCAAGTCTCTAGCTTTTATGGATGCTAAAATCGCCGCGTTCACACATACGGACAGATGGACAGACAGACAGGGCTAAATCAACTCGTTTTGTCTCCCTGATGAAGAATATATATACTTTATGGGGTCTGACACGCCTCCTTCTCCCTTTTAAACAAAACCATTATACCCTGATTTCATATATTCAATGGTATCAGGGTATATCAAGTAAGAAAACTCCAATCGGTGGCGGCCGACTAGGGGAAACCCTGAAACCAGCGAAGAACCGCTATTCCGCGAATACTGTTTCTTTTATATGTATGTAAAAGACAAGCAACATATACGCACACATAGACGCACGCACAACCACATGCTCTAAATATCGATTGCGTTTTTAATCGATAACATTAAAATTGGATGAGTTATCGAATTTTTAAAAGAAATTTGACCTGCGCATGCTATACAGAAACCTATATAACTAGTTTCAAGTCTCTAGCTCGTATGCATGCTGAGATCGAATTAGATAGAATTTTATAGCTTATTTAATCCATCTGTCCGTATGTGTGAACGCGGCGATCTCAGCATCCATAAGAGCTAGAGACTTTAAATTTTTTATGTAGGTCCCTGTATAGCATGCGCAGGTCAAGTTTATTTTAATTTGATAACCAATCTCTTTACATACTTTTAAACAAAACCATTATACCCTTATCTCATATATTCAATGGTATCAGGGTATATATGATGAGTTATCGAATTTTTAAAAGAAACTTGACCTGCGAATGCTATACAGAAACTTACATAACTAAATTCAAGTCTCTAGCTCGTATGGATGCTGAGATCGAATTAGATAGAATTTTATAGCTGAATATCGATTTCTTATATAATCGATAACATTAAAACGTGATTGGTTATCAAATTATAATAAACTTGACCTGCGCATGCTATACAGGGACCTACATAACAAAATTCAAGTCTCTATGGATGCTGAGATCGCCGCGTTCACACATACGGACAGATCGAGAGAGTTCTATGTTTGTGAGAATTAGAAGTATTTTCGTTTGCGCTCCGTACTTTTATTTTTTCTGTGCTTTTAAATTGTTTTAATATTTACTTATTGTTGCAGTTATTTAATTGCTGTGATTTGTGCTTCTAAACATAGTGTTTGTTTTGTCACTTACATAGTTTAGTGAGCGTTGGTAATCATATTAAATTTGCGATTTTCGTCATCGTTTTAGTATACATATCTATTCTGTGTATTTTTTCTCATTTGCTCTCTTATTGTCTTCTCATTTGCTCATTTGAAAATGGGAAATCAGGGTATAATGTTTTTGTGAAAATGTATGTAACAGGCAGAAGGAGACAATCGCAGACCATACAAAGTGTATATATTCTTGATCAGCTCGATGAGCTGAGTTGAGATAGCCCTGTCCGTCTGTCCGTCCGTTCGTCCGTCCGTCCGTCCGTCCGTCCGTCCGTCCGCCCGTCTGTGTGAACACAGCGATCTCGTAAACCACAGAAGCTAGAGAGCTAAAATTTGACATGTATACTCCTGAATACCATACGCTATACTAGTTTTTTTCAAAAATTCGATAACTTTTCCCGTTCTGTTTTTATCGATAAATTTCGATATCTTTTCGTCTCTTTTACTTACCGTAAGAGCTAGAGACCTGAAATTCACTATATAGATTCCTGTTGTGAATACAGACATTTTGTAATTTTTGGATTTTGAATGCCACGCCCCCTTCGCCCTAAATTTGCAAAAAACGCATTTCAAATACTAGAGACTTCTGCTTCGGCACATACACACATATGAATAACATAATCATGCCCTGAAAGTTTGAATAAAATAGTCCTGCTAGAAAAAAAGTTATTAAACATTTAATTTCCCATAGCGTAGGCATCTTGCAGCCCAAGCGCAGTCGCTACGTCAACTGCGCAGTTGGCAGAGCGTGTGCTTGAGCGTGCGTCTGTGTGTGTATGTGTTGCTTGCACTATATGTATATATAAACGAAGCATAGAATATTTGAAGTATCGGCACTTCGCAGGGCTCAGGGTATCTCCTAGTCGAGCCGTCTTGACTAGAGCATTCTTACTTGTTACACTTGTTAGTGTGTGTGTTCGCTGTTGATCGCTCACGCTCAGCTTAGTGTTTGCTTTTGTCATACGAAATTTTTGTTCGTTTTTATCGCTGTATCTCTCCCGCTCTATTTACTGTATCAGCTGTTTGTGTTGGTCTCTGTCTTAACTGTTTGTTGTTGTTTGTGATTCGCTCGCTCAACACAGTTAATCGCTTTATCTGTATTTTTCTTATTCTTTATCCGCTAATTTTGTTTTGCTTAACTTCCCAGTTGCCAATATGACTTGCTGCAAGAAATCATGCCTAAATAGGCAAGCCGCTGATTCTGCACAAATGCAATTTGTTGGTTGCTGGTTGTGCGAGAATCTAATGCATATAAAATGTGCTGGCATCTCTGGGCGTGATTGCGATAGAGTCATGGCTGCACCCATACTTTTAAACAAAACCATTATACCCTAATTTGCTATCTTCAATGATATCAGGGTATATCAAGTAAGAAAACTTCAATCGGTGGCGGCCGACTAGGGGAAACCCTGAAACCAGCGAAGAGCCGATATTCCGCGAATACTGTTTCATTTATATGTATGTACATAACAAGCAACATATACACACACCCAGACGCACGCACAACCACAGTCTATGAATATCGATTCCATTTTTAATCGATAACATTAAAACGGGATGAGTTATCGAATTTTTAAAAGAAACTTGACCTGCGCATGCTATACAGAAACCTATATAACTAATTTCAAGTATCTAGCTCGTATGGATGCTGAGATCGAATTAGATAGAATTTTATAGCTTATTTAATCAATAACATTAAAACGGGATTGGTTATCAAATTAAAATATACTTGACCTGCGCATGCTATACAGGGACCAACATAAAAAATTTCAAGTCTCTAGCTCGTATGGATGCTGAGATCGCCGCGTTCACACATTCGGACAGATGGACAGACAGACAGGGATAAATCGGCTCGTCTTGTCTCCCTGATGAAGAATATATAGACTTTATGGGGTCTGACACGCCTCCTTCTCCCTGTTACATACTTTTAAACAAAACCATTATACCCTAATTTCCTATCTTCAATGATATCAGGGTATATCAAGTAAGAAAACTCCAATCGGTGGCGGCCGACTAGGGAAACCCTGAAACCAGCGAAGAGCCGCTATTCCGCGAATACGGTTTATTTTATATGTATGTACATAACAAGCAACATATACATACACCCAGACCTACGCTCAATCACATGCTCTAAATATCGATTGCATTTTTAATCGATAACATTAAAACGGGATGAGTTATCGAATTTTTGAAAGAAACTTGACCTGCGCATGCTATACAGAAACCTATATAACTAATTTCAAGTCTCTAGCTCGTATGGATGCTGAGATCGAATTAGTTAGAATTTTATAGCTTATTTAATCGATAACATTAAAACGGGATTGGTTATCAAATTAAAATAAACTTGACCTGCGCATGCTATACAGGGACCTACATAAAAAATTTCAAGTCTCTAGCTCTTATGGATGCTGAGATCGCCGCGTTCACACATACGGACAGATGGACAGACAGACAGGGCTAAATCGACTCGTCATGTCTCCCTGATGAAGAATATATATACTTTATGGGGTCTGACACGCCTCCTTCTCCCTGTTACATACTTTTAAACAAAACCATTATACCCTGATTTCATATATTCAATGGTATCAGGGTATATCAAGCAAGAAAACTCCAATCGGTGGCGGCCGACTAGGGGAAACCCTGAAACCAGCGAAGAACCGCTATTCCGCGAATACTGTTTCTTTTATATGTATGTAAAAGACAAGCAACATATACACACACCCAGACGCACGCACAACCACATGCTCTAAATATCGATTGCGTTTTTAATCGATAACATTAAAACGGGATGAGTTATCGAATTTTTAAAAGAAACTTCACCTGCGCAATGCTATACAGAAACCTATATAACTAATTTCAAGTCTCTAGCTCGTATGGATGCTGAGATCAAATTAGATAGAATTTTATAGCTGAATATCGAATTCTTATTTAATCGATAACATTAAAACGGGATTGGTTATCAAATTATAATAAACTTGACCTGCGCTTGCTATATAGGGACCTACATAAAAAATTTCAAGTCTCTATGGATGCTGAGATCGCCGCGGCGTGCAAGAGCAAACGGAGTCGCTGGTGCTTGGCTTCTATGAGATGGTCGACTCGCGGCTCGATGCATTCGAATTGGAGCTCGTGATAGCTGGCACAGCCGAAATCGATACGAACGACTGGCGTCTGAATACCGAATATCGTTCCGGCTACCATGACAACCATCGGGTGATCATCTGGTTCTAGCAGAACGCTTCAGCAACGAGCAACGTCTGCGTGGGCTGCAATTCGTCACGGGCACTTCCAGCATCCCATACGAGGGCTTTTCCGCATTGCGCGGCTCAACTGGACCGCGGCGTTGCTTAAAAAAAATTTTTTTTGACACATCATTTATGCATTCAAATTCAATTTCAAAAGAGATTAAAATACAGAAATCACAATGACTAACCAAGTAGCCACGGACAGGGAATATGTGAAGCAGGTTTCCACTTCAGTCTCTGAATTCGATGGGAAAAAATTAACATTGAATCGGTTCATAACAACATTGAAGCTTGTAGAAAGAACCAAAGGCGACCAGGAAGATATAGCAATTGAAGTCATAAAATCGAAAATAGTCGGTACAATTTTGTACAGAGTACAAGACGAAACAACTATATCAGGAATAATAAACAAGCTTAAAGATAACGTAAAAGGAGAATCTCCCGACGTGCTAAAAGCTAAATTATTAAACATAAAACAAAAAGGCAAAACTGCTTCCCAGTACGCAACCGAAATAGATAATGTGCGGAAGCAATTGGAGGCAGCCTTTATTGATAACGGCCTAGACCCAATCAATGCAGAAAAATTCTCCACAAACGAGTCTATTTCTGCAATGATTAAAAATTGTGAACATGAATAGCTCAAAATAATACTGGAAGCTGGTAACTTCGTTACTTTCAATGATGTAATGGGTAAATATATCCATTGCACCACAGAAATGACTGGAAGTGCAAGTACAGTATTATTTCAGAGAGGTCGCAATAATAGAGGAGGTAGTTACTATTCCCAAAGAGGAAGAGGCAATGGCCGAGGTAACTACAACTCCAATAAAAATAATAACAATAACAGAAACAACAACTAGCAGAGGCTATAACCGAGGTAGGAACAATTTCAACCGAGGCAACAACCAAAACAGAAATAATTATAATAATTATAATAACAATAATGTCCGAGTTACCCAAGATATTTCGGGAAACTCCCAAGCTCCTCCAGATACACAGGGTTAAATAGTAAAATACATACTGTCAACTTAAGTCTCAACAATTTCGTATCATTCAAAAATGTTGCAACAAATAAAAAAATAACATTTTTCGTTGATACAGGTGCAGATATTTCAATTATAAAAGAAAATTCTGATGTCTTTCACGACGTCCAAATCAATAGAATTATAGACATTCGAGGCATAGGAGAAGGAGTAATAAACTCCAAAGGACTAGTCTCAATTGAACTACAAACAGACAAATACATTATTCCATACAAATTTCATTTACTTCATTCAAATTTCGCAATCCCCTGCGATGGAATAATAGGATTAGACTTCATAAAAAAATTTAATTGCCAATTAGATTACAATAGTTCAGAGGATTGGTTTATTATTAGACCACAAGATCACAAGTGATACGCAGAATAGAATTGTCTTCAGCAGAAGGAAACATTTTAATTCCAAATCAGGAAATTAAACCGGGTGTCTGTGTTGCAAACACTATTGCAACATCCCAAAATACTTAAATACCACAGATACATGCCAAATAGTAGGCATTAATAACATAAAATGTGAATCACTTTCGAACTACGATGTAGTTCAAAACCCTAACGACAATAGAAAAGAGTCTGTAATTAGTAAATTAAAGAAAAATTTTCCAATTCTGTTTAAAAAACAACTTGAAGAAATGTGCACCCAGTATAGTGACGTGTTCGGACTTGAAACCGAACCAATCACAACAAACAAATTCTATAAACAAAAATTGAGACTTAAGGATGATGAGCCTGTATATGTAAAAAATTATCGATGTCCGCATAGCCAAATAGAAGAAATCCAGCATCAAGTTGGCAAGTTACAAAATATTGTTGAGCCGTCTGTTTCACCATATAATAGCCCACTTTTATTAGTGCCAAAGAAAGATCTTCCGGGCTCTAAAGAGAAAAAATGGCGATTAGTAATTGACTATCGCCAAATAAATAAAAAATTGCTGTCAGATAAATTTCCACTCCCCAGAATTGACGATATTCTTGATCAATTGGGTAGAGCTAAATATTTTTCATGCCTTGACTTAATGTCGGGTTTCCACCAAATTGAGCTTGAGGAAAACTCAAGAAATATAACGTCTTTTTCAACAAGCAATGGTTCATATCGCTTCACGCGATTACCATTTGGTTTAAAAATAGCGCCTAATTCATTTCAGAGAATGATGACAATAGCATTCTCAGGCCTAGAGCCTACACAAGCTTTCCTTTACATGGATGATTTAATCATTATTGGTTGTTCTGAACAACATATGATTAAAAATTTAACAGATGTTTTCAAACTTTGTAGAAAACACAATCTGAAATTACATCCAGAGAAATGTTCATTTTTCATGCACGAGGTGACGTTTTTAGGTCACAGATGCACAGATAAAGGAATCTTACCAGATGACAAAAAATTTGATGTTATCAATAATTATCCTGTCCCTACGGACGCAGATATCGCTAGAAGATTCGTTGCATTTTGCAATTATTAAAGACGTTTTATAAAAAACTTCGCCGAATACTCACGGCACATAACAAGATTATGTAAAAAGAATGTCCCATTTGAATGGTCAGCAGAATGTGAAAAGGCATTCCAGTACCTTAAAACTCAATTTGTTCAACCAAATTTATTATAGTACCCAGATTTTAGTAAAGAATTTTGCATAATCACTGATGCCAGCAAGCAAGCATGTGGAGCAGTTTTAACTCAAAACTATAATGGACTCAAACTCCCAGTTTCATATGCATCAAGAGCATTCACTAAAGGTGAAAGCAATAAGAGTACTACAGAACAAGAACTAGAAGCAATACATTGGGCAATTCGATTGGGCGATCGATTTTCCCTGATGAAGAATATATATACTTTATGGGGTCTAACACGCGTCCTTCACCCTGTTACATACTTAAACAAGTAAGAATGCTCTAGTCGAGACGGCTCGACTAGGAGATACCCTGAGCCCTGCGAAGTGCCGATACTTAAAATATGCTATGCTTAGTTTACATATACATATACTGCAAGCAACACATACACACACACAGACGCACGCTCTGCCAACTGCGCAGTTGACGTTGCGACAGCGCTTGGGCTGCAAGAGGCTTATGTTGTTTATTAAATTTAAATTTTTAATAACTTTTTTTCTAGCAGGACTTTTTGATTTAAACTTTCAGGGCATTATTATGCTATTCATATGTATGTATGTGCCGAAGCACAAGTCTCTAGTATTTGAAATGCGTTTTTTGCAAATTTAGGGCGAAGGGGGCGTGGCATCCAAAATCCAAAAATTACAAAATGTCTGTATTCACAATAGGAATCTACATAGTGAATTTCAGGTCTCTAGCTCTTACGGTACGTAAATGAGACGAAAAGTTATCGAAATTTATCGATAAAAAGAGAACGGGAAGAGTTATCGAATTTTTGAAAAAAACTCGTATAGCATATGGTATTCAGGAGTATACATCTCAAATTTCAGCTCTCTAGCTTCTGTGGTTTACGAGATCGCTACGTTCACACAGACGGACGGACGGACGGACGGACAGACGGACAGGGCTATTTCAACTCAGCTCATCGAGCTGATCAAGAATATATATACTTTGTATGGTCTGCGACGTCTCCTTCTGCCTGTTACATACATTTTCACAAAAACATTATACCCTGATTTCCCATTTTCAATGGGCTCAGGGTATAAAAAAGAACCATTATACCCTAATTTGCTATCTTCAATAATATCAGGGTATATCAATTAAGAAAACTTCAATCGGTGGCGGCCGACTAGGGGAAACCCTGAAACCAGCGAAGAGCCGCTATTCCGCGAATACTGTTTCATTTATATGTATGTATATATCAAGCAACATATACACACACCCAGACGCACGCACAACCACATGCTCTAAATATCGATTGCGTTTTTAATCGATAACATTAAAACGGGATGAGTTATCGAATTTTTAAAAGAAACTTGACCTGCGCATGCTATACAAAAACCTACATAACTAATTTCAAGTCTCTAGCTCGTATGGATGCAGAGATCGAATTAGATAGAATTTTATAGCTGAATATCGATTTCTTATTTAATCGATAACATTAAAACGGGCTTGGTTATCAAATTAAAGTAAACTTGACCTGCGCATGCTATGCAGGGACCTACATAAAAAATTTCAAGTCTCTAGCTCTTAAGGATGCTGAGATCGCCGCGTTCACACATACGGACAGATGGACAGACAGACAGGGCTAAATCGACTCGTCATGTCTCCCTGATGAAGAATATATATACTTTATGGGGTCTGACACGCCTCCATCTCCATGTTACATACTTTTAAACAAAACCATTTTACCCTAATTTCCTATCTTCAATGATATCAGGGTATATCAATTAAGAAAACTTCAATCGGTGGCGGCCGACTAGGGGAAGCCCTGAAACCAGCGACGAGCCGATATTCCGCGAATACTGTTTCATTTATATGTATGTACATAACATGCAACATATACACACACCCAGACGCACGCACAACCACATGCTCTAAATATCGATTGCGTTTTTAATCGATAACATTAAAACGCGATGAGTTATCGAATTTTTAAAAGAGACTTGACCTGCGCATGCTATACAAAAACCTACATAACTCATTTCAAGTCTCTAGCTCGTATGGATGCAGAGATCGAATTAGATAGAATTTTATAGCTGAATATCGATTTCTTATTTAATCGATAACATTAAAACGGGCTTGGTTATCAAATTAAAGTAAACTTAACCTGCGCATGCTATACAGGGACCTACATAAAAAATTTCAAGTCTCTAGCTGTTATGGATGCTGAGATCGCCGCGTTCACACATACGGACAGATGGACAGACAGACAGGGATAAATCGACTCAATTTGTCTCCCTGATGAAGAATATATATACTTTATGGGGTCTGACACGCGTCCTTCACCCTGTTACATACTTAAAAAAAAAACCATTATACCCTAATTTCCTATCTTCAATGATATCAGGGTATATCAATTAAGAAAACTTCAGTCGGTGGCGGCCGACTAGGGGAAACCCTGAAACCAGCGACGAGCCGCTATTCCGCGAATACTGTTTCTTTTATATGTATGTACATGACAAGCAACATATACACACACACAGACGCAGACGCTCGCATGGATGCTGAGATCGATTTAGATAGAATTTTTTTTAGCTGAATATCGATTTATTATTTAATCGATAACATTAAAACGGGATTGGTTATCAAATTAAAATAAATTTGACCTGCGCATGCTATACAGGGACCTACATAAAAAATTTCAAGTCTCTAGCTCTTATGGATGCTGAGATCGCCGCGTTCACACATACGGACAGATGGACAGACAGACAGGGCTAAATCGACTCGTCATGTCTCCCTGAAGAAGAATATATATACTTTATGGGGTCTGACACACCTCCATCTCCATGTTACATACTTTTAAACAAAACCATTTTACCCTAATTTCCTATCTTCAATGATATCAGGGTATATCAAGTAAGAAAACTCCAATCGGTGGCGGCCGACTAGGGGAAACCCTGAAACCAGCGAAGAGCCGCTATTCTGCGAATACTGTTTCATTTATATGTATGTACATAACAAGCAACATATACACACACCCAGACGCACGCACAACCACATGCTCTGAATATCGATTGCATTTTTAATCGATAACATTAAAACGGGATTGGTTATCAAATTAAAATAAACTTGACCTGCGCATGCTATACAGGGACCAACATAAAAAATTTCAAGTCTCTAGCTCTTATGGATGCTGAGATCGCCGCGTGCACACATACGGACAGATGGACAGGCAAATAGGGCTAAATCGACTCGTTTTATCTCCCTCATGAAGAATATATATACTTTATGGGGTCTGACACGCCTCCTTCACCCTGTTAGATACTTTTAAACAAAACCATTATACCCTAATTTCCTATCTATAATGATATCAGGCCATATCAAGTAAGAAAACTCCAGTCGGTGGCGGCCGACTAGGGGAAACCCTGAAACCAGCGAAGAGCCGATATTCCTCGAATACTGTTTCTTTTATATGTATGTACATAACAAGCAACATATACACACACCCAGACGTACGCACAACCACATGCCCTGAATATCGATTGCGTTTTTAATCGATAACATTAAAACGGGATGAGTTATCGAATTTTTAAAAGAAACTTGACCTGCGAATGCTATACAGAAACCTACATAACTAATTACAAGTCTCTAGCTCTTATGGATGCTGAGATCGCCGCGTTCACACATACGGACAGATGGACAGACAGACAGGGATAAATCGACTCGTCTTGTCTCCCTGATGAAGAATATATATACTTTATGGGGTCTGACACGCCTCCTTCTCCCTATTACATACTTTTAAACAAAACCATATCCTATCTTCAATGATATCAGGGTATATCAAGTAAGAAAACTCCAGTCGGTGGCTGGCGACTAGAGGAAACCCTGAAACCAGCGAAGAGCCGATTTTCCGCGAATACTGTTTCTTTTTATGTATGTACATAACAAGCAACATATACACATACCCAGACGCACGCACAACCACATGCCCTGAATATCGATTGCGTTTTTAATCGATAACATTAAAAACGGGATGAGTTATCGAATTTTTAAAAGAAACTTGACCTGCGAATGCTATACAGAAACCTACTTAACTAAATTCAAGTCTCTAGCTCGTATGGATGCTGAGATCGAATTAGATGGAATTTTATAGCTGAATATCGATTTCTTATTTAATCGATAAGACTAAAACAGGATTGGTTATCAAATCAAAATAAACTTGACCTGCGCATGCTATACAGGGACCTACATAACAAAATTCAAGTCTCTAGCTCTCATGGATGCTGAGATCGCAGCGTTTACACATTCGGACAGATGGACACACAGACAGGGATAAATCGGCTCGTCTTGTTTCCCTGATGAATTTATATACTTTATGGGGTCTGACACGCCTCCTTCTCCCTGTTACATACTTTTAAACAAAACCATTATACCCTAATTTCCTATCTTCAATGACATCAGGGTATAACAAGTACGAAAACTACAGTCGGTGGCGGCCGACTAGGGAAACCCTGAAACCAGCGAAGAGCCGATATTCCGCGAATACTGTTTCTTTTATATGTATGTACATAACAAGCAACATATACACATACCCAGACGCACGCACAACCACTTGCCCTGAATAACGATTGCGTTTTTAGTCGATAACATTAAAACGGGATGAGTTATCGAATTTTTAAAAGAAACTTGACCTTCACATGCTATACAGAAACCTACATAACAAATTTCAAGTCTCTAGCTGTTATTAATGCTAAGATCGAATTAGATAGAATTTTATAAATGGATATCGATTTCTTCTTTTATCGATAACTTTAAAACGGGATTGGTTATCAAATTAAAATAAACTTGACCTGCACATGCTATACAGGGACCTACATAACAAAATTCAAGTCTCTAGCTCTCATGGATGCTGAGATCGCCGCGTTTACACATTCGGACAGATGGACAGACAGACAGGGATAAATCGGCTCGTCTTGTCTCCCTGATGAATATATATACTTTATGGGGTCTGACACGCCTCCTTCTCCCTGTTACATACTTTTAAACAAAACCATTATACCCTAATTTCCTATCTTCAATGACATCAGGGTATAACAAGTACGAAAACTCCAGTCGGTGGCGGCCGACTAGGGAAACCCTGAAACCAGCGAAGAGCCGATATTCCGCGAATACTGTTTCTTTTATATGTATGTACGTAACAAGCAACATATACACACACCCAGACGCACGCACAACCACATGCTCTGAATATCGATTGCGTTTTTAATCGATAACATTAAAACGGGATTGGTTATCAAATTAAAACAAACTTGACCTGCGCATGCTATACAGAATGCTACATAACTAATTTCAAGTCTCTAGCTCGTATGGATGCTGAGATCGCCGCGTTCACACATTCGGACAGATGGACAGACAGACAGGGATAAATCGGCTCGTCTTGTCTCCCTGATGAATATATATACTTTATGGGGTCTGACACGTCTCCTTCTCCCTGTTACATACTTTTAAACAAAACCATTAAACCCTCATTTCCTATCTTCAATGACATCAGGGTATATCAAGTAAGAAAACTCCAGTCGGTGGCGGGCGACTAGAGGAAACCCTGAGACCAGCGAAGTGCCGATATTCCGCGAATACTGTTTCTTTTATATGTATGTACATAACAAGCAACATATACACACACCCAGACGAACGCATAACCACTTGCCCTGAATATCGATTGCGTTTTTAATCTTTAACATTAAAACCGGATGAGTTATAGAATTTTTAAAAGAAACGGGACCTGCGAATGCTATACAGAAACCTACATAACTAATTTCAAGTCTCTAGCTCGTATGGATGCTGAGATCGAATTAGATAGAATTTTAGAGATGGATATCGATTTCTTATTTTATCGATAACTTTAAAACGGGATTGGTTATCAAATTAAAATAAACTTGACCTGCACATGCTATACAGGGACCTACATAAAAAATTTCAAGTCTCTAGCTCTCATGGATGCTGAGATCGCCGCGTTCACACATACGTACATATGGACAGACAGACAGGGCTAAATAGACTCGTCTTGTCTCTCTGATGAATATATATACTTTATGGGGTGTGACACGCCTTCTTCTCCCTGTTACATACTTTTAAACAAAACCATTATACCCTAATTTCCTATCTTCAATGATATCAGGGTATATCAAGTAAGAAAACTCCAGTCGGTGGCGGCCGACTAGGGGAAACCCTGAAACCAGCGAAGAGCCGATATTCCGCGAATACTGTTTCTTTTATATGTATGTACATAACAAGCGATATATACACAAACCCAGACAATCGCACAACCACTTGCCCTGAATAACGATTGCGATTTTAATCGATAACATTAAAACGGGATGAGTTATCGAATTTTTAAAAGAAACTTGACCTGCGCATGCTATACGGAAACCTACATAACAAATTTCAAGTCTCTAGCTCTTATTAATGCTAAAATCGAATTAGATAGAATTTTATAGATGGATATCGATTTCTTATTTTATCGATCATTTTAAAACGGGATTGGTTATCAAATTAAAATAAACTTGACCTGCACATGCTATACAGGGACCTACATAAAAAATTTCAAGTCTCTAGCTCTCATGGATGCTGAGATCGCCGCGTTCACATATATGGACATATAGACAGACAGACAGGGCTAAATCGACTCGTCTTGTCTCTCTGATGAATATATATACTTTATAGCGTCTGACACGGCCTAGCGGCCGACTAGGGGAGACCCTCAAACCAGCGAAGAGCCGATATTCCGCGAATACTGTTTCTTTTATATGTATGTACATAACAAGCAACATATACACACACCCAGACGCACTCACAACCACATGCCCTGAATATCGATTGCGTTTTTAATCGATAACATTACAACGGGATGAGTTATCGAATTTTTAAAAGAAACTTGACCTGCGCATGCTATACGGAAACCTACATAACAAAATTCAAGTCTCTAGCTCTTATTGATGCTGAGATCGCCGCGTTCACACATACGTACATATGGACAGACAGACAGGGCTAAATAGACTCGTCTTGTCTCTCTGATGAATATATATACTTTATGGGGTGTGACACGCCTCCTCCTCCCTGTTACATACTTTTAAACAAAACCATTATACCCTAATTTCCTATCTTCAATGATATCAGGGTATATCAAGTAAGAAAACTTCAATCGGTGGCGGCCGACTAGGGGAAACCCTGAAACCAGTGAAGAGCCGATATTCCGCGAATACTGTTTCTTTTATATGTATGTACATAACAAGCGATATATACACAAACCCAGACAATCGCACAACCACTTGCCCTGAATAACGATTGCGATTTTAATCGATAACATTAAAACGGGATGAGTTATCAAATTTTTAAAAGAAACTTGACCTTCACATGCTATACAGAAACCTACATAACAAATTTCAAGTCTCTAGCTCTTATTAATGCTAAGATCGAATTAGATAGAATTTTATAGATGGATATCGATTTCTTATTTTATCGATAACTTTAAAACGGGATTGGTTATCAAATTAAAATAAACTTGACCTGCACATGCTATACAGGCCCTACATAAAAAATTTCAAGTCTCTAGCTCTCATGGATGCTGAGATCGCCGCGTTCACACATATGGACATATAGACAGACAGACAGGGCTAAATCGACTCGTCTTGTCTCTCTGATGAATATATATACTTTATAGGGTCTGACACGGCCTAGCGGCCGACTAGGGAAACCCTCAAACCAGCGAAGAGCCGATATTCCGCGAATACTGTTTCTTTTATATGTATGTACATAACAAGCAACATATACACACACCCAGACGCACTCACAACCACATGCCCTGAATATCGATTGCGTTTTTAATCGATAACATTACAACGGGATGAGTTATCGAATTTTTAAAAGAAACTTTACCTGCGCATGCTATACGGAAACCTACATAACAAAATTCAAGTCTCTAGCTCTTATTGATGCTGAGATCGAATTAGATAGAATTTTATAGATGGATATCGATTTATTATTTAATCGATAACTTTAAACCGGGATTGGTTATCAAATTAAAATAAACTTGACCTGCACATGCTATACAGGGACCTACATAAAAAATTTCAAGTCTCTAGCTCTCATGGATGCTGAGATCGCCGCGTTCACACATACGGACAGATGGACAGACAGACAAGGCTAAATCGACTCGTCTTGTCTCCCTGATGAAGAATATATATACTTTATGGGGTCTGACACGCCTCCTTCCCCTGTTAGATTCTTTTAAACAAAACCATTATACCCTAATTTCCTATCTTCAATGATATCAGGGTATATCAAGTAAGAAAACTCCAATAGGTGGCGGCCGACTAGGGGAAGCCCTGAAACTAGCGAAGGGCCGATATTCCGCGAATACTGTTTCATTTATATGTATGTACATAACAAGCACCATATACACACCCAGACGCACTCACAACCACATGCTCTGAATATCGATTGCGTTTTTAATCGATAACATTACAACGGGATGAGTTATCGAATTTTTAAAACAAACTTGACATGCGCATGCTATACAGAAACCTACATAACAAAATTCAAGTCTCTAGCTCTTATTGATGCTGAGATCGCCGCGTTCACACATACGTACATATGGACAGACAGACAGGGCTAAATAGACTCGTCTTGTCTCTATGATGAATATATATACTTTATGGGGTGTGACACGCCTCCTCCTCCCTGTTACATACTTTTAAACAAAACCATTATACCCCAATTTCCTATCTTCAATGATATCAGGGTATATCAAGTAAGAAAACTCCAGTTGGTGGCGGCCGATTAGGGGAAACTGAAACCAGCGAAGAGCCGATATTCCTCGAATACTGTTTCTTTTATATGTATGTACATAACAAGCAACATATACACACACCCAGACGCGCGCACAACCACATGCTCTGAATATCGATTGCGTTTTTAATCGATAACATTTAAACGGAATGAGTTATAAAATTTTTAAAAGAAACTTGACCTGCTCATGCTATACAGAAACCTACATAACTAATTTCAAGTCTCTAGCTCTTATGGATGCTGAGAGCGAATTAGATAGAATATTATATCTGAATATCGATTTATTATTTAATCGATAACATTAAAACGGGATTGGTTATCAAATTAAAACAAACTTGACCTGCGCATGCTAAACAGAAACCTACATAACTAATTTCAAGTCTCTAGCTCGTATGGATGCTGAGATCGCCGCGTTCACACATACGGACAGATGGACAGACAGAAAGGGATAAATCGACTCGTCTTGTCTCCCTGATGAAGAATATATATTTTTTATGGGGTCTGACACGCCTCCTTCTCCCTGTTAAATACTTTTAAACAAAACCATTATACCCTAATTTCCTATCTTCAATGATATCAGGGTATATCAAGTAAGAAAACTCTAATCGGTGGCGGCCGACTAGGGGAAACGCTGAAACCAGCGAAGAGCCGATATTCCGCGAATACTGTTTCTTTTATATGTATGTACGTAACAAGCAACATATACACACACCCAGACGCACGCACAACCACATGCTCTGTATATCGATTTATTATTTAATCGATAACTTTAAAACGGGATTGGTTATCAAATTAAAATAAACTTGACCTGCACATGCTATACAGAAACCTACATAACTAATTTTAAGTCTCTAGCTCTTATGGATGCTGAGAGCGAATTAGATAGAATATTATATCTGAATATCGATTTATTATTTAATCGATAACATTAAAACGGGATTGGTTATCAAATTAAAACAAACTTGACCTGCGCATGCTAAACAGAAACCTACATAACTAATTTCAAGTCTCTAGCTCGTATGGATGCTGAGATCGCCGCGTTCACACATACGGACAGATGGACAGACAGAAAGGGATAAATCGACTCGTCTTGTCTCCCTGATGAAGAATATATATTTTTTATGGGGTCTGACACGCCTCCTTCTCCCTGTTAGATACTTTTAAACAAAACCATTATACCCAATTTCCTATCTTCAATGATATCAGGGTATATCAAGTAAGAAAACTCCAGTCGGTGGCGGCCGACTAGTAGAAACCCTGAAACCAGCGAAGAGCCGATTTTCCGCGAATACTGTTTCTTTTATATGTATGTACATAACAAGCAACATATACACACACCCAGACGCACGCACAACCACATGCCCTGAATTTTTTAAAAGAAACTTGGCCTGCGCATGCTATACAGGGACCTACATAACTAATTTCAAGTCTCTAGCTCGTATGGATGCTGAGTGCGAATTAGATAGAATATTATATCTGAATATCGATTTATTATTTAATCGATAACATCAAAACGGGATTGGTTATCAAATTAAAACAAACTTGACCTGCGCATGCTATCCAGAAACCTACATAACTAATTTCAAATCTCTAGCTCGTATGGATGCTGAGATCGCCGCGTTCACACATACGGACAGATGGACAGACAGACAGGGATTAATCGACTCGTCTTGTCTCCCTGATGAAGAATATATATACTTTATGGGGTCTGACACGCTTCGTTCTCCCTGTTAGATACTTTTAAACATAACCATTATACCCTAATTTCCTATCTTCAATGATATCAGGGTATATCAAGTAAGAAAACTCCAATCGGTGGCGGCCGACTAGGGGAAACTCTGAAACCAGCGAAGAGCCGATATTCCGCGAATACTGTTTATTTTATATGTATTTACGTAACAAGCTACATATACACACACCCAGACGCACGCACAACCACATGCTCTGAATATCTATTGCGTTTTTAATCGATAACATTAAAACGGGATTGTTTATCAAATTAAAACAAACTTGACCTGCGCATGCTATCCAGAAATCTACATAACTAATTTCAAATCTCTAGCTCGTATGGATGCTGAGATCGCCGCGTTCACACATACGGACAGATGGACAGGCAGACAAGGCTAAATCGACTCGTCTTGTCTCCCTGATGAAGAATATATATACTTTATGGGGTCTGACACGCCTCCTTCTCCCTGTTAGATACTTTTAAACAAAACCATTAAACCCCTAATTTCCTATCTTCAATGATATCAGGGTATATCAAGTAAGAAAACTCCAGTCGGTGGCGGCCGACTAGTGGAAACCCTGAAACCAGCGAAGAGCCGATTTTCCGCGAATACTGTTTCTTTTATATGTATGTACATAACAAGCAACATATACACACACCCAGACGCACGCACAACCACATGCTCTGTATATCGATTTATTATTTAATCGATAACTTTAAAACGGGATTGGTTATCAAATTAAAATAAACTTGACCTGCACATGCTATACAGGGACCTACATAAAAAATTTCAAGTCTCTAGCTCTCATGGATGCTGAGATCGCCGCGTTCACACATACGTACATATGGACAGACAGACAGGGCTAAATCTATGTATGTACATAACAAGCAACATATACACACACCCAGACGCACGCACAACCACATGCCCTGAATTTTTTTAAAAGAAACTTGGCCTGCGCATGCTATACAGGGACCTACATAACTAATTTCAAGTCTCTAGCTCGTATGGATGCTGAGAGCGAATTAGATAGAATATTATATCTGAATATCGATTTATTATTTAATCGATAACATCAAAACGGGATTGGTTATCAAATTAAAACAAACTTGACCTGCGCATGCTATCCAGAAACCTACATAACTAATTTCAAATCTCTAGCTCGTATGGATGCTGAGATCGCCGCGTTCACACATACGGACAGATGGACAGACAGACAGGGATAAATCGACTCGTCTTGTCTCCCTGATGAAGAATATATATACTTTATGGGGTCTGACACGCTTCGTTCTCCCTGTTAGATACTTTTAAACAAAACCGTTATACCCAATTTCCTATCTTCAATGATATCAGGGTATATCAAGTAAGAAAACTCCAGTCGGTGGCGGCCGACTAGTGGAAACCCTGAAACCAGCGAAGAGCCGATTTTCCGCGAATACTGTTTCTTTTATATGTATGTACATAACAAGCAACATATACACACACCCAGACGCACGCACAACCACATGCCCTGAATTTTTTAAAAGAAACTTGGCCTGCGCATGCTATACAGGGACCTACATAACTAATTTCAAGTCTCTAGCTCGTATGGATGCTGAGAGCGAATTAGATAGAATATTATATCTGAATATCGATTTATTATTTAATCGATAACATCAAAACGGGATTGGTTATCAAATTAAAACAAACTTGACCTGCGCATGCTATCCAGAAACCTACATAACTAATTTCAAATCTCTAGCTCGTATGGATGCTGAGATCGCCGCGTTCACACATACGGACAGATGGACAGACAGACAGGGATAAATCGACTCGTCTTGTCTCCCTGATGAAGAATATATATACTTTATGGGGTCTGACACGCTTCGTTCTCCCTGTTAGATACTTTTAAACATAACCATTATACCCTAATTTCCTATCTTCAATGATATCAGGGTATATCAAGTAAGAAAACTCCAATCGGTGGCGGCCGACTAGGGGAAACTCTGAAACCAGCGAAGAGCCGATATTCCGCGAATACTGTTTATTTTATATGTATTTACGTAACAAGCTACATATACACACACCCAGACGCACGCACAACCACATGCTCTGAATATCTATTGCGTTTTTAATCGATAACATTAAAACGGGATTGGTTATCAAATTAAAACAAACTTGACCTGCGCATGCTATCCAGAAACCTACATAACTAATTTCAAATCTCTAGCTCGTATGGATGCTGAGATCGCCGCGTTCACACATACGGACAGATGGACAGACAGACAGGGATAAATCGACTCGTCTTGTCTCCCTGATGAAGAATATATATACTTTATGGGGTCTGACACGCTTCGTTCTCCCTGTTAGATACTTTTAAACAAAACCGTTATACCCAATTTCCTATCTTCAATGATATCAGGGTATATCAAGTAAGAAAACTCCAGTCGGTGGCGGCGGACTAGTGGAAACCCTGAAACCAGCGAAGAGCCGATTTTCCGCGAATACTGTTTCTTTTATATGTATGTACATAACAAGCAACATATACACACACCCAGACGCACGCACAACCACATGCCCTGAATTTTTTAAAAGAAACTTGGCCTGCGCATGCTATACAGGGACCTACATAACTAATTTCAAGTCTCTAGCTCGTATGGATGCTGAGAGCGAATTAGATAGAATATTATATCTGAATATCGATTTATTATTTAATCGATAACATCAAAACGGGATTGGTTATCAAATTAAAACAAACTTGACCTGCGCATGCTATCCAGAAACCTACATAACTAATTTCAAATCTCTAGCTCGTATGGATGCTGAGATCGCCGCGTTCACACATACGGACAGATGGACAGACAGACAGGGATAAATCGACTCGTCTTGTCTCCCTGATGAAGAATATATATACTTTATGGGGTCTGACACGCTTCGTTCTCCCTGTTAGATACTTTTAAACATAACCATTATACCCTAATTTCCTATCTTCAATGATATCAGGGTATATCAAGTAAGAAAACTCCAATCGGTGGCGGCCGACTAGGGGAAACTCTGAAACCAGCGAAGAGCCGATATTCCGCGAATACTGTTTATTTTATATGTATTTACGTAACAAGCTACATATACACACACCCAGACGCACGCACAACCACATGCTCTGAATATCTATTGCGTTTTTAATCGATAACATTAAAACGGGATTGGTTATCAAATTAAAACAAACTTGACCTGCGCATGCTATCCAGAAATCTACATAACTAATTTCAAATCTCTAGCTCGTATGGATGCTGAGATCGCCGCGTTCACACATACGGACAGATGGACAGACAGACAAGGCTAAATCGACTCGTCTTGTCTCCCTGATGAAGAATATATATACTTTATGGGGTCTGACACGCCTCCTTCTCCCTGTTAGATACTTTTAAACAAAACCATTAAACCCTAATTTCCTATCTTCAATGATATCAGGGTATATCAAGTAAGAAAACTCCAGTCGGTGGCGGCCGACTAGTGGAAACCCTGAAACCAGCGAAGAGCCGATTTTCCGCGAATACTGTTTCTTTTATATGTATGTACATAACAAGCAACATATACACACACCCAGACGCACGCACAACCACATGCTCTGTATATCGATTTATTATTTAATCGATAACTTTAAAACGGGATTGGTTATCAAATTAAAATAAACTTGACCTGCACATGCTATACAGGGACCTACATAAAAAATTTCAAGTCTCTAGCTCTCATGGATGCTGAGATCGCCGCGTTCACACATACGTACATATGGACAGACAGACAGAGCTAAATAGACTCGTCTTGTCTCCCTGATGAAGAATATATATACTTTATGGGGTCTGACACGCCTCCTTCTCCCTGTTAGATACTTTTAAACAAAACCATTATACCCAATTTCCTATCTTCAATGATATCAGGGTATATCAAGTAAGAAAACTCCAGTCGGTGGCGGCCGACTAGTGGAAACCCTGAAACCAGCGAAGAGCCGATTTTCCGCGAATACTGTTTCTTTTATATGTATGTACATAACAAGCAACATATACACACACCCAGACGCACGCACAACCACATGCGCTGAATTTTTTAAAAGAAACTTGGCCTGCGCATGCTATACAGGGACCTACATAACTAATTTCAAGTCTCTAGCTCGTATGGATGCTGAGAGCGAATTAGATAGAATATTATATCTGAATATCGATTTATTATTTAATCGATAACATCAAAACGGGATTGGTTATCAAATTAAAACAAACTTGACCTGCGCATGCTATCCAGAAACCTACATAACTAATTTCAAATCTCTAGCTCGTATGGATGCTGAGATCGCCGCGTTCACACATACGGACAGATGGACAGACAGACAGGGATAAATCGACTCGTCTTGTCTCCCTGATGAAGAATATATATACTTTATGGGGTCTGACACGCTTCGTTCTCCCTGTTAGATACTTTTAAACATAACCATTATACCCTAATTTCCTATCTTCAATGATATCAGGGTATATCAAGTAAGAAAACTCCAATCGGTGGCGGCCGACTAGGGAAACTCTGAAACCAGCGAAGAGCCGATATTCCGCGAATACTGTTTATTTTATATGTATTTACGTAACAAGCTACATATACACACACCCAGACGCACGCACAACCACATGCTCTGAATATCTATTGCGTTTTTAATCGATAACATTAAAACGGGATTGGTTATCAAATTAAAACAAACTTGACCTGCGCATGCTATCCAGAAATCTACATAACTAATTTCAAATCTCTAGCTCGTATGGATGCTGAGATCGCCGCGTTCACACATACGGACAGATGGACAGACAGACAAGGCTAAATCGACTCGTCTTGTCTCCCTGATGAAGAATATATATACTTTATGGGGTCTGACACGCCTCCTTCTCCCTGTTAGATACTTTTAAACAAAACCATTAAACCCTAATTTCCTATCTTCAATGATATCAGGGTATATCAAGTAAGAAAACTCCAGTCGGTGGCGGCCGACTAGTGGAAACCCTGAAACCAGCGAAGAGCCGATTTTCCGCGAATACTGTTTCTTTTATATGTATGTACATAACAAGCAACATATACACACACCCAGACGCACGCACAACCACATGCCCTGAATTTTTAAAAGAAACTTGGCCTGCGCATGCTATACAGGGACCTACATAACTAATTTCAAGTCTCTAGCTCGTATGGATGCTGAGAGCGAATTAGATAGAATATTATATCTGAATATCGATTTATTATTTAATCGATAACATCAAAACGGGATTGGTTATCAAATTAAAACAAACTTGACCTGCGCATGCTATCCAGAAACCTACATAACTAATTTCAAATCTCTAGCTCGTATGGATGCTGAGATCGCCGCGTTCACACATACGGACAGATGGACAGACAGACAGGGATAAATCGACTCGTCTTGTCTCCCTGATGAAGAATATATATACTTTATGGGGTCTGACACGCTTCGTTCTCCCTGTTAGATACTTTTAAACATAACCATTATACCCTAATTTCCTATCTTCAATGATATCAGGGTATATCAAGTAAGAAAACTCCAATCGGTGGCGGCCGACTAGGGGAAACTCTGAAACCAGCGAAGAGCCGATATTCCGCGAATACTGTTTATTTTATATGTATTTACGTAACAAGCTACATATACACACACCCAGACGCACGCACAACCACATGCTCTGAATATCTATTGCGTTTTTAATCGATAACATTAAAACGGGATTGGTTATCAAATTAAAACAAACTTGACCTGCGCATGCTATCCAGAAATCTACATAACTAATTTCAAATCTCTAGCTCGTATGGATGCTGAGATCGCCGCGTTCACACATACGGACAGATGGACAGACAGACAAGGCTAAATCGACTCGTCTTGTCTCCCTGATGAAGAATATATATACTTTATGGGGTCTGACACGCCTCCTTCTCCCTGTTAGATACTTTTAAACAAAACCATTAAACCCTAATTTCCTATCTTCAATGATATCAGGGTATATTAGGTAAGAAAACTTCAATCGGTGGCGGCCGACTAGTGGAAACCCTGAAACCAGCGAAGAGCCGATTTTCCGCGAATACTGTTTCTTTTACATGTATGTACATAACAAGCAACATATACACACACCCAGACGCACGCACAACCACATGCCCTGAATTTTTTTAAAAGAAACTTGGCCTGCGCATCCTATACAGGGACCTACATAACTAATTTCAAGTCTCTAGCTCGTATGGATGCTGAGAGCAAATTAGATAGAATATTATATCTGAATATCGATTTATTATTTAATCGATAACATTAAAACGGGATTGGTTATCAAATTAAAACAAACTTGACCTGCGCATGCTATACAGAATCCTACCTAACTAATTTCAAGTCTCTAACTCGTATGGATGCTGAGATCGCCGCGTTCACACATACGGACAGATGGACAGACAGACAGGGATAAATCGACTCGTCTTGTCTCCCTGATGAAGAATATATATACTTTATGGGGTCTGACACGCCTCCTTCTCCCTGTTACATACTTTTAAACAAAACCATATCCTATCTTCAATGATATCAGGGTATATGAAGTAAGAAAACTCCAATCGGTGGCGGCCGACTAGGGGAAACACTGAAACCAGCGAAGAGCCGATAATCCGCGAATACTGTTTCTTTTATATGTATGTACGTAACAAGCAACATATACACACACCCAGACGCACGCACATCCACATGCTCTGAATATCGATTTATTATTTAATCGATAACTTTAAAACGGGATTGGTTATCAAATTAAAATATACTTGACCTGCGCATGCTATACAGGGACCTACATAACTAATTTTAAGTCTCTAGCTCGTATGGATGCTGAGATCGAATTAGATAGAATATTATATCTGAATATCGATTTATTATTTAATCGACAACATTGAAACGGGATTGGTAATCAAATTAAAACAAACTTGACCTGCGCATGCTGTACAGAATCCTACATAAATAATTTCAAGTCTCTAGCTCGTATGGATGCTGAGATCGCCGCGTTCACACATACGGACAGATGGACAGACAGACAGGGATAAATCGACTCGTCTTGTCTCCCTGATGAAGAATATATATACTTTATGGGGTCTGCCACGCCTCCTTCTCCCTGTTAGATACTTTTAAACAAAACCATTATACCCTAATTTCCTATCTTCAATGATATCAGGGTATATCAAGTAAGAAAACTCCAGTCGGTGGCGGCCGACTAGTGGAAACCCTGAAACCAGCGAAGAGCCGATTTTCCGCGAACACTGTTTCTTTTATATGTATTTACGTAACAAGCAACATATTCACACACCCAGACGCACGCACAACCACATGCTCTGAATATCTATTGCGTTCTTAATCGATAACATTAAAACGGGATTGGTTATCAAATTAAAACAAACTTGACCTGCGCATGCTATCCAGATACCTACATACCTAATTTCAAGTCTCTAGCTCGTATGGATGTTGAGATCGCCGCGTTCACACATACGGACAGATGGACAGACAGACAAGAATAAATCTACTCGTCTTGTCTCCCTGATGAAGAATATATATACTTTATGGGGTCTGACACGCTTCCTTCTCCCTGTTACATACTTTTAAACAAAACCATTAAACCCTAATTTCCTATCTTCAATGATATCAGGGTATATCAAGTAAGAAAACTCCAGTCGGTGGCGGCCGACTAGTGGAAACCCTGAAACCAGCGAAGAGCCGATTTTCCGCGAATACTGTTTCTTTTATATGTATGTACATAACAAGCAACATATACACACACCCAGACGCACGCACAACCACATGCCCTGATTATAACATTAAAACGGGATGAGTTATCGAATTTTTTAAAAGAAACTTGGCCTGCGAATGCTATACAGGGACCTACATAACTAATTTCAAGTCTCTAGCTCGTATGGATGCTGAGATCGAATTAGATAGAATATTATATCTGAATATCGATTTATTATTTAATCGATAACATTAAAACGGGATTGGTTATCAAATTAAAACAATTTTTATTTTATGGGGTCTGACACGCCTCCTTCTCCCTGTTATATACTTTTTAACAAAACCATTATACCCTAATTTCATATATTTAATGGTATTAGGGTATATCAAGTAAGAACACTTCAGTCGGTGGCGGCCGACTAGGGGAAACCCTGAAACCAGCGAAGAGCCGATTTTCCGCGAATACTGTTTCTTTTATATGTATGTACATAACAAGCAATATATACACACACCCAGACGCACGCACACCCACATGCCCTGAATATCGATTGCGTTTTTAATCGATAACATTAAAACGGGATGAGTTATCGAATTTTTAAAAGAAACTTGACCTGCACAAGCTATACAGAAACCTACATAACTAATTTCAAGTCTCTAGCTAGTATGGATGATGAGATCGAATTAGATACAATTTTTTAGCTAAATATCGATTTATTATTTAATCGATAACTTTAAAACGGGCTTGGTTATCAAATTAAAATAAACTTGACGTGCACATGCTATACAGGGACCTACATAAAAAATTTCAAGTCTCTAGCTCTTATGGATGCTGAGATATCCGCGTTCACACATACGGACAGATGGACAGACAGACACGGCTAAATCGATTCGTTTTGTCTCCCTGATGAAGAATATATACTTTATGGGGTCTGACACGCCTCCTTCTCCCTGTTACATACTTTAAAACAAAGCTATTAAACCCTAATTTCCTATCTTCAATGATATCAGGGTATATTAGGTAAGAAAACTCCAATCGGTGGCGGCCGACTAGGGGAAACCCTGAAACCAGCGACGAGCCGCTATAGCGCGAATACTGTTTCATTTATATGTATGTACATAAGAAGCAACATATACATACAGCCAGACGCACGTACAACCACATGCTCTGAATATCGATTGTGTTTTTAATCGATAACATTAACGGGATGAGTTATCGAATTTTTAAAAGAAACTTGATCTGCGCATGCTAAACAAAAACCTACATAACTAATTTCAAATTAATTTTTTTTCGTTTATTGTCTTAGACTCTATAGCGCATTTATCAATAAACCTTAACTAAATTATTGGGCAAGTATGCCATTATGTGTGCTTAACTTATTAACTTATTATTATACTTATTAGCGACGGTCAAGGGGATGCAATCTCTTCAGTCTTCGAGTTGGTTCGGGTGCGCCACAAGTCTATCCGCGTATCTGGAGCTGTGTCTTCCAATCAGTTCTGCAATGGTAGGGATTTTCAGGTCCCTATGAAGCACTGAATTTCTAACGTACCAGCTGGCGCCCGTAAATCTACGCAGTGCTTTGTTTTGTATTACTTGCAGTTTGTTGATCGTTGTCCTCGCCGCAGAACTCCATATAGGGATTCCATATAGGAACGTTGGAACTACTATCGCCTTGTATATTATGGCTTTGCTGTCAAGCGAAAGTTTGCTGGAGGCATCCAGTCCAGCTTTGTTAGTATTGCTTGACATCTATTGGTCACCTGGCTGACGTGCGCTTTAAATGTCAGCCTTCTGTCAAGCGTGACCCCTAGATAGCAGACTTTTGTGGCACTCGGAATCGAGGATCCCAATGTCACATTCGGACAGTTACCACGTCTAGTGGCAAAGGTGGTGTGCACAGACTTACGGTTTGCACCACCTTTTGGCCCAGTGTCCGAAGGACGTAAGGTATGTCTGCGGTGAGTTGGACGCTTCTTGCGCAGACGTGTCTCTTGAGAGAATGGCAGTATCATCAGCATAGGTCGCAATAATGGTTTCAGTACTTGGCTGAGGCGTTGGCATGTCTGCGGTGAACAGTGTGTATAGCACTGGACCAAGAACACTGCCCTGTGGGACACCTGCCCTGATTGCTCTGTCGGATGATAGTGCCTGCCCCTTGGAGACTTGGAAGGTCCTTCCCATTAAATATGAGGACAGCAACGTGAAAAAAGGTGCTGGTAGGGCTGTCCTCAGTTTTTGCAGTAGACCTAGGTGCCATACTCTGTCGAAAGCCTGCTTTACGTCTATAAAGACGGCGGAGCAGTACATCTTCTCTTCAAACGCACCCAGAATGTGATTTACAATTCTGTGTACCTGTTCCGGTGTTCCATGCTGTTTCCTAAAGCCAAACTGGTGATTTGGAATGGCTTCCCGGCGTCCCAAGTGTGTCAGTATTCGTCCAAGTAGTATTCTTTCAAATACCTTGGCGAGTACTGGCAACAGGCTAATTGGTCTATACGACCCAATTTCGCCCACGGGTTTGCCAGGTTTAGGAATCATCACAATCACGGCACGCTTCCAGCAAGCTGGAAAGTGCCGGATGCGAAGCATGGCGTTGTACAGCACAGTTAAGTACTCAACTGTAGAGTCAGGAAGTGCTCTAACCACTCTGTCATTTATGAGATCAATTCCAGGGGATTTTTTTGGCTTCACTCGCCTGATATATTCGCGTACTTCCTCTTTGGAGCAAGGCTGGATCTGTACGTCTAATGGCAGTGGTGAAGGGACGGTGTCTACAGTTTCCTGTATGTCTGCAGCCTCGGCGGTTATCAGCGGGGTGAATTGCTCCTGAAAGTGTTGTGCAAACCCTTCGGCTTGTGCCTCATCTCCCGTGAGCCAGGTGCCAGATGTGCAGCATATGGGGTGACGACGCATTGGCTGCCTCTTTATTTTGCGCGTGAATTTCCACAGCTGAAATTCAGCATTTGCAGGAGAATCCGCTCGTTCCAGCGCTGCGTTAATGCGGCTGCTCTGAAGCTCTGCTAACGCAGCTTTAAGTTGCCTTGTGGCTTCGTTGTAGCTGGCTTTAGCAGCAGCCGTCCGCGTGCGTATCCAGCGTCTCCTTGTCCGACGCTTATACAGAAGGAGGTCCTGGGCCTCCAAGGAGAGGGGAATGTTATACCCTGAGATATTTTGTGGACTTCGAACGGGAGGTGCTGCTAGGAGCGAGGCTGCAGTTATAGCGTCTTGCAGCTTATTGGTTGCGAAGTCCACGTCTTCGGGTGTGTTTAGCTCCATTTCTGGATCTAGGGAGAAGTGCATCTCTCGTCGAAAGACTCCCAAATCAGATCCTGCCGGCAGTAACCGTTCCCTGGTGGGAAAGTGCTGTGGCTGCGTACTGATCGTGATAATGAGTGGCAGGTGGTCTGAGGACAACTCTAGGGAATCTTCGATGCTGATCTGCCGATCTCTAATGCCTTTATATGCAGCAAAGTCGATTGCAGACGGCTTGTGCCCATTTAGTGGGTATCGAGTAGGGGCTCCAGTCGCCAATATACTGTATTGTGCATTATGAATCGCCTCAAAAATCGCTTCTCCCCGCTGATTTGCACTATTGCTGCCCCAAAACGGATGCCAGCCGTTCCAGTCGCCGCCTATGAGAGCTTTGTCCAGTCTTTGGCGAAGAAGGTGTGTAATATCTTGCTCATGTATACCAACATTTGGCGGACAGTAGATTGATGAGATTTCCAGAGTTCCAATGGATGTAGGGAGGCTTATATTTGAGACCTGCATTGTTGCATTGGAAACTGGGAGTAGTGGTGTATGCGCAATTGCTGAATGTATGAGGATGGAGGATCCACCAAACCTGTTTGCTCCTCCTCCGTGTGCCTGATAATGCTCATATCCGATGATTTGTACAGTAGGACACTCATGGGTCTCCGATATGAGCATTATATCTATCTTCTTGACTGATAGGAAGACTGCCAATTCCTGAGTCTTATTTCTCAGACCATTGGCGTTCCAGATGCCCACTCTTAGAGACATTATTTGATGCTAAGTTTGGTATGACAGCCATTAAGCCGGTCAATAGCGTAGCTTGTTGGCTTTGCGTTTCACGCATTGCTTTGAGCTCAGCGTTAATTGCATCAAACTGGCGCTGTTGTTGTTGCAGTATCTGTACGAATACTGATTCGTTCAGCTGGTTTTGGTTTTGGGACCTTTCCCCACGAGCAGCTTGCGCATACGAAATTCCACTTGGAGTTTGTGTTAATGTCTAATTGTTTCTCTGGGCAGGCAGGGCAGGACGGGCTGTTACTGTATTTGCTGGTTGTGCTGGATTGCGCTTATGCACTGGGCTTTGCAGCTTGAGCACTCGCTTATATACTAAGCAGCCCTTGTAGTTAACAGGATGCTGTAGTTCGTAGTGAACACAAGTAGGTGCTTGGTCTTTTTCCCTGCTGCAGTCCTTAGTAGCATGATAGCCGGCATATCTTACGCATCTAGGAGTTTTGTGGCAGTATCTTTGTGTGTGACCAAACTCTTGACAGCGGTAGCATTGCGTAAGGTCGTTGTACTTCCGCGGCAGCTCCACCGTGCAACGTTGCCTGCAAATGACTCTAAGATCGAGGACTTGTTTGTTGTTTGGTGCCTGAGCCACATCAACGAAAAAGATGTTCAGCGGAGTTCGGTCAATCCGGCTCAGCGGATTATGGACGTTGGTCACTTTGTGGCCTTTAGCCTCTAGCTCATCTTTTATATTTTGTATTTCAGTGCTGGAGTGCAGTCCTTTAAGGCAAACTCTGTACGGTCTGTCTTCTTTGAGCTGGTAACAGTGAAACTGCAGGTTCAGCTTAGTGAAATGACTGATTAATGAGCGATAATCATCGCTACATTGCGTCAGCACACCAATATCATTTCGCCTTGGTTTAATAGTATAAGACTTTGGTTCGATCGCTTTATCGATTATATGTTGCAGTTTAGTCACAGATTTAATGCCCGGACACCAAATAGGGGGTGGGCGAGGTTTGGGTTTCTCAACGGGCTCGTTAAGAATTGTTACTGGTACTTCACTGATGTCATCATCGTCTTCTTCAAGCATAGAAAACCGATTTGGCGATGCTGCTGCAGTTTTGCTGGTGCTTGGCTGATCGAGTAGCATCTTTTTGTTCCCGGCTTGTGGCGATCTTTGTATTTTTCGCTTGTTGTTGTTGTTGCCAGTGTCTTGCACAGAAGCTATATCAATATCCATAGGATTGATTGTTCTTGTTGAAATTTTTCTGTTTAGCATTGCTAGATTTAGAGCTTCCAAATCAGCAATTGGCTTAACAGTTGCAGTGGGGTCGTTGACATTAGTTGTCATAGTTGTTTTTGATTGCGCGTTACAGTCAGCTGTGTGCTTGTCAGCATTCGCGACGAGACTGAGATCGAATTAGATAGAATTTTTTAGCTGAATAACGATTTCATATTTAACCGATAACATTAAAACGCGATTAGTTACCGAATTTTTAAAAGAAACTTTACCTGCGCATGCTATACAGAAACCTACATAACTAATTTCAAGTCTCTAGCTCTTATGGATGCAGAGATCGAATTAGATAGAATTTTTTAGCTGAATATCGATTTATTATTTAATCGATAACATTAAAACGGGCTTGGTTATCAAATTAAAATAAACTTGACCTGCGCATGATATACAGGGACCTACATAACAAATTTCAAAGTCTCTAGCTCTTATGGATGCTGAGATCGCCGCGTTCACACATACGGACAGATGGACAGACAGACAGGGCTAAATCGACTCGTTTTGTCTCCCTGATGAAGAATATATATACTTTATGGGGTCTGACACGCCTCCTTCACCCTGTTACATACTTTTAAATAAAACCATTATACTCTAATTTGCTATCTTCAATGATATCAGGGTATATCAAGTAAGAAAACTTCAATCGGTGGCGGCCGACTAGGAGAAACCCTGAAACCAGCTAGCCGCTGCAACATATACACACACCCAGACGCACGCACAACCACATGCTCTAAATATCGATTGCGTTTTTAATCGATAACATTAAAACGGGATGAATTATCGAATTTTTAAAAGAAACTTGGCCTGCGCATGCTATACAGGAACCTACATAAAAAATTTCAAGTCTCTAGCTCTTATGGATGCTGAGATCGCCGCGTTCACACATACGGACAGATGGACAGACAGACAGGGCTAAATCGATTCGTTTTGTCTCCCTGATGAAGAATATATATTCTTTATGGGGTCTGACACGCCTCCTTCTCCCTGTTCCATACTTTTAAACAAAACAATTATACCCGTATTTCCTATCTTCAATTATATCAGGGTATATCAAGTATGAAAACTTCAATCGGTGGCGGCCGACTAGGGGAAACCCTGAAACCAGCGAAGAGCCGCTATTCCGCGAATACTGTTTCTTTTATATGTATGTACATGACAAGCAACATACACACACAGACGCAGACGTTCGCATGGATGCTGAGATCGAATTAGAAAGAATTTTTTTTACCTGAATATCGATTTATTATATAATCGATAACATTAAAACGGGCTTGGTTATCAAATTAAAATAATCTTGACCTGCGCATGCTATACAGGGACCTACATAAAAAATTTCAAGTCTCTAGCTCTTATGGATGCTGAGATCGCCGCGTTCACACATACGGACAGATGGACAGACAGACAGGGCTAAATCGATTCGTTTTGTCTCCCTGATGAAGAATATATATTCTTTATGGGGTCTGACACGCCTCCTTCTCCCTGTTCCATACTTTTAAACAAAACAATTATACCCGTATTTCCTATCTTCAATTATATCAGGGTATATCAAGTATGAAAACTTCAATCGGTGGCGGCCGACTAGGGGAAACCCTGAAACCAGCGAAGAGCCGCTATTCCGCGAATACTGTTTCTTTTATATGTATGTACATGACAAGCAACATACACACACAGACGCAGACGTTCGCATGGATGCTGAGATCGAATTAGAAAGAATTTTTTTTACCTGAATATCGATTTATTATATAATCGATAACATTAAAACGGGCTTGGTTATCAAATTAAAATAATCTTGACCTGCGCATGCTATACAGGGACCTACATAAAAAATTTCAAGTCTCTAGCTCTTATGGATGCTGAGATCGCCGCGTTCACACATACGGACAGATGGACAGACAGACAGGGCTAAGTCGACTCGTTTTGTCTCCCTGATGAAGAATATATATACTTTATGGGGTCTGTCACGCGTCCTTCACCCTATTACAAACTTTTAAACAAAACCATTATACTCTAATTTGCTATCTTCAATGATATCAGGGTATATCAAGTAAGAAAACTTCAATCGGTGGCGGCCGACTAGGGAAACCCTGAAACCAGCGAAGAGCCGCTATTCCGCGAATACTGTTTCATTTATATGTATGTACATATCAAGCAACATATACACACACCCAGACGCACGCACAACCACATGCTCTGAATATCGATTGCGTTTTTAATCGATAACATTAAAACGGGATGAGTTATCGAATTTTTAAAAGAAACTTGACCTGCGCATGCTATACAAAAACCTACATAACTAATTTCAAGTCTCTAGCTAGTATGGATGATGAGATCGAATTAGATACAATTTTTTAGCTAAATATCGATTTATTATTTAATCGATAACTTTAAAACGGGCTTGGTTATCAAATTAAAATAAACTTGACGTGCACATGCTATACAGGGACCAACATAAAAAATTTCAAGTCTCTAGCTCTTATGGATGCTGAGATCGCCGCGTGCACAAATACGGACAGATGGACAGGCAAATAGGGCTAAATCGACTCGTTTTGTCTCCCTCATGAAGAATATATATACGTTATGGGGTCTGACACGTCTCCTTCACCCTGTTAAATACTTTTAAAGAAAACCATTATACCCTAATTTCCTATCTTCAATGATATCAGGGTATATCAAGTAAGAAAACTTCAATCGGTGGCGGCCGACTAGGGGAAACCCTGAAACCAGCGAAGAGCCGCTATTCTGCAAATACTGTTTCATTTATATGTATGTACATAACAAGCAACATATACACACACCCAGACGCACGCACAACCACATGCTCTGAATATCGATTGCGTTTTTAATCGATAACATTAAAACGGGATGAGTTATCGAATTTTTAAAAGAAACTTGACCTGCGCATGCTATACAAAAACCTACATAACTAATTTCAAGTCTCTAGCTAGTATGGATGATGAGATCGAATTAGATACAATTTTTTAGCTAAATATCGATTTATTATTTAATCGATAACTTTAAAACGGGCTTGGTTATCAAATTAAAATAAACTTGACGTGCACATGCTATACAGGGACCAACATAAAAAATTTCAAGTCTCTAGCTCTTATGGATGCTGAGATCGCCGCGTGCACAAATACGGACAGATGGACAGGCAAATAGGGCTAAATCGACTCGTTTTGTCTCCCTCATGAAGAATATATATACGTTATGGGGTTTGACACGTCTCCTTCACCCTGTTAAATACTTTTAAAGAAAACCATTATACCCTAATTTCCTATCTTCAATGATATCAGGGTATATCAAGTAAGAAAACTTCAATCGGTGGCGGCCGACTAGGGGAAACCCTGAAACCAGCGAAGAGCCGCTATTCTGCAAATACTGTTTCATTTATATGTATGTACATAAACAAGCAACATATACACACACCCAGACGCACGCACAACCACACGCTCTGAATATCGATTGCGTTTTTAATCGATAACATTAAAACGGGATTGGTTATCTAAATTAAAATAAACTTGACCTGCGCATGCTATACAGGGACCTACATAAAAAATTTCAAGTCTCTAATTCTTATGGATGCTGAGATCGCCGCGTTCACACATACGGACAGATGGACAGACAGACAGGGCTAAATCGACTCGTCATGTCTCCCTGATGAAGAATATATATACTTTATGGGGTCTGACACGCCTCCATCTCCATGTTACATACTTTTAAACAAAACCATTTTACCCTAATTTCCTATCTTCAATGATATCAGGGTATATCAAGTAAGTATATCAAGTAAGAAAACTCCAATGGGTGGCGGCCGACTAGGGGAAACCCTGAAACCAGCGAAGAGCCGCTATTCCGCGAATACTGTTTCATTTATATGTATGTACATAACAAGCAACATATACACACACCCAGACGCACGCACAACCACATGCTCTGAATATCGATTGCGTTTTTAATCGATAACATTAAAACGGGATGAGTTATTGAATTTTTAAAAGAAACTTGACCTGCGCATGCTATACAAAAACCTACATAACTAATTTCAAGAATCTAGCTCGTATGGATGCTGAGATCGAATTAGATAGATTTTTTTAGGTGAATATTGATTTATTATTTAATCGATAACATTAAAACGGGATTGGTTATTAAATTAAAATAAACTTGACCTGCGCATGCTATACAGGGACCTACATAAAAAATTTCAAGTCTCTAGCTCTTATGGATGCTGAGATCGCCGAGTGCACACATACGGACAGATGGACAGACAGACAGGGATAAATCGACTCGTCTTGTCTCCCTGATGAAGAATTTATACACTTTATGGGGTCTGACACGCCTCCTTCAACCCTGTACTATTCTTTTAAACAAAACAATTATACCCGTATTTCCTTTCTTCAATGATATCAGGGTATATCAAGTAAGAAAACTCCAATCGGTGGCAGCCGACTAGGGGAAACCCTGAAACCAGCGAAGAGCCGATATTCCGCGAATACTGTTTCATTTATATGTATGTACATAACAAGCAACATATACACACCCAGACGCACGCACAACCACATGCTCTGAATATCGATTGCGTTTTTAATCGATAACATTAAAACGGGATGAGTTATCGAATTTTTTAAAGAAACTTGGCCTGCGCATGCTATACAGGGACCTACATAAAAAATTTCAAGCCTCTAGCTCTTATGGATGCTGAGATCGAATTAGATAGAATTTTATAGCTCAATATCGATTTCTTATTTAATCGATAACATTAAAACGGGCTTGGTTATCAAATTAAAATAAACTTGACCTGCACATGCTATACAGGGACCTACATAAAAAATTTCAAGTCTCTAGCTCTTAAGGATGCTGAGATCGCCGCGTTGACACATACGGACAGATGGACAGACAGACAGGGCTAAATCGACTCGTTTTATCTCCCTGATGAAGAATATATATACTTTATGGGGTCTGACACGCCTCCTTCTCCCTGTTACATACTTAAAAAAAAACCATTATACCCTAATTTCCTATCTTCAATGAAATCAGGGTATATCAAGTATGAAAACTTCAATCGGTGGCGGCCGACTAGGGGAAACCCTGAAACCAGCGACGAGCCGCTATTCCGCGAATACTGTTTCTTTTATATGTATGTACATGACAAGCAACATATACACACACCCAGACGCACGCACAACCACATGCTCTGAATATCGATTGCGTTATTAATCGATAACATTAAAACGGGATGAGTTATCGAATTTTTAAAAGAAACTTGACCTGCGCATGCTATACAAAAACCTACATAACTAATTTCAAGCCTCTAGCTCTTATGGATGCAGAGATCGAATTAGATAGAATTTTATAGCTGAATATCGATTTATTATTTAATCGATAACATTAAAACGGGATTGGTTATCAAATTAAAATAAACTTGACCTGCGCATGCTATACAGGGACCAACATAAAAAATTTCAAGTCTCTAGCTCTTATGGATGCTGAGATCGCCGCGTGCACACATACGGACAGATGGACAGGCAAATAAGGCTAAATCGACTCGTTTTGTCTCCCTCATGAAGAATATATATACTTTATGGGGTCTGACACGCCTCCTTCAACCCTGTAATATTCTTTTAAACAAAACAATTATACCCGTATTTCCTTTCTTCAATGATATCAGGGTATATCAAGTAAGAAAACTCCAATCGGTGGCAGCCGACTAGGGGAAACCCTTAAACCAGCGAAGAGCCGATATTCCGCGAATACTGTTTCACACAGACGCAGACGTTCGCATGGATGCTGAGATCGAATTAGATAGAATTTTTTTACCTGAATATCGATTTATTATATAATCGATAACATTAAAACGGGCTTGGTTATCAAATTAAAATAATCTTGACCTGCGCATGCTATACAGGGACCTACATACAAAATTTCAAGTCTCTAGCTCTTATGGATGCTGAGATCGCCGCGTTCACACATACGGACAGATGGACAGACAGACAGGGCTAAGTCGACTCGTTTTGTCTCCCTGATGAAGAATATATATACTTTATGGGGTCTGACACGCGTCCTTCACCCTATTACATACTTTTAAACAAAACCATATCCTATCTTCAATGATATCAGGGTATATGAAGTAAGAAAACTCCAGTCGGTGGCTGGCGACTAGTGGAAACCCTGAAACCAGCGAAGAGCCGATTTTCCGCGAATACTGTTTCTTTTATATGTATGTACATAACAAGCGATATATACACAAACCCAGACAATCGCAACATAATTTTCTTTTCCTGGTACATATTTTATTTGGTAATCAAATTCATTTAGTTTGATTTTCCATCTTTGAAGTTTCATATTTAGTTCTTTAATATTATTTAACCAGGCAAGTGGCTTATGATCGCTTAAGATCTCGAATTTTCTGCCAAATAGATATAATCTGAAATATTTTGTCACCCAGATAATAACTAACAATTCTTTTTCAATTGCTGAATAATTGATTTCATGCTCGTTGAGAGTTCTGCTTGCGTAGCAGATTGGTTTGTGTTCTTGTGAGAGAAGTGCTCCTATAGCTATGTTACTAGCGTCTGTAGTCAGCGAAAATTGTTTATTGAAGTTAGGGTAAACCAATATGGGATCTGAAGTAATGAGAAGTTTTAATTTCTCGAAAGCTGAGATGTACTTTTCATCATTGATTTTAATTATTGCATCTTTCTTTAATTTAATTTATTTCTTTTTTTGTTTTCGGTATTGGAAAATTAATGACTGCTTGAACTTTATTTGGATTAGGTTTAATACCTTCTGTAGTTATAATGTGACCTAAGAATTCTATCTCTTTTTTCATGAATTTCGCATTTGTCCAGTTGCAATTTTAGATTTGCTTCTCTAAGTTTTTTAAATACTCTTTTTAATGATATTAAATGTTCTACCAATGAAGTGGAATATACAATTATATCATCCATGTATACTAAACAATCTTTATAAATAAGGTCTTCTAGTATATTGTTCATGCAACGTTGAAAAGTTGCTGGTGCGTTTTTAACACCAAAGGGCATTCGAGTATATTCGTAATGTCCTTTTTTTGTTGAGAATGCTGTTTTAGGAATACTTTGCGTATCCATTTGAATTTGATGGAAACCTTTCGCTAAATCTATGGTTGTGAAATATTGACATTTACCTAATTTGTCTAATATATATAATATATGACTGGAATAGGATATTTATCATCAATTGTTAATTATATTTTGAACTAGATTTTGATGATCTGGGTAGTTGTATTTTTCTTTAAATAATTGAGTTAATTTCTCTATACCTGGATGCAATAGTTTTTTATGTGTTTCAACAATAAGTTCTTTAAATTCGGAATATGTTTGAATATCTATTAATTTCTTGGTAGATCTCATTACTTTGGTAATGTTATTTGGATTTATTATTTCGACAAAGGCTTTTTGGAAAATTGAAAAATCTGCTTCATTGTTGAAGTAAATAACACTGTTCTTTGAACATAAATATTCTTTAATTATTTCTTTTGCGTATTCATTTGTCATTTCTTTGTAATTTATAGTAATTTGTGTTTTATGGAAGTAATGATTTATATTGATATCATTTGAATTATTTCGTTTGAATTCAATTTGGTTTTTGTAATAATTTATTGATCTTTCGGTAACCGATATGTAATTTTGATTATCTTCTTCAGCAATATGAATAGTTGATGCTGTACTGTTCGATATTTCTCCTAACAGATTTTCTGCTAATTTAACTCTTGATAGGGCATCTGCAACATAATTTTCTTTTCCTGGTACATATTTTATTTGGTAATCAAATTCATTTAGTTTGATTTTCCATCTTTGAAGTTTCATATTTGGTTCTTTAATATTATTTAACCAGGCAAGTGGCTTATGATCGCTTAAGATCTCGAATTTTCTGCCAAATAGATATAATCTGAAATATTTTGTCGCCCAGATAATAGCTAACAATTCTTTTTCAATTGCTGAATAATTGATTTCATGCTCGTTGAGAGTTCTGCTTGCGTAGCAGATTGGTTTGTGTTCTTGTGAGAGAAGTGCTCCTATAGCTATGTTACTATCGTCTGTAGTCAGCGAAAATTGTTTATTGAAGTTAGGGTAAACCAATATGGGATCTGAAGTAATGAGAAGTTTTAATTTCTCGAAAGCTGAGATGTACTTTTCATCATTGATTTTAATTATTGCATCTTTCTTTAATTTAGTTGTCATTGGTTTGACAATGTTAGCAAAGTTTGGTATGAACTTTCTATAAAATCCACAAAAACCTAAAAATGATTTTATTTCTTTTGTTGTTTTCGGTATTGGAAAATTAATGACTGCTTTAACTTTATTTGGATTAGGTTTAATACCTTCTGTAGTTATAATGTGACCTAAGAATTCTGTCTCTTTTTTCATGAATTTCGCATTTGTCCAGTTGCAATTTTAGATTTGCTTCTCTAAGTTTTTTAAATACTCTTTTTAATGATATTAAATGTTCTACCAATGAAGTGGAATATACAATTATATCATCCATGTATACTAAACAATCTTTATAAATAAGGTCTTCTAGTATATTGTTCATGCAACGTTGAAAAGTTGCTGGTGCGTTTTTAACACCAAAGGGCATTCGAGTATATTCGTAATGTCCTTTTTTTGTTGAGAATGCTGTTTTAGGAATACTTTGCGTATCCATTTGAATTTGATGGAAACCTTTCGCTAAATCTATGGTTGTGAAATATTGACATTTACCTAATTTGTCTAATATATATAATATATGACTGGAATAGGATATTTATCATCAATTGTTATTTCATTTAGGTTTCGATAGTCAACTACTATTCGAAACTTTTGTTTACCAGATGCATCACTCTTCTTTGGTACAATCCAGATAGGTGACCAATAAGGCGAATTTTATTTTTGTATGATTACTTGATCAATCATTTCCCTGATTTGTTTTTCGACTTCTTCATCGTAAGTTTGAGGGTATTTATATGGACGCTTACAAATTGCATCTTCGTTATTTATGGCAAAGTTAAATGGGTGATCTTCAGTAAGAGGTGGTTCAAAGCCATCTACTAAAGTCGTCTCTTCAATATTATTATCATTTTCGTATCTCATTTTGAATGGATAGTCATTTAAAATAACTGATTTTTCTTTATAATTGATTATAGCTTCGCTATCTTCTAAGAATTCGCTGCCTAATAACATATCAAATTTATCTGAAAAGTGATGAACATAGAATGTTTGTTTACTAGGACAAAGTTTGCTTGCAGCAAATGAAATGCTTACATTTAATTTTACATTTCCACTAATTGTTTGTACATTTAGTTCGCATGATTTGCTAGGAAAATTAAAAAAATTACTTTTTATTAAGTTTATTAATGACCCTGTGTCTATTACACATTTGAAATGTTGGTCATTGAACATAATGACAATAAATGGGTTTATTTTTCTTGGTCCGAGGCTTTTAGATGAAAATTTTCGGATTTGTCCATTTTTGACTGTTCACTCGTGCTTTCACGCTGTCTCTTAAAATTTTGATTTTGTTTTTGAGGCTGAGATTGATTTTGAAAATTCATAGAGTTACTATCTCTAACTTGATTCAGCTTTTGTTTAAATTCATGGTGCAGTGTTTGATTGTAATTAGTATTATTATTTCTTTGATTTTGGCTTGAATTTGAGGAAGTAGGAAAATAACTTGAGTTATGTCCTTTATTTCGATTATCTTTATTATTTTTTTAATTATTTTGGTATTGATGTTTATCGTATTTATTATTTTCGTACAGTCCTTCGCGTTGTGCTACTTGTTTTAGCTTTGTTAATGTCGATATGTCGTATCTAGCTAACGTCATAAAAATTCTGTCTGGTAATTTTCTATTGATAACATCTTTTATTGTGTTATTCATTGCGTTGGTATAGATTATCGAATTTTGTTGGTTGTCTTCTAATGTTAACTTATTTGCAATAAGAAATGATTTGTATTCTAATTCTTCAATAAACTTACGAATACTTCCAGTGTATGGGGTGTTGCATAGTCTTCTAAGAAATTCCTCGTATGGTGTCTGTGTTTTAAATTCTTCAATTAAGGCGTTTCTTAGTCCGTTCCAGGTTGTGGTTTGTGGTTTCTGTGATTCGCGTTGTGCTGGTCCATTTAGTTGGGTTCTATCTATTCCTCAGAATAGAACGTTGTGTTGCCTGACATCTTCTGTCGGGTAGAAATGCATTATGAAGTTCACTCTTTTTATAAAACATGGTAGTTCTTCTGTCTTTTCGTCAAATGTGGGCAGTTGGTGGATTTGCCCCAGAGCTTGCTTTAAATGAAGCTCTGACAGTATCATGGTTGCTGGTAGTGCCAATTTATTTGGTAATTGTTCACAAATTAAGAGTTGTTGTGAGTTGCAATATTTTTATTCACAATTCCAAAATGTTTTTATAAATTCACCGTAAGTAATTTTTGAACAAAATGAATTTATAAAATTGTTAATCGAGTTGTTTGATTCAGATCACGATTTGCAATGTTAGAGCTGATTGTGGGTTTTAATTGAATCACAAAGTTCGATGTTTGCATAGTGTGGTTGTTCACGGACAAGTTATAGTCGTAAAAGAACTTCACTTTCACTGTTGCGGGTTAATTAATTAATTAATTAAAATAAATTTTGGAATCACTTAATTTCAGTTTTTATATTACGGACAATTCGCGACTCAATCCTAAAGTAACTTGCACAGTTGAAGTACTCTATAAAGCGGATTGAAAAAAAACCGATTTGATTCTCGAGGATATTATTTCTTTTATCCTACCCGGCTGCGCCAATTACGTAGATGCATAGAACTCGAGTTAAATAAAAAAAAAAAAGAATATAACTTTATTTTCCAAATAACTAGAACACTACGGAGCAGATGATTAATCTAGACTAAATATTCTAAGTGCTGCGGACGCTTGGCAAACCTTAGCTTTGAGCTTTACTTTTAACTCTTAGAGCTTTTTGGCTCTTGAATAAACAGAGAGATCGCTCTTTAGGGAGCGTGGATTGATAACGAGATCGCTCTTTAGGAGCGCAAGAACTTTTGGCTGTTGCTAGCTTGGTTTGAGCCGCGTCGGCAATTTCAACCCCAATGGTGGGAATATTAATTCAGGCTTTTTGTTTATGTTAAATCATGGGAAGCGAGAATTGTTATTGTCACCATTGACTCATAAGATTTGTTTACATTTATTCGTGTGAAAATTATTTGTAATTGATATCTGGCGTGGGTGCGTTCACGCATATGTCACTATATATATATACAAATGTACATTTCTTCTTTTTTTATACCCTGAGCCCATTGAAAATGGGCAATCAGGGTATAATGTTTTTGTGAAAATGTATGTAACAGGCAGAAGGAGACGTCGCAGACCACACAAAGTATATATATTCTGGATCAGCTCGATGAGCTGAGTTGATATAGCCCTGTCCGTCTGTCTGTCTGTCCGTCCGTCCGTCCGTCCGTCTGTCCGTCCGTCCGTCCGTCCGTCCGTCAGTGTGAACGGAGCGATCTCGTAGAGCTGAAATTTGATATGTAGACTCGTGAATACCATACGCTATACGAGTTTTTCTCAAAAATTCGATAACTCTTGCCATTTTCTTTTTATCGATAAATTTCGATAACTTTTCTTCTCGTTTGCGTACCGTAAGAGCTAGAGACATGAAATTCACTGTGTAGATAGCTGTTGTGAATACAAACATTTTGTAATTTTTGGATTTTGGATGCCACGCCCCCTTCGCCGTAAATTTGCAAAAAACGCATTTCAAATACTAGAGACTTGTGCTTCGTAACATACACACATATGAATAACATAATCATAAATAAATAAAAAGAATAAAACGTCATGCTAGAAAAAAAGGTATTTTCATTTAATTTCCACAACATAAGCCTCTTGCAGCCCAAGCGCAGTCGCTACGTCAAGTGCGCAGTAGGCAGAGCGTGTGCTTGAGCGTGCGTCTGTGTGTGTGTATGTGTTGCTTGAAATATATGTGTATGGCAACTAATCATAGAATATTTGAAGTATCGGCACTTCGAAGGGCTCAGGGTATCTCCTAGTCGAGCCGTCTCGACCAAAACATTCTTACTTGTTTTACTTTACCTGTTTTTGTAGTATTTAGTTTTATTTTCACTCCTTCATTTTCAAGCCATTTTTTGAGTGCTAAACTGGACCACATCGGTCAGCTTTCGTTTTAATGTTTTAAAGAGTAGATAACTTTGTATAAATGCCTATGCAACTAGGATAGTCTTTGCTTTCAGTTGAATAAATGTCTATTACAAATTTATCGTGACAATGTTCGGGCCTGGGCGTAATTTTACTAAGTTACATTTTACATGTTAAATTTTTTTTTTTTTTTTTTTTTTTTAAATTTTATTTACGCTTATTGTCTTAGACTCTATAGCGCAATTATCAATAAACCTTAACTAAATTATTGGGCAAGTATGCCATTATGTGTGCTTAACTTATTAACTTATTATTATACTTATTAGCGACGGTCAAGGGGATGCAATCTCTTCAGTCATCGAGTTGGTTCGGGTGCGCCACAAGTCTATCCGCGTATCTGGAGCTGTGTCTTCCAATCAGTTCTGCAATGGTAGGGATTTTCAGGTCCCTATGAAGCACTGAATTTCTAACGTACCAGCTGGCGCCCGTAAATCTACGCAGTGCTTTGTTTTGTATTACTTGCAGTTTGTTGATCGTTGTCCTCGCCGCAGAACTCCATATAGGGATTCCATATAGGAACGTTGGCACTACTATCGCCTTGTATATTATGGCTTTGCTGTCAAGCGTAAGTTTGCTGGAGGCATCCAGTCCAGCTTTCTTAGTTTTGCTTGACATCTATTGGTCACCTGGCTGACGTGCGCTTTAAATGTCAGCCTTCTGTCAAGCGTGACCCCTAGATAGCAGACTTTTGTGGCACTCGGAATCGAGGATCCCAATGTCACATTCGGACAGTTACCACGTCTAGTGGCAAAGGTGGTGTGCACAGACTTACGGTTTGCACCACCTTTTGGCCCAGTGTCCGAAGGACGTAAGGTATGTCTGCGGTGAGTTGGACGCTTCTTGCGCAGACGTGTCTCTTGAGAGAATGGCAGTATCATCAGCATAGGTCGCAATAATGGTTTCAGTACTTGGCTGAGGCGTTGGCATGTCTGCGGTGAACAGTGTGTATAGCACTGGACCAAGAACACTGCCCTGTGGGACACCTGCCCTGATTGCTCTGTCGGATGATAGTGCCTGACCCTTGGAGACTTGGAAGGTCCTTCCCATTAAATATGAGGACAGCAACGTGAAAAAGGTGCTGGTAGGGCTGTCCTCAGTTTTTGCAGTAGACCTAGGTGCCATACTCTGTCGAAAGCCTGCTTTACGTCTATAAAGACGGCGGAGCAGTACATCTTCTCTTCAAACGCACCCAGAATGTGATTTACAATTCTGTGTACCTGTTCCGGTGTTCCATGCTGTTTCCTAAAGCCAAACTGGTGATTTGGAATGGCTTCCCGGCGTCCCAAGTGTGTCAGTATTCGTCCAAGTAGTATTCTTTCAAATACCTTGGCGAGTACTGGCAACAGGCTAATTGGTCTATACGAACCAATTTCGCCCACGGGTTTGCCAGGTTTAGGAATCATCACAATCACGGCACGCTTCCAGCAAGCTGGAAAGTGCCGGATGCGAAGCATGGCGTTGTACAGCACAGTTAAGTACTCAACTGTAGAGTCAGGAAGTGCTCTAACCACTCTGTCATTTATGAGATCAATTCCAGGGGATTTTTTTTGGCTTCACTCGCCTGATATATTCGCGTACTTCCTCTTTGGAGCAAGGCTGGATCTGTACGTCTAATGGCAGTGGTGAAGGGACGGTGTCTACAGTTTCCTGTATGTCTGCAGCCTCGGCGGTTATCAGCGGGGTGAATTGCTCCTGAAAGTGTTGTGCAAACCCTTCGGCTTGTGCCTCATCTCCCGTGAGCCAGGTGCCAGATGTGCAGCATATGGGGTGACGACGCATTGGCTGCCTCTTTATTTTGCGCGTGAATTTCCACAGCTGAAATTCAGCATTTGCAGGAGAATTCGCTCGTTCCAGCGCTGCGTTAATGCGGCTGCTCTGAAGCTCTGCTAACGCATCTTTAAGTTGCCTTGTGGCTTCGTTGTAGCTGGCTTTAGCAGCAGCCGTCCGCGTGCGTATCCAGCGTCTCCTTGTCCGACGCTTATACAGAAGGAGATCCTGGGCCTCCAAGGAGAGGGGAATGTTATACCCTGAGATATTTTGTGGACTTCGAACGGGAGGTGCTGCTAGGAGCGAGGCTGCAGTTATAGCGTCTTGCAGCTTATTGGTTGCGAAGTCCACGTCTTCGGGTGTGTTTAGCTCCATTTCTGGATCTAGGGAGAAGTGCATCTCTCGTCGAAAGACTCCCAAATCAGATCCTGCCGGCAGTAACCGTTCCCTGGTGGGAAAGTGCTGTGGCTGCGTACTGATCGTGATAATGAGTGGCAGGTGGTCTGAGGACAACTCTAGGGAATCTTCGTTGCTGATATGCCGATCTCTAATGCCTTTATATGCAGCAAAGTCGATTGCAGACGGCTTGTGCCCATTTAGTGGGTATCGAGTAGGGGCTCCAGTCGCCAATATGCTGTATTGTGCATTATGAATCGCCTCAAAAATCGCTTCTCCCCGCTGATTTGCACTATTGCTGCCCCAAAACGGATGCCAGCCGTTCCAGTCGCCGCCTATGAGAGCTTTGTCCAGTCTTTGGCGAAGAAGGTGTGTAATATCTTGCTCATGTATACCAACATTTTGCGGACAGTAGATTGATGAGATTTCCAGAGTTCCAATGGATGTAGGGAGGCTTATATTATATGAGACCTGCATTGTTGCATTGGAAACTGGGAGTAGTGGTGTATGCGCAATTGCTGAATGTATGAGGATGGAGGATCCACCAAACCTGTTTGCTCCTCCTCCGTGTGCCTGATAATGCTCATATCCGATGATTTGTACAGTAGGACACTCATGGGTCTCCGATATGAGCATTATATCTATATTCTTGACTGATAGGAAGACTGCCAATTCCTGAGTCTTATTTCTCAGACCATTGGCGTTCCAGATGCCCACTCTTAGAGACATTATTTGATGCTAAGTTTGGTTATGACAGCCATTAAGCCGGTCAATAGCGTAGCTTGTTGGCTTTGCGTTTCACGCATTGCTTTGAGCTCAGCGTTAATTGCATCAAACTGGCGCTGTTGTTGTTGCAGTATCTGTACGAATACTGATTCGTTCAGCTGGTTTTGGTTTTGGGACCTTTCCCCACGAGCAGCTTGCGCATACGAAATTCCACTTGGAGTTTGTGTTAATGTCTAATTGTTTCTCTGGGCAGGCAGGGCAGGACGGGCTGTTACTGTATTTGCTGGTTGTGCTGGATTGCGCTTATGCACTGGGCTTTGCAGCTTGAGCACTCGCTTATATACTAAGCCGCCCTTGTAGTTAACAGGATGCTGTAGTTCGTAGTGAACACAAGTAGGTGCTTGGTCTTTTTCCCTGCTGCAGTCCTTAGTAGCATGATAGCCGGCATATCTTACGCATCTAGGAGTTTTGTGGCAGTATCTTTGTGTGTGACCAAACTCTTGACAGCGGTAGCATTGCGTAAGGTCGTTGTACTTCCGCGGCAGCTCCACCGTGCAACGTTGCCTGCAAATGACTCTAAGATCGAGGACTTGTTTGTTGTTTGGTGCCTGAGCCACATCAACGAAAAAGATGTTCAGCGGAGTTCGGTCAATCCGGCTCAGCGGATTATGGACGTTGGTCACTTTGTGGCCTTTAGCCTCTAGCTCATCTTTTATATTTTGTATTTCAGTGCTGGAGTGCAGTCCTTTAAGGCAAACTCTGTACGGTCTGTCTTCTTTGAGCTGGTAACAGTGAAACTTCAAGTTCAGCTTAGTGAAATGGCTGATTAATGAGCGATAATCATCGCTACATTGCGTCAGCACACCAATATCATTTCGCCTTGGTTTAATAGTATAAGACTTTGGTTCGATCGCTTTATCGATTATATGTTGCAGTTTAGTCACAGATTTAATGCCCGGACACCAAATAGGGGGTGGGCGAGGTTTGGGTTTCTCAACGGGCTCGTTAAGAATTGTTACTGGTACTTCACTGATGTCATCATCGTCTTCTTCAAGCATAGAAAACCGATTTTGCGATGCTGCTGCAGCTTTGCTGGTGCTTGGCTGATCGAGTAGCATCTTTTTGTTCCCGGCTTGTGGCGATCTTTGCATTTTTCGCTTGTTGTTGTTGTTGCCAGTGTCTTGCACAGAAGCTATATCAATATCCATAGGATTGATTGTTCTTGTTGAAATTTTTCTGTTTAGCATTGCTAGATTTAGAGCTTCCAAATCAGCAATTGGCTTAACAGTTGCAGTGGGGTCGTTGACATTAGTTGTCATAGTTGTTTTTGATTGCGCGTTACAGTCAGCTGTGTGCTTGTCAGAATTCGCGGCGAGACTGAGATCGAATTAGATAGAATTTTTTAGCTGAATAACGATTTCATATTTAACCGATAACATTAAAACGCGATTAGTTACCGAATTTTTAAAAGAAACTTTACCTGCGCATGCTATACAGAAACCTACATAACTAATTTCAAGTCTCTAGCTCTTATGGATGCAGAGATCGAATTAGATAGAATTTTTTAGCTGAATATCGATTTATTATTTAATCGATAACATTAAAACGGGCTTGGTTATCAAATTAAAATAAACTTGACCTGCGCATGATATACAGGGACCTACATAACAAATTTCAAAGTCTCTAGCTCTTATGGATGCTGAGATCGCCGCGTTCACACATACGGACAGATGGACAGACAGACAGGGCTAAATCGACTCGTTTTGTCTCCCTGATGAAGAATATATATACTTTATGGGGTCTGACACGCCTCCTTCACCCTGTTACATACTTTTAAATAAAACCATTATACTCTAATTTGCTATCTTCAATGATATCAGGGTATATCAAGTAAGAAAACTTCAATCGGTGGCGGCCGACTAGGAGAAACCCTGAAACCAGCTAGCCGCTGCAGCATATACACACACCCAGACGCACGCACAACCACATGCTCTAAATATCGATTGCGTTTTTAATCGATAACACTAAAACGGGATGAGTTATCGAATTTTTAAAAGAATCTTGGCCTGCGCATGCTATACAGGAACCTACATAAAAAATTTCAAGTCTCTAGCTCTTATGGATGCTGAGATCGCCGCGTTCACACATACGGACAGATGGACAGACAGACAGGGCTAAATCGATTCGTTTTGTCTCCCTGATGAAGAATATATATTCTTTATGGGGTCTGACACGCCTCCTTCTCCATGTTCCATACTTTTAAACAAAACAATTATACCCGTATTTCCTATCTTCAATGATATCAGGGTATATCAAGTATGAAAACTTCAATCGGTGGCGGCCGACTAGGGGAAACCCTGAAACCAGCGAAGAGCCGCTATTCCGCGAATACTGTTTCTTTTATATGTATGTACATGACAAGCAACATACACACACAGACGCAGACGTTCGCATGGATGCTGAGATCGAATTAGATAGAATTTTTTTACCTGAATATCGATTTATTATATAATCGATAACATTAAAACGGGCTTGGTTATCAAATTAAAATAATCTTGACCTGCGCATGCTATACAGGGACCTACATAAAAAATTGCAAGTCTCTAGTTCTTATGGATGCTGAGATCGCCGCGTGCACACATACGGACAGATGGACAGGCAAATAGGGCTAAATCGACTCGTTTTGTCTCCCTGAAGAAGAATATATATACTTTATGGGGTCTGACACGCCTCCATCTCCATGTTACATACTTTTAAACAAAACCATTATACCCTAATTTCCTATCTTCAATGATATCAGGGTATATATGAAGTAAGAAAACTTCAATCGGTGGCGGCCGACTAGGGGAAACCCTGAAACCAGCGAAGAGCCGCTATTCTGCGAATACTGTTTCATTTATATGTATGTACATAACAAGCAACATATACACACACCCAGACGCACGCACAACCACACGCTCTGAATATCGATTGCGTTTTTAATCGATAACATTAAAACGGGATGAGTTATCGAATTTTTAAAAGAAACTTGACCTGCGCATGCTATACAAAAACCTACATAACTAATTTCAAGAATCTAGCTCGTATGGATGCTGAGATCGAATTAGATAGAATTTTTTAGCTGAATATTGATTTATTATTTAATCGATAACATTAAAACGGGATTGGTTATCAAATTAAAATAAACTTGACCTGCGAATGCTATACAGGGACCTACATAAAAAATTTCAAGCCTCTAGCTCTTATGGATGCAGAGATCGCCGCGTTCATACATACGGACAGATGGACAGACAGACAGGGCTAAATCGACTCGTCATGTCTCCCTGATGAAGAATATATATACTTTATGGGGTCTGACACGCCTCCATCTCCATGTTACATACTTTTAAACAAATCCATTATACCCAAATTTGCTATCTTCAATGTTATCAGGGTATATCAAGTAAGAAAACTTCAATCGGTGGCGGCCGACAAGATAGAATTTTTTTACCTGAATATCGATTTATTATATAATCGATAACATTAAAACGGGCTTGGTTATCAAATTAAAATAATCTTGACCTGCGCATGCTATACAGGGACCTACATAAAAAATTGCAAGTCTCTAGCTCTTATGGATGCTGAGATCGCCGCGTGCACACATACGGACAGATGGACAGGCAAATAGGGCTAAATCGACTCGTTTTGTCTCCCTGAAGAAGAATATATATACTTTATGGGGTCTGACACGCCTCCATCTCCATGTTACATACTTTTAAACAAAACCATTTTAACCTAATTTCATATCTTCAATGATATCAGGGTATATCAAGTAAGAAAACTCCAGTCGGTGGCGGCCGACTAGTGGAAACCCTGAAACCAGCGAAGAGCCGATTTTCCGCGAATACTGTTTCTTTTATATGTATGTACATATCAAGCAACATATACACACACCCAGACGCACGCACAACCACATGCTCTGAATATCGATTGCGTTTTTAATCGATAACATTAAAACGGGATGAGTTATCGAATTTTTAAAAGAAGCTTGACCTGCGCATGCTATACAAAAACCTACATAACTAATTTCAAGCCTCTAGATCTTATGGATGCAGAGATCGAATTAGATAGAATTTTATAGCTGAATATCGATTTATTATTTAATCGATAACATTAAAACGGGATTGGTTATCAAATTAAAATAAACTTGACCTGCGCATGCTATACAGGGACCAACATAAAAAATTTCAAGTCTCTAGCTCTTATGGATGCTGAGATCGCCGCGTTCACACATACGGACAGATGGACAGACAGACAGGGCTAAATCGACTCGTCATGTCTCCCTGATGAAGAATATATATACTTTATGGGGTCTGACACGCCTCCATCTCCATGTTACATACTTTTAAACAAAACCATTATACCCTAATTTCCTATCTTCAATGATATGAGGGTCTATATGAAGTAAGAAAACTTCAATCGGTGGCGGCCGACTAGGGGAAACCCTGAAACCAGCGAAGAGCCGCTATTCTGCGAATACTGTTTCATTTATATGTATGTACATAACAAGCAACATATACACACACCCAGACGCACGCACAACCACACGCTCTGAATATCGATTGCGTTTTTAATCGATAACATTAAAACGGGATGAGTTATCGAATTTTTAAAAGAAACTTGACCTGCGCATGCTATACAACCTACATAACTACATAACTAATTTCAAGAATCTAGCTCGTATGGATGCTGAGATCGAATTAGATAGAATTTTTTAGCTGAATATTGATTTATTATTTAATCGATAACATTAAAACGGGATTGGTTATCAAATTAAAATAAACTTGACCTGCGCATGCTATACAGGGACCTACATAAAAAATTTCAAGCCTCTAGCTCTTATGGATGCAGAGATCGCCGCGTTCATACATACGGACAGATGGACAGACAGACAGGGCTAAATCGACTCGTCATGTCTCCCTGATGAAGAATATATATACTTTATGGGGTCTGACACGCCTCCATCTCCCTGCTACATACTTTTAAACAAAACCATTATACCCTAATTAGCTATCTTCAATGTTATCAGGGTATATCAAGTAAGAAAACTTCAATCGGTGGCGGCCGACTAGGGGAAACCCTGAAACCAGCGAAGAGCCGATATTCCGCGAATACTGTTTCATTTATATGTATGTACATAACAAGCAACATATACACACACCCAGACGCACGCACAACCACATGCTCTGAATATTGCATTTTTAATCGATAACATTAAAACGGGATTGGTTATCAAATTAAAATAAACTTGACCTGCGCATGCTATACAGGGACCTACATAAAAAATTTCAAGTCTCTAGCTCTTATGGATGCTGAGATCGCCGAGTTCACACATACGGATAGATGGACAGACAGACAGGGATAAATCGACTCAATTTGTCACCCTGATGAAGAATATATATACTTTATGGGGTCTGACACGCGTCCTTCACCCTGTTACATACTTAAAAAAAAAAAAACCATTATACCCTAATTTCCTATCTTCAATGAAATCAGGGTATATCAAGTAAGAAAACTTCAATCGGTGGCGGCCGACTAAGGGAAACCCTGAAACCAGCGACGAGCCGCTATTCTGCGAATACTTTTTCATTTATATGTATGTACATGACAAGCAACATATACACACACCCAGACCCAGGATATATCAAGTAAGAAAACTCCAATAGGTGGCGGCCGACTAGGGAAGCCCTGAAACTAGCGAAGGGCCAATATTCCGCGAATACTGTTTCTTTTATATGTATGTACATAACAAGCAACATATACACACACCCAGACGCACTCACAACCACATGCTCTGAATATCGATTGCGTTTTTAATCGATAACATTAAAACGGGATGAGTTATCGAATTTATAAAAAGAAACTTGGCCTGCGCATGCTATACAGGGACATACATAAAAAATTGCAAGCCTCCAGCTCTTATTGATGCTGAGATCGAATTAGATAGAATTTTATAGCTGAATATCGATTTATTATATAATCAATAACATTAAAACGGGCTTGGTTATTAAATTAAAATAATCTTGACCTGCGCATGCTATACAGGGACCTACATAAAAAATTTCAAATCTCTAGCTCTTATGGATGCTGAGATCGCCGCGTTCACACATACGGACAGATGGACAAACAGACAGGGCTAAATCGACTCGTTTTGTCTCCCTGATGAAGAATATATATACTTTATGGGGTCTGACACGCGTCCTTCACCCTGTTAGATACTTAAAAAACGAACCATTATACCCTAATTTGCTATCTTCAATAGTATCAGGGTATATCAATTAACTTGACCTGCGCATGCTATACAAAAACCTACATAACTAATTTCAAGAATCTAGCTCGTATGGATGCTGAGATCGAATTAGATAGAATTTTTTAGCTGAATAACGATTTCATATTTAACCGATAACATTAAAACGCGATTAGCTATCGAATTTTTAAAAGAAACTTGACCTGCGCATGCTATACAAAAACCTACATAACTAATTTCAAGAATCTAGCTCTTATGGATGCAGAGATCGAATAAGATAGAATTTTATAGCTGAATATCGATTTATTATTTAATCGATAACATTAAAACGGGCTTGGTTATCAAATTAAAATAAACTTGACCTGCGCATGCTATACAGGGACCTACATAAAAAATTTCAAGTCTCTAGCTCTTATGGATGCTGAGATCGCCGAGTTCACACATACGGATAGATGGACAGACAGACAGGGATAAATCGACTCAATTTGTCACCCTGATGAAGAATATATATACTTTATGGGGTCTGACACGCGTCCTTCACCCTGTTACATACTTAAAAAAAAAAAAACCATTATACCCTAATTTCCTATCTTCAATAATATCAGGGTATATCAATTAAGAAAACTTCAGTCGGTGGCGACGACTCGACTCGTTTTGTCTCCCTCATGAAGAATATATATACTTTATGGGGTCTGACACGCCTCCTCACATACTTTTAAACAAAACCTTTATACCCTAATTTCCTATCTTCAATGATATCAGGCCATATCAAGTAAGAAAACTCCAGTCGGTGGCGGCCGACTAGGGGAAACCCTGAAACCAGCGAAGAGCCGATATTCCGCGAATACTGTTTCTTTTATATGTATGTACATAACAAGCAACATATACACACACCCAGACGCACGCACAACCACATGCTCTGAATATTGCATTTTTAATCGATAACATTAAAACGGGATTGGTTATCAAATTAAAATAAACTTGACCTGCGCATGCTATACAGGGACCTACATAAAAAATTTCAAGTCTCTAGCTCTTATGGATGCTGAGATCGCCGCGTGCACACATACTGACAGATGGACAGGCAAATAGGGCTAAATCGACTCGTTTTGTCTCCCTCATGAAGAATATATATACTTTATGGGGTCTGACACGCCTCCTTCACCCTGTTACATACTTTTAAACAAACCATTATACCCTAATTTCCTATCTTCAATGATATCAGGCCATATCAAGTAAGAAAACTCCAGTCGGTGGCGGCCGACTAGGGGAAACCCTGAAACCAGCGAAGAGCCGATATTCCGCGAATGCTGTTTCTTTTATATGTATGTACATAACAAGCAACATATACACACACCCAGACGCACGCACAACCACATGCCCTGAATATCGATTGCGTTTTTAATCGATAACATTAAAACGGGATGAGTTATAGAATTTTTAAAAGAAAATTGACCTGCGCATGCTATACAGAAACCTACATAACTAATTTCAAGTCTCTAGCTCGAATGGATGCTGAGATCGCCGCGTTCACACATACGGACAGATGGACAGACAGACAGGGATAAATCGACTCGCCTTGTCTCCCTGATGAAGAATATATATACTTTATGGGGTCTGACACGCTTCCTTTTCCCTGTAACATACTTTTAAACAAAACCATTATACCCTAATTTCCTATCTTCAATGATATCAGGGTATATCAAGTAAGAAAACTCCAGTCGGTGGCGGGCGACTAGAGGAAACCCTAAAACCAGCGAAGATTTTCCGCGAATACTGTTTCTTTTATATGTATGTACATAACAAGCAACATATACACATACCCAGCAAACGCACAACCACTTGCCCTGAATAACGATTGCGTTTTTAGTCTATAACATTAAAACGGGATGAGTTATAGAATTTTTAAAAGAAACTTAACCTGCGAATGCTATACAGAAACCTACTTAACTAAATTCAAGTCTCTAGCTCGTATGGATGCTGAGATCGAATTAGATGGAATTTTATAGCTGAATATCGATTTCTTATTTAATCGATAAGATTAAAACAGGATTGGTTATCAAATCAAAATAAACTTGACCTGCGCATGCTATACAGGGACCTACATAACAAAATTCAAGTCTCTAGCTCTCATGGATGCTGAGATCGCCGCGTTTACACATTCGGACAGATGGACAGACAGACAGGGATAAATCGGCTCGTCTTGTCTCCCTGATGAATTTATATACTTTATGGGGTCTGACACGCCTCCGTCTCCCTGTTACATACTTTTAAACAAAACCATTATACCCTAATTTCCTATCTTCAATGACATGAGGGTATATCAAGTACGAAAACTCCAGTCGGTGGCGGCCAACTAGGGGAAACCCTGAAACCAGCGAAGAGCCGATATTCCGCGAATACTGTTTCTTTTATATGTATGTACAGACAAACGCACAACCACTTGCCTTAATAACGATTGCGTTTTTAGTCGATAACATTAAAACGGGATGAGTTATCGAATTTTTAAAAGAAACTTGACCTTCACATGCTATACAGAAACCTACATAACAAATTTCAAGTCTCTAGCTGTTATTAATGCTAAGATCGAATTAGATAGAATTTTATAAATGGATATCGATTTCTTCTTTTATCGATAACTTTAAAACGGGATTGGTTATCAAATTAAAATAAACTTGACCTGCACGTGCTATACAGGGACCTACATAAAAAAATTTCAAGTCTCTAGCTCTCATGGATGCCGAGATCGCCGCGTTCACACATATGGACATATGGACAGACAGACAGGGCTAAATCGACTCGTCTTGTCTCTCTGATGAATATATATACTTTATGGGTTCTGACACGGCCTAGCGGCCGACTAGAGGAAACCCTCAAACCAGCGAAGAGCCGATATTCTGCGAATACTGTTTCATTTATATGTATGTACATAACAAGCAACATATACACACACCCAGAACCAGGATATATCAAGTAAGAAAACTCCAATAGGTGGCGGCCGACTAGGGGAAGCCCTGAAACTAGCGAAGGGCCGATATTCCGCGAATACTGTTTCTTTTATATGTATGTACATAACAAGCACCATATACACACCCAGACGCACTCACAACCACATGCTCTGAATATCGATTGCGTTTTTAATCGATAACATTACAACGGGATGAGTTATCGAATTTTAAAACAAACTTGACCTGCGCATGCTATACAGAAACCTACATAACTAATTTCAAGTCTCTAGCTCTTATGGATGCTGAGATCGCCGCGTTCACACATACGGACATATGGACAGACAGACAGGGATAAATCGACTCGTCTTGTCTCCCTGATGAAGAATATATATACTTTATGGTGTCTGACACGCCTCCTTCTCCCTGTTATATACTTTTTAACAAAACCATTATACCCTAATTTCATATATTTAATGGTATTAAGGTATATCAAGTAAGAACACTCCAGTCGGTGGCGGCCGATTAGGGAAACTGAAACCAGCGATGAGCCGATTTTCCTCGAATACTGTTTCTTTTATATGTATGTACATAACAAGCAACATATACACTTACCCAGACGCACGCACAACCACATGCTCTGAATATCGATTGCGTTTTTAATCGATAACATTAAAACGGGATTGGTTATCAAATTAAAATAAACTTGACCTGCGCATGCTATACAGGGACCTACATAAAAAATTTCAAGTCTCTAGCTCTTATGGATGCTGAGATCGCCGCGTGCACACATACGGACAGATGGACAGGCAAATAGGGCTAAATCGACTCGTTTTGTCTCCCTCATGAAGAATATATATACTTTATGGGGTCTGACACGCCTCCTTCACCCTGTTACATACTTTTAAACAAAACCTTTATACCCTAATTTCCTATCTTCAATGATATCAGGCCATATCAAGTAAGAAAACTCCAGTCGGTGGCGGCCGACTAGGGGAAACCCTGAAACCAGCGAAGAGCCGATATTCCGCGAATACTGTTTCTTTTAAATGTATGTACATAACAAGCAACATATACACACACCCAGACGCACGCACAACCACATGCTCTGAATATTGCATTTTTAATCGATAACATTAAAACGGGATTGGTTATCAAATTAAAATAAACTTGACCTGCGCATGCTATACAGGGACCAACATAAAAAATTTCAAGTCTCTAGCTCTTATGGATGCTGAGATCGCCGCGTGCACACATACGGACAGATGGACAGGCAAATAGGGCTAAATCGACTCGTTTTGTCTCCCTCATGAAGAATATATATACTTTATGGGGTCTGACACGCCTCCTTCACCCTGTTCCATACTTTTAAACAAACCATTATACCCTAATTTCCTATCTTCAATGATATCAGGCCATATCAAGTAAGAAAACTCCAGTCGGTGGCGGCCGACTAGGGAAACCCTGAAACCAGCGAAGAGCCGATATTCCGCGAATGCTGTTTCTTTTATATGTATGTACATAACAAGCAACATATACACACACCCAGACGCACGCACAACCACATGCCCTGAATATCGATTGCGTTTTTAATCGATAACATTAAAACGATATGAGTTATAGAATTTTTAAAAGAAAATTGACCTGCGCATGCTATACAGAAACCTACATAACTAATTTCAAGTCTCTAGCTCGAATGGATGCTGAGATCGCCGCGTTCACACATACGGACAGATGGACAGACAGACAGGGATAAATCGACTCGTCTTGTCTCCCTGATGAAGAATATATATACTTTATGGGGTCTGACACGCTTCCTTCTCCCTGTAACATACTTTTAAACAAAACCATTATACCCTAATTTCCTATCTTCAATGATATCAGGGTATATCAAGTAAGAAAACTCCAGTCGGTGGCGGGCGACTAGAGGAAACCCTAAAACCAGCGAAGATATTCCGCGAATACTGTTTCTTTTATATGTATGTACATAACAAGCAACATATACACATACCCAGACAAACGCACAACCACTTGCCCTGAATAACGATTGCGTTTTTAGTCGATAACATTAAAACGGGATGAGTTATAGAATTTTTAAAAGAAACTTAACCTGCGAATGCTATACAGAAACCTACTTAACTAAATTCAAGTCTCTAGCTCGTATGGATGCTGAGATCGAATTAGATGGAATTTTATAGCTGAATATCGATTTCTTATTTAATCGATAAGATTAAAACAGGATTGGTTATCAAATCAAAATAAACTTGACCTGCGCATGCTATACAGGGACCTACATAACAAAATTCAAGTCTCTAGCTCTCATGGATGCTGAGATCGCCGCGTTTACACATTCGGACAGATGGACAGACAGACAGGGATAAATCGGCTCGTCTTGTCTCCCTGATGAATTTATATACTTTATGGGGTCTGACACGCCTCCTTCTCCCTGTTACATACTTTTAAACAAAACCATTATACCCTAATTTCCTATCTTCAATGACATGAGGGTATATCAAGTACGAAAACTCCAGTCGGTGGCGGCCGACTAGGGGAAACCCTGAAACCAGCGAAGAGCCGATATTCCGCGAATACTGTTTCTTTTATATGTATGTACATAACAAGCGATATATACACACACCCAGACAAACGCACAACCACTTGCCCTGAATAACGATTGCGTTTTTAGTCGATAACATTAAAACGGGACGAGTTATCGAATTTTTAAAAGAAACTTGACCTTCACATGCTATACAGAAACCTACATAACAAATTTCAAGTCTCTAGCTGTTATTAATGCTAAGATCGAATTAGATAGAATTTAAATAAATGGATATCGATTTCTTCTTTTATCGATAACTTTAAAACGGGATTGGTTATCAAATTAAAATAAACTTGACCTGCACGTGCTATACAGGGACCTACATAAAAAAATTTCAAGTCTCTAGCTCTCATGGATGCCGAGATCGCCGCGTTCACACATATGGACATATGGACAGACAGACAGGGCTAAATCGACTCGTCTTGTCTCTCTGATTAATATATATACTTTATGGGTTCTGACACGGCCTAGCGGCCGACTAGAGGAAACCCTCAAACCAGCGAAGAGCCGATATTCTGCGAATACTGTTTCATTTATATGTATGTACATAACAAGCAACATATACACACACCCAGACCCAGGATATATCAAGTAAGAAAACTCCAATAGGTGGCGGCCGACTAGGGGAAACCCTGAAACCAGCGAAGAGCCGCTATTCTGCGAATACTGTTTCATTTATATGTATGTACATAACAAGCAACATATACACACACCCAGACCCAGGATATATCAAGTAAGAAAACTCCAATAGGTGGCGGCCGACTAGGGGAAGCCCTGAAACTAGCGAAGGGCCACTATTCCGCGAATACTGTTTCTTTTATATGTATGTACATAACAAGCACCATATACACACCCAGACGCATTCACAACCACATGCTCTGAATATCGATTGCGTTTTTAATCGATAACATTACAACGGGATGAGTTATCGAATTTTTAAAACAAACTTGACCTGCGCATGCTATACAGAAACCTACATAACTAATTTCAAGTCTCTAGCTCTTATGGATGCTGAGATCGCCGCGTTCACACATACGGACATATGGACAGACAGACAGGGATAAATCGACTCGTCTTGTCTCCCTGATGAAGAATATATATACTTTATGGTGTCTGACACGCCTCCTTCTCCCTGTTATATACTTTTTAACAAAACCATTATACCCTAATTTCATATATTTAATGGTATTAAGGTATATCAAGTAAGAACACTCCAGTCGGTGGCGGCCGATTAGGGGAAACTGAAACCAGCGATGAGCCGATTTTCATCGAATACTGTTTCTTTTATATGTATGTACATAACAAGCAACATATACACTTACCCAGACGCACGCACAGCCACATGCTCTGAATATCGATTGCGTTTTTAATCGATAACATTAAAACGGAATGAGTTATAAAATTTTTAAAAGAAACTTGACCTGCTCATGCTATACAGAAACCTTTCAAGTCTCTAGCTCTCATGGATGCTGAGAGCGAATTAGATAGAATATTATATCTGAATATCGATTTATTATTTAATCGATAACATTAAAACGGGATTGGTTATCAATTTAAAACAAGCTTGACCTGCGCATGCTATACAGAATCCTACATAACTAATTTCAAGTCTCTAGCTCTTATGGATGCTGAGATCGCCGCGTTCACACATACGGATATATGGACAGACAGACAGGGATAAATCGACTCGTCTTGTCTCCCTGATGAAGAATATATATTTTTTATGGGGTCTGACACGCCTCCATCTCCCTGTTAGATACTTTTAAACAAAACCATTATACCCTAATTTCCTATCTTCAATGATATCAGGGTATATCAAGTAAGAAAACTCCAATCGGTGGCGGCCGACTAGGGGAAACGCTGAAACCAGCGAAGAGCCGATATTCCGCGAATACTGTTTCTTTTATATGTATGTACGTAACAAGCAACATATACACACACCCAGACGCACGCACAACCACATGCTCTGAATATCGATTGCGTTTTTAATCGATAACATTAAAACGGGATTGGTTATCAAATTAAAACAAACTTGACCTGCGCATGCTATACAGAATGCTACATAACTAATTTCAAGTCTCTAGCTCGTATGGATGCTGAGATCGCCGCGTTCACACATTCGGACAGATGGACAGACAGACAGGGATAAATCGGCTCGTCTTGTCTCCCTGATGAATATATATACTTTATGGGGTCTGACACGCCTCCTTCTCCCTGTTACATACTTTTAAACAAAACCATTAAACCCTAATTTCCTATCTTCAATGACATCAGGGTATATCAAGTAAGAAAACTCCAGTCGGTGGCGGGCGACTAGAGGAAACCCTGACACTAGCGAAGTGCCGATATTCCGCGAATACTGTTTCTTTTATATGTATGTACATAACAAACCACATATACACACACCCAGACGAACGCATAACCACTTGCCCTGAATATCAATTGCGTTTTTAATCTTTAACATTAAAACCGGATGAGTTATAGAATTTTTAAAAGAAACTGGACCTGCGAATGCTATACAGAAACCTACATAACTAATTTCAAGTCTCTAGCTCTCATGGATGCTGAGATCGCCGCGTTCACACATACGTACATATGGACAGACAGACAGGCCTGAATAACTTGCCCTGAATAACGATTGCGATTTTAATCGATAACATTAAAACGGGATGAGTTATCGAATTTTTAAAAGAAACTTGACCTTCACATGCTATACAGAAACCTACATAACAAATTTCAAGTCTCTAGCTCTTATTAATGCTAAGATCGAATTAGATAGAATTTTATAGATGGATATCGATTTATTATTTTATCGATAACTTCAAAACGGGATTGGTTATCAAATTAAAATAAACTTGACCTGCACATGCTATACAGGGACCTACATAAAAAATTTCAAGTCTCTAGCTCTTATGGATGCTGAGATCGCCGCGTTCACACATACGGACAGATGGACAGACAGACAGGGATAAATCGACTCGTCTTGTCCCCTGATGAAGAATATATATACTTTATGGGCTCTGACACGGTTCCTTCTCCCTGTAAGACACTTTTAAACAAAAGCATTATACCCAATTTCCTATCTTCAATGATATCAGGGTATATCAAGTAAGAAAACTCCAGTCGGTGGCGGCCGACTAGGGGAAGCCCTGAAACCAGCGAAGAGCCGATATTCCGCGAATACTGTTTATTTTATATGTATTTACGTAACAAGCAACATATACACACACCCAGACGCACGCACAACCACATGCTCTGAATATCGATTTATTATTTAATCGATAACATTAAAACGGGATTGGTTATCAAATTAAAACAAACTTGACCTGCGCATGCTATACAGATTCCTACCTAACTAATTTCAAGTCTCTAGCTCGTATGGATGCTGAGATCGCCGCGTTCACACATACGGACAGATGGACAGACAGACAGGGATAAATCGACTCGTCTTGTCCCCTGATGAAGAATATATATACTTTATGGGCTCTGACACGGTTCCTTCTCCCTGTAAGACACTTTTAAACAAAAGCATTATACCCAATTTCCTATCTTCAATGATATCAGGGTATATCAAGTAAGAAAACTCCAGTCGGTGGCGGCCGACTAGGGGAAGCCCTGAAACCAGCGAAGAGCCGTTATTCCGCGAATACTGTTTCTTTTATATGTATGTACATATCAAGCAACATATACACACACCCAGACGCACGCACAACCACATGCCCTGAATTTTTTAAAAGAAACTTGGCCTGCGCATCCTATACAGGGACCTACATAACTAATTTCAAGTCTCTAGCTCGTATGGATGCTGAGAGCAAATTAGATAGAATATTATATCTGAATATCGATTTATTATTTAATCGATAACAATAAAACGGGATTGGTTATCAAATTAAAACAAACTTGACCTGCGCATGCTATACAGAATCCTACCTAACTAATTTCAAGTCTCTAGCTCGTATGGATGCTGAGATCGCCGCGTTCACACATACGGACAGATGGACAGGCAGACAGGGCTAAATCGACTCGTCTTGTCTCCCTGATGAAGAATATATATACTTTCTGGGGTCTGACACGCCTCCTTCTCCCTGTTACATACTTTTAAACAAAACCATTACACCCTAATTTCCTACCTTCAATGATATCAGGGTATATCAAGTAAGAAAACTCCAGTCGGTGGCGGCCGACTAGGGGAAACCCTGAAACAAGCGAAGAGCCGATATTCCGCGAATACTGTTTCTTTTATATGTATGTACGTAACAAGCATCATATACACACACCCAGACGCACGCACAACCATATGCCCTGAATATAGATTGCGTTTTTAATCGATAACATTAAAACGGGATTGGTTATCAAATTAAAACAAACTTGACCTGCACATGCTATACAGGGACCTATATAACAAATTTTAAGTCTCTAGCTCTTATGGATGCTGAGATCGCCGCGTTCACACATACGGACAGATGGACAGACAGAAAGGGATAAATCGACTCTTCTTGTCTCCCTGATGAAGAATATATATACTTTATGGGGTCTGACACGCCTCCTTCTCCCTGTTAGATACTTTTAAACAAAACCATTATACCCTAATTTCCTATCTTCAATGATATCAGGGTATATCAAGTAAGAAAACTCAAATCGGTGGCGGCCGACTAGGGGAAACCCTGAAACCAGCGAAGAGCCGATTTTCCGCGAATAGTGTTTCTTTTATATGTATGTACATAACAAGCAACATATACACACACCCAGACGCACGCACAACCACATGCTCTGAATATCGATTGGGTTTTTAGTCGATAACATTAAAACGGGATGAGTTATCGAATTTCAAAAAGAAACTTGACCTGCGCATGCTATACATAACAAATTTCAAGTCTCTAGCTCTTATTGATGCTGAGATCGAATTAGATAGAATTTTATAGCTGAATATCAATTGCGTTTTTAATCGATAACATTAAAACGGGATTTGTTATCAAATTAAAATAAACTTGACCTGCACATGCTATACAGGGACCTACATAACTAATTTTAAGTCTCTAGCTCGTATGGATGCTGAGATCGCCTCGTTCACACATACGGACAGATGGACAGACAGAAAGGGATAAATCGACTCTTCTTGTCTCCCTGATGAAGAATATATATACTTTATGGAGTCTGACACGCCTCCTTCTCCCTGTTACATACGATAACATTAAAACGGGATTGGTTATCAAATTCAAACAAACTTGACCTGCGCATGCTATACAGAATCCTACATAACTAATTTCAAGTCTCTAGCTCTCATGGATGCTGAGATCGCCGCGTTCACACATAAGGACAGATGGACAGACAGACAGGGCTAAATCGACTCGTCTTGTCTCTGTGATGAAGAATATATATACTTTATGGAGTCTGACACGCCTCCTTCTCCCTGTTACATACGATAACATTAAAACGGGATTGGTTATCAAATTCAAACAAACTTGACCTGCACATGCTATACAGGGACCTATATAACAAATTTTAAGTCTCTAGCTCTTATGGATGCTGAGATCGCCGCGTTCACACATACGGACAGATGGACAGACAGAAAGGGATAAATCGACTCTTCTTGTCTCCCTGATGAAGAATATATATACTTTATGGAGTCTGACACGCCTCCTTCTCCCTGTTACATACGATAACATTAAAACGGGAGTGGTTATCAAATTCAAACAACCTTGACCTGCGCATGCTATACAGAATCCTACATAACTAATTTCAAGTCTCTAGCTCTCATGGATGCTGAGATCGCCGCGTTCACACATAAGGACAGATGGACAGACAGACAGGGCTAAATCGACTCGTCTTGTCTCTGTGATGAAGAATATATATACTTTATGGGGTCTGACACGCCTCCTTCTCCCTGTTAAATACTTTTACACAAAACCATATCCTATCTTCAATGATATCAGGGTATATGAAGTAAGAAAACTCCAATCGGTGGCGGCCGACTAGGGGAAACGCTGAAACCAGCGAAGAGCCGATATTCCGCGAATACTGTTTCTTTTATATGTATGTACGTAACAAGCAACATATACACACACCCAGACGCACGAACAACCACATGCTCTGAATATCGATTGCGTTTTTAATCGATAACATTAACACGGGATTGGTTATCAAATTAAAAAAAACTTGACCTGCGCATGCTATACAGAATCCTACATAACTAATTTCAAGTCTCTAGCTCTTATGGATGCTGAGATCGCCGCGTTCACACATACGGACAGATGGACAGACAGACAGGGCTAAATCGACTCGTCTTGTCTCCCTGATGAAGAATATATATACCTTATGGGGTGTGACACGCCTCCTTCTCCCTGTTACATACTTTTGAACAAAACCATTATACCCTGATTTCCTATCTTCAATGATATCAGGGATATCAAGTAAGAAAACTCCAGTCGGTGGCGGCCGACTAGTTGAAACCCTGAAACCATCGAAGAGCCACTATTCCGCGAATACTGTTTCTTTTATATGTATGTACGTAACAAGCAACATATACACACACCCAGACGCACGAACAACCACATGCTCTGAATATCGATTACGTTTTTAATCGATAACATTAAAACGGGATTGGTTATCAAATTAAAACAAACTTGACCTGCGCATGCTATACAGAATCCTACATAACAAATTTCAAGTCTCTAGCTCTTATGGATGCTGAGATCGCCGCGTTCACACATACGGACAGATGGACAGACAGACAGGGATAAATCGACTCTTCTTGTCTCCCTGATGAAGAATATATATACTTTATGGGGTCTGACACGCCTCCTTCTCCCTGTTACATACTTTTAAACAAAACCATATCCTATCTTCAATGATATCAGGTTATATGAAGTAAGAAAACTCCAATCGGTGGCGGCCGAATAGGGGAAACGCTGAAATTTATTGGAATTGCCAATCCAGAATTAACTGGATAGAAAGAACCGTTGCATCAACGCGTCATGTTGCTAACGCGCCCGACCACCCGAATCCAGAATTAACTAGAAAGAACCGTTGCATCAACGCGTCATGTTGCTAACGCGCCCGACCACCCGAATCCAGAATTAACTAGAAAGAACCGTTGCATCAACGCGTCATGTTGCTAACGCGCCCGACCACCCGAATCCAGAATTAACTAGAAAGAAACTTTGCATCAACGCGTCATGTTGCTGCTGCGTAATTTCAACAGCATATAAATAAGCCTAGGATAAAAATATTCTTTAGTCTTAAGTTGTTTGTGAATAAAGCAAGTTGTCAAGTAAAATACAAATCGTGACTTCGTCTTTAAAAAATCACATCAACGTTACCATTAGCTTTTGGCGTGGTATTAGTTCGACTCAAATTTACTTATATTCAATTGGCGCAGCCGGTAGGATAGCAATAAAGAGCATCTTGATGCAATAACTAAGTTATTAATTCTTATGCCTGGTTACTGCTATCCGCTAAACAACTGACGCAAAGGCAACCCACGCGACGGTCAATATCGCGTCAAGTTTTTAAAAAATAAAAACCTCGACAGTGACGTGTACACCAAATTTCGCATATTGCCAAAGCCACAGATTGTGCAAATAAAACTTGAAATTAATTCAAGAAGACGCGATAGAATTCGAAGAGACTATAATTCCAGAAACTTCTGGTTATCTCACAAAATTCGAAAGAGCTATCTGTGCAAACCAAACAATCAAAACTATAGAAAATTAAGTATTGATAATAATAAATTCAAAAAAGATAAAAACTGATCTAAAAATTATGTGAATATAAAAACTGAACAAAAAATTAAGTGAATATTAATAAATTTAAAAAGAAAAAGAAAAAACTGAACAAAAAATTATGTGAATATAAAAACTGAACAAAAAATTAAGTGAATATTAATAATAATAAATTCAAAAAGAAAAAGAAAAACTGAACTTAAAATTAAGTGAATATAAAAACTGAACTAAAAATTAAGTGAATATTAATAATAATAAATTCAAAAAAGAAAAAGAAAAACTGAACTTAAAATTAAGTGAATATAAAAACTGAACAAAAAATTAAGTGAATATTAATAATAATAAATTCAAAAAGAAAAAGAAAAACTGAACTTAAAATTAAGTGAATATAAAAACTGAACAAAAATTTAAGATAATATTAATAATAATAAATTCAAAAAGAAAAAGAAAAAACTGAACTTAAAATTAAGTGAAAAAAAAACTATAATAATATATTAAACAAACAAAATGGAAGGAAACGCAACAACACCCCTATCTGACACAAGTATGACGCAAGTAATCAATCAACTAAAAATTGTTGAAAAATTCACTGGAAACAAGCACCATTTATACACGTTCATCAAACGGATCGATTACATATTGTCCCTCTACACCACCAATGATGCGAGGCAGAGGTTAATACTTTTTGGACTTGTCGAAAGCTGCATCAGCAGTGAAGTTATGCTATCTCTTGGCATAAACAATCTCACAACATGGTCGGACCTTCGCAAGCAACTCATATTAAACTACAAGACACAAACCAAAAATCATGTCTTGTTAGAAGAATTCTGGAGCACCCCATTCAAGGGAAATGTTCGAGCTTTTTTGGAAGAGGCAGAACATCGCAGGCAAACACTGATGAGTAAGCTAGAACTAGAAAATAATGTAGATGAAAAAATATTGTATGCACGACTAATTAAAACTAGTATTGACGACTTAATCCAAAAACTACCTACAAATATTTGTATTCGAATTATAAATTGCGAGATTCCCGATTTAAGATCTTTAATAAACATATTACAAGAAAAAAATCTTTATGATGAACCCAGTCTAAATTCAAATCAAATCAAAGCAAAACAAGATAAAAATTTTAAGCCGTCATACCCAAATCCTTATACTCAAAGATTTCCCACATTCCTTCAACCAAACCATCCTTATGTCCCATATCGACCTTACTTTCAGCAACCATATCTTCCACCAATATCAACACCAACACCTAATAATACTAACAATAACATTTTTCCATCTAATCATTATTCACCTCGACCAATGCAACAAACACCTAATTATCCACCTAATCATTATTCACATCGACCAATGCAACCAACACCTAACACGGTCAGACCATTATACCCTACACAAAGACCAATTCTAAGACCGAGCCAATTTGACAATAATCGTTTCGGACAACATGCACAAGTAACTCCACAACAAGCCCCTTTCAATACCCAACCAACAAAACGTGTTATACCTGCAGAAAGTGGACAAAGTAAAATGAGCATAGAAGAAGAAACTAGAAATCAAGAAGAAATTAACTATCACAATTATCTGCAACAAGAATATTATAATCAAGTAGCTCCTTATTCTGAATACTATCCTCAATATTACCAAGACCAAAGTTACCCACAAAACTCAAATGACACATACATACAAACAGCCACAGCCGAACATGAGACAGAACAATTAAATGAAATAGAAATCGAGGAAGCCGAAAATTTTTCAGCTGCCAGCCTCGGAAACCAACAATACATAACTATCACTTATAAGGGCAAAAATTTAAAATGTTTAATAGACACAGGATCTACTGTTAATATGATGACATCTAATATTTTTAATTTACCAATTCATAATACCGATTGTCTTATTCACACCAGTAATGGACCTTTAACAATCACACAAAAAGTAAATGTCCTTTCCAACAACTTGTTCAAGAGTAATAATGAATTCTTTCTACATCAGTTTTCAGCAGATTACGATTTATTAATTGGTAGAAAACTGCTTTCAGAAGCTCAAGCCGTTATAGATTATAAATCACAAACTGTAATTTTATACAATAGAAAGTATAACTTAGTCAACAATATTACGATCACAAACCAAAATCATTTCTTAGCCAATCCTGAAACACAACATAGCGCTGACGAAGACAGTAGTAATTTAATTTGCATTACAGAGAAACCAATAAACACATTCAAAAGACAAATTATATTTTCTAAAGGCATTCCAAATATTAAAAAACAGAATTACTTCAAAAAATTAATAATTCACATTACATATGATAGCATGACTAAAGACAAAGCCGAAAAATATTTAATTGACTATTTTTGTACAAAGACTAGTGTAATGTTTATAGACAGTGATGCAGATTTCGAGATCATTCAAAACGCACACAAAGAAATTATCAACACTAACCATACTAAAATTCTACGAAGTCTCATTCAATTAAAAAATATAAACTCATATGCTGAATTTAAAGAACTTATTTTGAAGAATCATGAAAAACTCTTACACCCCGGAATTCAAAAAACAAATAAACTCTTCTGTGAAACTTACTATTTCCCTAACAGCCAATTACTAACACAAAACATAATAAATGAATGTAACATTTGTAACTTAGCAAAAACCGAACACAGGAATACAAATATGCCGATGAAAATTACCCCCAGGCCCGAACATTGTCGCGATAAATTTGTAATAGACATTTATTCATCCGAAGGCAAACACTATCTTAGTTGCATAGACATTTATTCAAAATTCGCTACTCTTGAAAACATTAAAACAAAAGATTGGATAGAATGCAAGAACGCATTAATGCGTATATTTAATCAGTTAGGAAAGCCAATATTATTAAAAGCTGACCGAGATGGCGCATTTTCCAGCTTAGCACTCAAGAAATGGCTTGAAAATGAAGGAGTAGAAATACAACTAAATACTACAAAAACAGGAATAGCAGACATCGAACGACTACACAAATCAATAAACGAAAAAATTAGAATAATCAATACTTTAAATGACGAAGAAAATAAACTCAGTAAAATAGAAACCATTCTTTACATTTACAATCACAAAACAAAACATGACACAATTGGACAAACTCCTGCACACATATTCTTATATGGTGGACAACCAAAGTTAGACACTCAAGAAAAAAAGAAAAAGTTATAAATAAAATCAACAGTGACCGACAAGAATACGAAGTCGATACCAGATATCGAAAAGGACCATTACAAAAAGGAAAATTAGAAAATCCCTTTAAAGCCAATAAAAACGTTGAAAAAATAAATCCAGATCATTACCAAATTACTGACAGAAACAGAGTTACACGTTACTATAAAACACAGTTTAAAAAATTAAAGAAAATTAACCAAATTCAAAACCCACAGGTTTCTACTTCATAAGCATACTTCAATCAAACCTTCTACTTGAATTTATATCCCAATTGATTTTCAATCCACTAACACAATCAAAATTATCCCATATCCCGATCACAACTCAACCTGATTACATTACATTTCTATTATGAAAAAGATACAAAGAAATAATAAAATATATTACTTGAAACATAAATTAAAAAACAAAATTGCAAAAAAAAAAAAAAAAAAAAAAATAATAATAATAATGTTAATCTTAAATTATAAGCAATAACTATTTTTAACCAGAAGTCGATCTTACACCATTGTATTTCCCAATAGAAATTATTAAAATCAAACTTATAAAGCACAATAATATTGTTAATTCTGGATTGGCAATTCCAATAAATTTCAGCTGAGCTAGCACGTTGCTATGGGAACAGTTTTTTATGTATTGTGAACATAATTATTATGATTATGTTACTTCCCTCTCCTCAAGAGGCGAGCCTGCGAGTCAAGGTGACACAGAAGAATTATATTTGATCGTGTCATCTCGATAACTGTATGTTTTTCTTAATATTATGGAGTCACAAGATAAGTAAAGTATAAGATTACAACTATGAATATGACTATTGTGATTATAATGATTGTATATGTGAGGATAATAGTTTGTGATAAAATTTTACAATATTATTATGCTTTATAAGTTTGATTTTAATAATTTCTATTGGGAAATACAATGGTGTAAGATCGACTTCTGGTTAAAAATAGTTATTGCTTATAATTTAAGATTAACATTATTATTATTATTATTTTTTTTTTTTTTTTTTTTTTTTTTTTTTGCAATTTTGTTTTTTAATTTATGTTTCAAGTAATATATTTTATTATTTCTTTGTATCTTTTTCATAATAGAAATGTAATGTAATCAGGTTGAGTTGTGATCGGGATATGGGATAATTTTGATTGTGTTAGTGGATTGAAAATCAATTGGGATATAAATTCAAGTAGAAGGTTTGATTGAAGTATGCTTATGAAGTAGAAACCTGTGGGTTTTGAATTTGGTTAATTTTCTTTAATTTTTTAAACTGTGTTTTATAGTAACGTGTAACTCTGTTTCTGTCAGTAATTTGGTAATGATCTGGATTTATTTTTTCAACGTTTTTATTGGCTTTAAAGGGATTTTCTAATTTTCCTTTTTGTAATGGTCCTTTTCGATATCTGGTATCGACTTCGTATTCTTGTCGGTCACTGTTGATTTTATTTATAACATTTTCTTTTTTTCTTGAGTGTCTAACTTTGGTTGTCCACCATATAAGAATATGTGTGCAGGAGTTTGTCCAGTTGTGTCATGTTTTGTTTTGTGATTGTAAATGTAAAGAATGGTTTCTATTTTACTGAGTTTATTTTCTTCGTCATTTAAAGTATTGATTATTCTAATTTTTTCGTTTATTGTTTTGTGTAGTCGTTCGATGTCTGCTATTCCTGTTTTTGTAGTATTTAGTTGTATTTCTACTCCTTCATTTTCAAGCCATTTCTTGAGTGCTAAGCTGGAAAATGCGCCATCTCGGTCAGCTTTTAATAATATTGGCTTTCCTAACTGATTAAATATACGCATTAATGCGTTCTTGCATTCTATCCAATCTTTTGTTTTAATGTTTTCAAGAGTAGCGAATTTTGAATAAATGTCTATGCAACTAAGATAGTGTTTGCCTTCGGATGAATAAATGTCTATTACAAATTTATCGCGACAATGTTCGGGCCTGGGGTAATTTTCATCGGCATGTTTGTTTTTCTGTGTTCAGTTTTTGCTAAGTTACAAATGTTACATTCATTTATTATGTTTTGTGTTAGTAATTGGCTGTTAGGGAAATAGTAAGTTTCACAAAAGAGTTTATTTGTTTTTTGAATTCCGGGGTGTAAGAGTTTTTCATGATTCTTCAAGATAAGTTCTTTAAATTCAGCATATGAATTTATATTTTTTAAATGAATGAGACTTCGTAGAATTTTAGTATGGTTAGTGTTGATAATTTCTTTGTGTGCGTTTTGAATGATCTCGAAATCTGCATCACTGTCTATAAACATTACACTAGTCTTTGTACAAAAATAGTCAATTAAATATTTTTCGGCTTTGTCTTTAGTCATGCTATCATATGTAATGTGAATTATTAATTTTTTGAAGTAATTCTGTTTTTTAATATTTGGAATGCCTTTAGAAAATATAATTTGTCTTTTGAATGTGTTTATTGGTTTCTCTGTAATGCAAATTAAATTACTACTGTCTTCGTCAGCGCTATGTTGTGTTTCAGGATTGGCTAAGAAATGATTTTGGTTTGTGATCGTAATATTGTTGACTAAGTTATACTTTCTATTGTATAAAATTACAGTTTGTGATTTATAATCTATAACGGCTTGAGCTTCTGAAAGCAGTTTTCTACCAATTAATAAATCGTAATCTACTGAAAACTGATGTAGAAAGAATTCATTATTACTCTTGAACAAGTTGTTGGAAAGGACATTTACTTTTTGTGTGATTATTAAAGGTCCATTACTGGTGTGAATAAGACAATCGGTATTATGAATTGGTAAATTAAAAATATTAGATGTCATCATATTAACAGTAGATCCTGTGTCTATTAAACATTTTAAATTTTTGCCCTTATAAGTGATAGTTATGTATTGTTGGTTTCCGAGGCTGGCAGCTGAAAAATTTTCGGCTTTCTCGATTTCTATTTCATTTAATTGTTCTGTCTCATGTTCGGCTGTGGCTGTTTGTATGTATGTGTCATTTGAGCTTTGTGGGTAACTTTGTTCTTGGTAATATTGAGGATAGTGTTCAGAATAAGGAGCTACTTGATTATAATATTCTTGTTTCATATAATTGTGATAGTTAATTTCTTCTTGATTTCTAGTTTCTTCGTCTATGCTCATTTTGCTTTGTCTACTTTCTGCAGGTCTAACACGTTTTGTTGGTTGGGTATTGAAAGGGGCTTGTTGTGGAGTTACTTGTGCATGTTGTCCGAAACGATTATTGTCAAATTGGCTCGGTCTTAGAATTGATCTTTGTGTAGGGTATAATGGTCTGACTGTGTTAGGTATTGGTTGCATTGGTCGATGTGAATAATGATTAGGTGGATAATTAGGTGTTTGTTGCATTGGTCGAGGTGAATAATGATTAGGTGGAAAAATTTTATTGTTAGTATAATTAGGTGTTGGTGTTGGTATTGGTGGAAGATATGGTTGTTGAAAATAAGGTCGATATGGGACATAAGGATGGTTTGGTTGAAGAAATGTGGGAAACTTTTGAATATAGGGATTTGGGTGTGACGGCTTGAAACTTTTATCTTGTTTTATTTTGATTTGATTTGATTCTAGACAGGGTTCATCATAAATGTTTTTTTCCTGTAATATATTTATTAAGGATCTTAAGTCGGGGATTTCACAATTTATAATTCGAATGCGAATATCTGTAGGTAGTTTTTGGATTAGGTGGTCGATACTAGTTTTAATTAACCGTGCATACAATGTTTTTTCATCTAGATTATTTTCTAATTCTAGCTTACTCATTAATGTCTGCCTGCTTCTTCTAAGAAAGCTCGTACATTTCCCTTAAATGGGGTACTCCTGAATTCTTCTAACAAGACATGATTTTTGGTTTGTGTCTTGTAGTTTAATATGAGTTGCTTGCGAAGGTCCGACCATGTTGTGAGATTGTTTATGCCAAGAGATAGCATAACTTCACTGCTGATGCAGCTTTCGACAAGTCCAAAAAGTATTAACCTCTGCCTCGCATCATTGGTGGTGTAGAGGGACAATATGTAATCGATCCGTTTGATGAACGTGTATAAATGGTTCTTGTTTCCAGTGAATTTTTCAACAATTTTTAGTTGATTGATTACTTGCGTCATACTTGTGTCAGATAGGGGTGTTGTTGCGTTTCCTTCCATTTTGTTTGTTTAATATATTATTATAGTTTTTTTTTTTCACTTAATTTTAAGTTCAGTTTTTTCTTTTTTCTTTTTGAATTTATTATTATTAATATTCTCTTAAATTTTTGTTCAGTTTTTATATTCACTTAATTTTAAGTTCAGTTTTTCTTTTTCTTTTTGAATTTATTATTATTAATATTCACTTAATTTTTTGTTCAGTTTTTATATTCACTTAATTTTAAGTTCAGTTTTTCTTTTTCTTTTTTGAATTTATTATTATTAATATTCACTTAATTTTTTGTTCAGTTTTTATATTCACTTAATTTTAAGTTCAGTTTTTCTTTTTCTTTTTGAATTTATTATTATTAATATTCACTTAATTTTTTGTTCATCATAATTTTTTGTTCAGTTTTTTCTTTTTCTTTTTAAATTTATTAATATTCACTTAATTTTTTGTTCAGTTTTTATATTCACATAATTTTTAGTTCAGTTTTTATCTTTTTTGAATTTATTATTATCAATACTTAATTTTCTATAGTTTTGATTGTTTGGTTTGCACAGATAGCTCTTTCGAATTTTGTGAGATAACCAGAAGTTTCTGGAATTATAGTCTCTTCGAATTCTATCGCGTCTTCTTGAATTAATTTCAAGTTTTATTTGCACAATCTGTGGCTTTGGCAATATGCGAAATTTGGTGTACACGTCACTGTCGAGGTTTTTATTTTTTAAAAACTTGACGCGATATTGACCGTCGCGTGGGTTGCCTTTGCGTCAGTTGTTTAGCGGATAGCAGTAACCAGGCATAAGAATTAATAACTTAGTTATTGCATCAAGATGCTCTTTATTGCTATCCTACCGGCTGCGCCAATTGAATATAAGTAAATTTGAGTCGAACTAATACCACGCCAAAAGCTAATGGTAACGTTGATGTGATTTTTTAAAGACGAAGTCACGATTTGTATTTTACTTGACAACTTGCTTTATTCACAAACAACTTAAGACTAAAGAACATTTTTATCCCAGGCTTATTTATATGCTGTTGAAACTACGCAGCAGCAACATGACGCGTTGATGCAACGATTCTTTCTAGTCGATTCTGGATTCGGGTGGTCGGGCGCGTTAGCAACATGACGCGTTGATGCAACGGTTCTTTCTAGTCGATTCTGGATTCGGGTGGTCGGGCGCGTTAGCAACATGACGCGTTGATTCAGATGAGCTAGCACGTTGCTATGGGAACAGTTTTTTATGTATTGTGAACATAATTATTATGATTATGTTACTATATATATATATATAATTGAATATAAGTAAATTTGAGTCGAACTAATACCACGCCAAAAGCTAATGGTAACGTTGATGTGATTTTTTAAAGACGAAGTCACGATTTGTATTTTACTTGACAACTTGCTTTATTCACAAACAACTTAAGACTAAAGAATATTTTTATCCTAGGCTTATTTATATGCTGTTGAAATTACGCAGCAGCAACATGACGCGTCGCTGCAACGGTTCTTTTACCGTTAGTCGGGCGCATTAGCAACATGACGCGTTGATGCAACGGTTCTTTTTAGTTAATTCTGGATTCGGGTGGTCGGGCGCGTTAGCAACATGACGCGTTGATGCAACGGTTCTTTCTATCCAGTTAATTCTGGATTCGGGTGGTCGGGCGCGTTAGCAACATGACGCGTTGATGCAACGGTTCTTTCTAGTTAATTCTGGATTCGGGTGGTCGGGCGCGTTAGCAACATGACGCGTTGATGCAACGGTTCTTTCTATCCAGTTAATTCTGGATTGGCAATTCCAATAAATTTCAGCTGAGCTAGCACGTTGCTATGGGAACAGTTTTTTATGTATTGTGAACATAATTATTATGATTATGTTACTTCCCTCTCCTCAAGAGGCGAGCCTGCGAGTCAAGGTGACACAGAAGAATTATATTTGATCGTGTCATCTCGATAACTGTATGTTTTTCTTAATATTATGGGGTCACAAGATAAGTAAAGTATAAGATTACAACTATGAATATGACTATTGTGATTATAATGATTGTATATGTGAGGATAATAGTTTGTGATAAAATTTTACAATATTATTATGCTTTATAAGTTTGATTTTAATAATTTCTATTGGGAAATACAATGGTGTAAGATCGACTTCTGGTTAAAAATAGTTATTGCTTATAATTTAAGATTAACATTATTATTATTATTTTTTTTTTTTTTTTTTTTTTTGCAATTTTGTTTTTTAATTTATGTTTCAAGTAATATATTTTATTATTTCTTTGTATCTTTTTCATAATAGAAATGTAATGTAATCAGGTTGAGTTGTGATCGGGATATGGGATCATTTTGATTGTGTTAGTGGATTGAAAATCAATTGGGATATAAATTCAAGTAGAAGGTTTGATTGAAGTATGCTTATGAAGTAGAAACCTGTGGGTTTTGAATTTGGTTAATTTTCTTTAATTTTTTAAACTGTGTTTTATAGTAACGTGTAACTCTGTTTCTGTCAGTAATTTGGTAATGATCTGGATTTATTTTTTCAACGTTTTTATTGGCTTTAAAGGGATTTTCTAATTTTCCTTTTTGTAATGGTCCTTTTCGATATCTGGTATCGACTTCGTATTCTTGTCGGTCACTGTTGATTTTATTTATAACTTTTTCTTTTTTTCTTGAGTGTCTAACTTTGGTTGTCCACCATATAAGAATATGTGTGCAGGAGTTTGTCCAGTTGTGTCATGTTTTGTTTTGTGATTGTAAATGTAAAGAATGGTTTCTATTTTACTGAGTTTATTTTCTTCGTCATTTAAAGTATTGATTATTCTAATTTTTTCGTTTATTGTTTTGTGTAGTCGTTCGATGTCTGCTATTCCTGTTTTTGTAGTATTTAGTTGTATTTCTACTCCTTCATTTTCAAGCCATTTCTTGAGTGCTAAGCTGGAAAATGCGCCATCTCGGTCAGCTTTTAATAATATTGGCTTTCCTAACTGATTAAATATACGCATTAATGCGTTCTTGCATTCTATCCAATCTTTTGTTTTAATGTTTTCAAGAGTAGCGAATTTTGAATAAATGTCTATGCAACTAAGATAGTGTTTGCCATCGGATGAATAAATGTCTATTACAAATTTATCGCGACAATGTTCGGGCCTGGGGGTAATTTTCATCGGCATGTTTGTGTTTCTGTGTTCGGTTTTTGCTAAGTTACAAATGTTACATTCATTTATTATGTTTTGTGTTAGTAATTGGCTGTTAGGGAAATAGTAAGTTTCACAGAAGAGTTTATTTGTTTTTTGAATTCCGGGGTGTAAGAGTTTTTCATGATTCTTCAAGATAAGTTCTTTAAATTCAGCATATGAGTTTA